>CM021102.1:642070460-642340965 GCA_007115665.2 Sequoiadendron giganteum
AATCTCCCACTTGATGAAGACTTACTGGCTTCCTCCAGACTCGAACTCAAGAATCTAACACAATGCTTTTGTGCTCCAACCAAGACACCAGTCTCAAGAACACCAGCATCAGATCCTACAGATGGCAAGAGCATCAGATTACCACCTATCCACTATGCTCACCAGCCATACAGAAGCAACACAACATTAGCTTCGAAGCTCTCAATTGCGAACACAGTCATGAAGTCTTTCTTGAGAAACAAGACAAAACATGAGCTAGAACATCAACCAAAAAACTGACTACAACCATCCAACTGATCAAACCCACACGATTGAAAATAACACCCATAGCGGTGCTATTCCATCCAATCGCCCATACCTTCAAGGTATCCACATGAGTAAATTCATGCCAGTAGCACAACCAACCCATCAACCACAGATACAAGCACCATGTGCCAACTAGTCAAAGAAGACCAAACACATACAGGTACTCCCACTGCATGGGTAATGCCAAATCTGAAAGATCAATGACATAACAAGTCTACCACTTATAGCACATAGAAAATGTAACCATGTAGTACCAAGGAACATCCAAAATGATATGCACAACCTACAACCAACTACTACAAGCAACATCTCTCACAACAGTCTTTTAGAGTTCTTCCAAGTTCTCCATATCTGACAGAAGAAAGAGGCACAAGAACCTCCATGTCATCACTCAAGTGACAACACATGACCAAAAACTAGTGACCATCACGGCTCCACATAGACATATCACATCTAAAGTCATATGGGTTTGAACATACAGGAAGAAGAACCAGACTAAAGATAAACTGCCAATTGTGTCAAGTATGATCTCCTTTACATCCCAAAGGAAAGCCTCTCAAAGAAGATTAAACTAGCCCATATAACTATCTCCTACTAGTTCTCATCAAAAGATGATATAACACAATATCCCAAGGAGATAAACTATGTTGTCCACCTTCCACTATGAATTCTTCAGAACTTCAAAACAAAAAATCGAGATCCATATCTATGAAAGATAAAGCATAAGACATATCTGAAAGATATAATGGGAAAATACCTCTCAAATAAACTTCACTGCCGAGAAGACCAAGAGAGGAAAAATAAAATGCTCCTCCAAGATATACAAGCCGCAACGACTCATCAAAAAGCAATCTCCTCACTAGTCTCTGTTGAACTCGTATTCAACTAAGGTGCAGGCTACTCAGAATTTTACCTAAAAACAACACCTTTCTCAATCTCATGAGAATCATAGCCTCACCTCATTCTCCATGTATGCATGAGCACCAGCAACCGATCATCTCATGCTAAACTCCAAACTACACTATTGCACTAAACATGAAGTTCTCAAGCATATGACCAATGTACCCAGAACATAGAGAATTACCAGACCACTGCCAAAGCTCCAAACATCTAATAATAGGAACTTATCATGAAATCATGATCTACTCATCCCCCTTAGGAGATACCACGCTTCAAGTGAACAAACTATGGTCTCAAGAGCAATGCAACATGCCAAAACTCTAATGCTCAAGTAAGAATATACATGACATCAAGAAAGCAAGCTCCAAACCGTCATCACCTGTCAAGCACCACCAGATCCTCAACCAAAGACTCACAAGAGTCCTCCTTGGCTCCAAGATTTTTCACATCTTCAAATAGTGTCCCTGCAAATGTGAAAGAACTCTTTTGCAGCAACAGGATCTAAGAATCCCTCCTAGTAACATTTGCAGCACCAAAGAAGATCATTCACCACCAAGTGATGAATCCATAGTCACTGCTAAATCTCCCACTGAACCGTGACATCCGATATTTCCAAGCATCATGAACAAACATCTGCTGATTTGAAGAACCTCTAGGTACAATCGACAACATGTCTATCTGACAACAATGCCAAACAACACCAAGATCTCCAAAACCATAGACCACACCGTCATTGTCAAAAGCTTACACTATAATGTGTAAAATCATGATACACACGCTACAAGTCCCCATAACCAACTATTCATGTACTCAACACCATCCATCCTCTCATCCAAAAGCAACCACGCTAGTGCAAAAGTGACCACAAACAAGGCCGACTAATAGATCTGCACCACCACTAAAGCAACCTCGTGGATATTGACAGTCCACTTCCGAATTGTCCCACAACAAACATGTAGGTAAAGACATCTTACAACATTGCACAACTCATAGATCCACACAAAGAAGCCTGCAAATCTATCATCACACTGGAAACTGCAAAACTAAGACCTCAAAGAGAACACCAATGTAGAAAAACTTGACTTAAATACCAGATCAAAAAATATATCCGATTTGCCAATCACATCCACAACTCAAGTACCATAGTCTAAGAAACTAGCAAGCAATACCAAAAGAATGTTGAGTGACAAATCACATACCAACACTCACATGTAGAGAAGAAATCACACCTCCTCAAAACCATGTCGAGCTGCAACCATCTCATCCAGTTACACCCCAAACAACCAGGGTCTAAAAAATAGTTTAACGACTCCACAAAACCACAAGTTTTCCTTGATAGTACAAAACCTACAAAACCACCATGTTTATAAAACACCCATGCACATCCATATCCATTGCTCATCTAGACGACCCAAGAGTCTACACATAACCATCATGGTTAACTAAAACAATGAAAAAAAACATGAATATGCATCATAGACATTTTAGGAAAATCTATAGAAAACCTTTAGAGCCAAAGAACATGAAAATAAAACATGCAAGTACAAGATATCCAAAAAAGGAACAAGTAGTATAAGAATGTCAAGTCCATTCTAGACCAATTCTAGAACCACAACCATGCACAAGCATACGAGAGAGCCAAGCTCACTCATTCAGCTAGCCTTTCGGCCAACATAGCCTTACAGCCACTCAGGTTCACATCTTCTCAGTTTTGTGTGCCTCAGTGTTCACGGTTACAATGCAATCTGCATACCGCTCGAACACTCACACTTTGTAACTGCTCACCTCAGTCTCTTTCCCAAACTTTTGACTGTTATACGTTATTTTCAACCAACAACCATCAGGGCATATTTAATTATCCCACCGATAAGCTTCCCTCATCTTTGATTGCACCACCCTACAACATGCATTGGGCCGCCCAACATTGAATTCGATTACAGAGACTTACCTGCACTCTATCAACCCCGCATTTAATCACTACCAAAGAATAAATCTTTCGGCCAATCAACATTGATTTAAACAACAATGTAAAATCAATGAATGACATCATGCCTCGTGTTGAAACGCCATTCGTCCATCACTTTGACTATCGCCCAAATAGTCCACAGAACTTGAACTCCTTCTACCGCACCATCGCTAGCCATTCAGCAGATGCCCACGATAAGGCAGTATACACCCTGCTACCGTGAGCCAATGAAGAGTTCCTTGTGGTATGGTGGTAAACACCCAAATTGATCACCAAGCACAAAGCCTTGTGCTACTGCACTTCTGAAGGAAGACCCTCACGGTATGGCGATTACACCGCGCTACCACGTCAGGGCTGAAAGACCCCCTTGGTATGGTGGTAACCACCCGATCGCCAAATTGCCACCATTCACCATGCCACCACTCCACAACTGTCAGGAACACATGGTATGGTGGTTCCACCGCACTACTGCTCCAGGACTTGCAAGCTCTTGCGGTATGGCGGTATTATCGCATAATTGCTAGTCAACAAAAGAATCCACGCGGTAAGGAGGTAACTACTTCGCCAATCTGCTAAAGGATCACCGTGCCACCGCTAGGGAAGGTGAAGGACTCCGTAGTATAGTGATAACACCACATAATTGCACCTTAACCGAAAGGGGCCCGCGGTAAGGCAGTAACCCCGTGCAACTGCCAAGCAGACAAAAGACCTCCGTGGAAAGGAGGTAAACCACACAACCACACCACCTTCAAAAGCTCCCAACGGTATAGCGGTAAAGAAAGAACGAAGTGGATCTGCCAAGTCCTTAAACAAAGATTCAATCCAAAAAGATGAGGCACATATTTTCCAACACTTTCACAACCGAGAAATCCAACTCACTGTTGTCCCACCAATTTTAAATACATAACCTGCGGTACTCCACCTGGTATCTATATCCCCTGCCAAATTTGAGTCAACATAGCCTTTTAAATCTGTATTAGAGCCCCCAAAACATAAACATTTATAGGATGTACCTCTCAAATACTTGAGAATCCATTTTACCGCATTCCAATGCTCAACTCTAGGATGACTCATATAACTACTAACAACTCCTATGGCATGTGCAATATCCAATCTTGTGCATACCATGACATACATTAAACTACCTACAGTTGAAGAATATGGAACCTTGGACATTTTTTCTTCCTCCTCTTATGTCTTTGGACACATATCCTTAGTCAATTTGACATGACTGGGCAAAGGTGTGCTGACGGATTTTGCATTCGCCATATGAATTCTCTATAACACCTTTTCAACATAATCAACTTGAGATAGAAACAATTTTCTATTTTTCCTACCTCTTGTAATCTTCATACCAAGGATTTGTTTTGTTGCCCCCAAATCCTTCATATCAAATGAATTTGCTAACTGTTGTTAACTCATTTATGTGATCCATGTTAGACCTTGCTATAAGCATATCATCAACATATAAACATAGAATAATATAGCTATCTTCATCTAACCTCTTAAAGTAAACACAATGGTCTTAATTACACCTGTTGTATCCTTGCTCAGCCATAAAATTATCAAATTTAATATACCATTGTCGAGGTGCTTGCTTCAAACCATATAAACTTTTCTTCAACCTGCACACTAGTTTCTCCTTACCTTTAACCTCAAATCCTTGTGTTTGTTCCATATATATTTCCTCTTCCAAATCACCATGGAGAAAGGTTGTTTTAAAATCAAGTTGTTCTAAATGCAAATCTTCAACAACCACAATACTTAAAATAGTACGAATAGAAGTCATTTTAACAACTCGAGAAAAGATTTCATCAAAATCAACACCCTTTTTCTGTGCAAATCCCTTTACAACTAATCTGGCTTTAAATATTTTCTTATCTCCATCCTCCTCTTTCATCCTATAAACCCATTTGTTTGGTAAAGCCTTTTTACTTGTAGGCAACTTGCATAATTCCCAAGTCTAATTTTTCAGCAAGGAGTCCATTTCTTCTTCCATTCCATGCTCCCACTGAACCTTGGTATCCACCTACATAGCTTCATGATAACATTTTGGTTCACCAACATCAGTTAATAAAATAGAATACAAAAAGGGAGAAAATATTTCTGGAGGTCTACTTATCCTTGAAGATTGCCTAACATTCACTAGATTTTGTGATATTTCTTATTGTTGTTGTTGTGGAGCATGAGGAACCATTGGAACATTGTTGTTTGTAATATCATCTAGCACTACATAATCCCTTTCTTTTTTTTCATGTTGCTGCAATAGATCTTTTTGCAACACTTTCTCATTGAATATGACATCCCTGCTTCTCACAATTTTCTTATTTTCAAAATCCCAAAGCCTATAACCAAATTCATCAATGTCATATCCAAAAAATATACATTTCTTTGATTTTGCATCAAGCCTGGTTCTATTTTCAGAATCTACATGTGCAAATGCTTCACAATCGAAGGTTTTGAGAAAAAAATAACTCGCCTTCTTACCTGTCCATGCTTCCTCTGGAATACCACAACCCAAAGGATTAGAGGGACCTCTATTAATTAAATAAAAAATAGTGTTTATAGCCTCTGCCCACATGTTTAAAGGCAACCCAACATGCAATCTCATAGTTCGTACATGCTCCATTATTGTTCTATTCATGTGCTCAGCCAATCCATTTTCCTGTGGAGTCCTTGGAACCATTTTCTACCTATGAATACCATTAGAGGAACAATAATATTCAAACTCTTTGTTGTTGTATACATCTAAATTTGACCACTTCCACATGGTCAAAATTGTTTACTCTATTAATCTATTTCATTAATAATGATTAAATAATTTATTTAAGCATTATTTCATTTTTTTCCTAAGGTTCCCAAAGTATGTAATTGAATAATTAGATACTTTACCTTACACCTTTTCTTCTCTAAATTAAATATATATGACAATTTATTTAATTTAGTCATTTGACATTTTTTTGATTAAAATCAATTTTTAATTCCTCATTTTCTCTCTCCTTGTCACATTCTCCATAATCCTCTTTTAATATGGATTAAATTAATTAATCCATGATTAGGATGTGCACCACTTAATCAAGATTAGTGTCACATCCTCCATAATCTCCCACTTGCTTCTAATCTCTCATTAATTATCCTAATCTTGTGTTTGCACAACCTTAATCAAGGTCATTAGCCACATTTAGCATACTATTTTTGGTCAACCTTTCCACTTTCCTTTCTTGGCCTTGAATTCCTTTCCCATGTGAATTTTTAATTCAAATTTCTTCACCCAAAGCTCCTCTCTTCTCCATGTAAATTTTTAATTCACTTTTATTCCTCCAAGGAATCTTCTCTTCCCCATGCAAGTTCTAGAACCTTTTACTTGTCACATCAAGTTACATGTGGGTGAATCCTACCTTTTTAAGGACCTTTTTTTAATCCAAGGTACTTTCCACCTCTCCTTTTGGAACCTTGTCTTATCCACAAGATTCCCCAATCATGTGAATTTTTAATTCACTTTTATTCACCCAAGATTCTCCTCTTCCCCATGTGATCATAAAGAGGTCACATTATCTTTTTTCCAAGGTACTTGTCCTTCATACACATCATGTACCTTCCTTCCCCTCACTTACACATCATCTCATCCTTGGTCATCTCACATTCCACATGTCAAGATGTGAGGGCTTGTGAGTCCTCAATTCACCATAGCCCTCCATCTTGGCCTTGTTGGTTTAATCTCAACTATTGAATTCCCTAGAGAATTCAAATCCCTCTATAAATCCCCCCTCCTTCCTCTCATTTTGGATAATGAGATTTTAGCTAACAAAACTCTTGCCAATTTTTCATTTGTAGCACTTAGTCATTTACAAGCATTTTCCATCATTCAACCAAGCCATTAGCCACTTGCATTTCATCATATTTTTCATCTTGCATCTATTCACCCACATAGCCATCCAAGGAGCACACAAACATTCAAAGATCAAGGGCCAACCAAGGAATAAGCAGCATGAAGGTATAATCACTTTTTATTTTATTTCATCTTGTTTCCTTGCTTATCATTCCTTAGGCTAATCTTGAGGTGTGTTTTTTGTGTTATTCCTTTTTATTGCATTAATAGTTATTTAGTATCTTATAATAGGACATAAAATTTTGAGGGATCACAGCTACAATACTCACCACCATTATTATATCTGAGACATTTTAAAATTTTACTTGTCTCATTCTCAACCAAGCTTCTCCATTTTTTAAAGTTTCAAATACATCATATTTTTTCCTAAGGAAATAAATTCATACCTTCCTAGTTGTATCATCAATAAATGTAACATAATATTGAGAGCCTCTCAGAGAAGATACCTGAGCTGGTCCCCATACATCCGTATGCACAAGCTCCAATTTCTCATCTTTCTTTTGTTTCCCATCTTTGAGAAAACTAACTCTCTTATGTTTTCAATACACACAAATTTCACATAAATCCATATTAACACATTTTAGACTTGGTAAAACATTATTTGAATGAAGTAATTTCATACCTTTTGCACTCATATGCTCAAGTCTATTATGCCATAGTGCTAACTCAGAATCGACAACAACTATCTGAATTTTTGTCTATTGAACTGCAACAATTGTTCCTAAACATTGTTTTTTATCTACAATAGCTAAAGTAGAAGGAACATTATGACCTATACAAAGATATAAGGTGCCTACTTTCACACCTTTTTCTACCACTAAGTCACCTTTTGTAACCTTCCAATTTTTATCACTAAATGTAACAACACAACCTTCATCATCTAGTTGCCCTGCTGAAATTAAATTTCTTCTTAATTTTGGAGCGTTCCTTACCTCATGTAGAAGCCAATGATTCCCATTTTGCAACTTAATCTTGATTCCTCCCTTTCCAACAATCTGATAGGGTTCGTTATCTCCGAAATAAACCAGCCCAAAATCCCCTTGGACATAATCAAGAAAATAATTTCTATGGGGCATAGCATGAAATGAAGCCCCTGAATCTAACACCCAAGAATCATCAATATTGTTAAGGGAAAGAATCAAAGCATCCTCATCAGATTTATTACTTACCACATTTGCCTCTTTATTTCCTTCCCTTTTGTCTCCTAAATTTTTTCAAGACCAACAATCTTTCCTTAAATGACCTGGCTTACCACAGTACCAACAATCCCTCTTGTCTCTAGATTGGGACCTTTTATCCTTTGATTTTCCTTGTGACTTCCCACGACTTCCAGAATTGTTTCCTCTCTCCTTTGTTTTGCCCCTGCTTTTTGCATTCAAAACATTGCCTGATGTGGATGTTCCACTTGAGCTTTTCCTATGAATTTCCTCGCTCCAAATAACACCAACAACATCATCAAATTTCAATGTATTTGAACCAGAAACATAATTGCTAATAGCTATTACCAAGCTATTCCAGCTTTTAGGCAAAGAACACATAACCAAAAGAGCCCTAACTTCTTCATCAAAGTTTAAATTTATAGAGGTTAATTGACTAGTAACTGTATTAAACTCATTTAAATGATCAGTAACTGGCCCACCTTCTACCATTTTCATATTAAATAAATGTTTCATAAGAAATACCTTATTCGAACCGGAAGGTTTTTCATAACTTTGCTACGGTTTTCATCAACTCTTGAGTTGTCTTTGCTTTTGTAATATTGAATTCCACTAATTGTGTCAGGCATAAACGAATACTCCCAAGTGCCTTTCTATCCAAAATATCCCAGTCCTCATCAGACATTGTTAAGGGTTTCTTGGTTTTCCCTTCCAATGGCCACCATAAATCCTTCTGATAGAGGTAGTCCTTTATCTGCATCTTCCATAACTGATAGCTCTGCCCATTAAACTTTTGAACCTTCAACTTGCCCTCATCTGTCATTGATCCCACTTAACCATGAGACTCCCACTCAACCGTGAGACTTTCCTACAGATGATAATCGATAACAACCCACTATGATACCACTTGTTAGGGTTTAGAAGGAAAATATCTAACAAGTTAAATGCAGATTTGAACAATAAAATAGAGAAATAAAACACACAGAGAAAATTATAGCAGAAACAAGACAACACGGAGAATTTAACGCAGTTCACCCAATATGGGCTACATCCACCAAATCGCAGCCATCCAATGATTTTATTATCCAGTGCAAAACATATTACAATATCACAATCAATGCCATACTACAACTCCCCATTCCAACTGCTTATAACAAGATTTTAGAAGCTTCCAAAAATTAGGGTTTACAATTTTAGTTTTTTTTCTTTTCGGTGATGAAGCAAAAAAAGGTGAAAAAAAATTTCTCAGGGGTTGTCGCCCTTGAACCCCCGCTTGGCACCCGGGTCCAAACCCCAACAAGGATAAATGAAGAGTGTACAATATAGCATGATCTGTCACCACATACAAAAAAATCTCCCACTTGAAGACTGATCAGGCTCCATACCAACGCACTCTTTGGTTCAAAATTATAAAAACCTCCATTAACAATGCCAACCACAAGAAGATGGAAAATTAATTGACACCATTAGCCTCTATTTTTAGAGGTCAACAACATGGTCAAATGAAATTCATAGATTATGAAGTACATAGAAACTTAAAATCAAATTAGTTAAAAAGTACAAAGCATACTTACAAACTATGTACAACCTTTGAGTCATTAAACATTATTCAATTACCAAATATACATTTTTTATTTTAAAATTAAAAATTATTTATATTACCTGAGTGAAATTTTGATGAGCACCTTCACTACCAAGTTTTAATGTTGAAGGACCAACATTAACCTATTCAACATCTAAAGCTGATTTATAAGAATAACATTCATATAAGATTCAACTATTCACATGTAATATTTATAATTGTTTACTAGTTACATACTGAGTTGCACTTACTATTGTTATGTAATAGGGAGGTGGAGGACCAGTGGAAGTAGGGTGAACATTATGACCTTGAAATTTCATTATAATCATTCAACTATTTTAAAGTTAATCTTGCATTTCAAAATAAATTTAATAAATTAAATTAAATGAACTTATTGACATTTATCTAACTATCAAAGCTGAATATATCACTCAGGAGAGCTTATATCATCACCATCTAATCCATTGCAGATGTACCCTAGGCACATGTATCTTGACTATCCTTAGGATCATAAACACAGAGTGATCCACAAGACCAAAATAAATGAGGTGGAATTGGACACTTGGAAGACTCGCTTGCCTCATCATGTACTAGATCCCTAGTATGTTATATAAGGCTATGACTAAGTGAGCTAATGGATTGTAAGGTGTCCACCTCAACACCCTCCTTCACAATGGAAGGGATAGTCACATGCTCATAGTCTATTCTAGCAAGTGGTCTCAGAGGCTAGTGTGGGTCAAGATGTGCTCCCACTCTATCTTATGCAAAGCCCCCACCTCTACCCTAGAACTCTCACATGTCAAAATAATTTAGGATTTTATTGAGTAAAAACTCACAATAGAGTTTCCTCAAAAAGTAGTGTGGTATCTCATTGTTGTTGCATGGATAATGATCAAAAACCATCCACCACCTATACCAAAAATTGTTCTTTATCCCTTGGTAGTGGCACCAATGGATAGGGAACCTCTTACATGCACCATGTACTTGGGTTGATTCGTTAATGGGTCAGTGAAGAGAACACATAAGTTAGATTTCATTTTTTTGTCTTTAACTTGTTTATATGATAATTTGTTTGCATAAAATTAATTTTGTTCTCACCTCTTGTTTGACCAACTATTTATTTTCTTGCTAATTGATTCTACATGAGATATTATGGATTTCAATGGTTGAGAAAGGGTGGCCCTATGGAAGTTTGTTCATGTAGGATCTCTCAAACCTTGCAATTAACTCCTCAATTTATTTTTTGTTATTTTTAATTTTCCCCAATATATTTTCTTGTATTCTTGGAGGACAATGAGGAATTCTAGGAGGTGTTTGTTGAGGTTGTTCTTTAGGATGGATTTCATCATGCGGTGAATTGAGATTTTCAAGAATTGGGGATGAATTGTTAATTTGTAATAATTAAACAAATTTTAATTAAAAACAAATTCAATATACCTATTTAATAATAAGTTGACATTAAAAAACTACAAAGACTTGCTCCTTTGACCTCCTTGACGTCGTGGTGACATTTTGGTGAATTTTTGACAAAGATTTGGTAAAAAATTAATCCTCTGAGAATGTGAGCATGCTTTGTAGGGCTTGCAGGCCATAGGCAGAGGAATGACTGCACATAAATGAGGAATAAGAGGTGAGTTTGATTTTTATTTATTTACTAAGAAATAACAAGAGTGTGTTATAACACACTCACATTATGGCCTTGATGGAGCAAAAAATTAGGGTGGCCACTTTTTGGTCACCCATATTTTTGCACCCGCCCTTTGACTATAGATAATATTCAAAGAAGAGGTCTCCAGATAATGAATATTTTTTTTATGTAAAAGCAATGCTAAAAAACATACCATCTCTTAATAAATTCTAATTATGCCTATAAATTTCATCAAAATATCATTAGTAACTTCTTTGTCAGTTGGGTCTAGCAGGTACTGTTGGTAGAATTATGGATAGCTAAACTCACCCCTTTTCCCACCTCCTAATTAAGGAGCTATGGTGGTAGACACTCTTACATATTGGATGGGGGCTATGGAAAAAATGAAACAATATGAATTCTAAAATCAACATAAAATGTGGGAGGTTCTAGCTGACTCTATCTTTCAAAAAATCATTGAAAATATTAAGGCATCAAATATCAAAAATCCCAAACACAATTCCTTAGAAATGGAAATTAACATAGCTAAGAGAACAAGAATTGCTGAAAAATTATTCAACACAAACTTTTCCAAGATTATCTTAAGTAAGGATACATTATGGCCCCCCTTGAACTTGGTTGATTCAAACTCAATTTTGATAGCTTTGTTAAGGGGAACCTAGGGCAGGCAGGTAGGGTGGTATTATGAGGGATAATAGGGGTAAATTAATATTTTATTTTGTCGTGAACCAAGGAGATCAGTATTATGATTATGCAAAGACTGTGACATGGAAATATTTTGGTTATCACTAAAGGAATTAGAAATATTATCATAGAGGGAGACTCCAGAAATATCATTGGTATGCTCAAGTCCAAGACTAAACCCAACTGAAATTAGAAAGACATCATTGTGGAGGCTATATCCATGATTAATAGTTTCAAGGAATGTACAATCCAATGTGAGTTTAGAGAATGGAATGGGTTGGTAGATTTACTTGTCTTGAACTTGGACACTAACTTGATAATTTAATTTAATTTGGCATGATATTTCCTTCCTACTAGACCATAAATTACTAATTAGATAAAAAATGAGGCACTACCTAGTAATCCTCTCCTTGTCAATTGAGATACCTATCCATCTTATTAGAACAAAGACATTTATCCAACATAAAATACATCATAGTGGTAATGTAAGGTAGGATATTTTATTTCCCTTCGAGATAATTCATGGCATGAAGAAGAAGACTCTAGGTTTTTTCTATCTATGAGAAGAGAGACTATTGGGTAGTCTTCATTACACCCCTATCTACCTTCATACTGCCAATTTTATCTACTTGGCCACCATGGGAGGGGACCTCTTACAAATTGAACCAAAAAATTGTGATAGTTTAAAGAATGATAAACAGTCCTAGGCTATTCTTGCAAAAGGAAACCTATCTCAGTATATTAAAATGATCAATAGGTATGACATTATCATATCTATTGAAGTTTCCAACTCATAAAAATAAGGAATTGTATATGTCCATGAAATTACTTCAAGGTCTCTATGGAGATGATTGCTTCTACAATTGGGCTTCCTCTAGAGGGGGTGCATATTCCCAAGAAGTTGAAAGGTAACTACCAAAAGGCTATAAATAGATTTTTTAAAAGAGGTGAAAAGGTTAACATATTGCAAAATAGGTTCAACAAAGAAGATCTTTTGAGCATTTGGAAGAGGGTTGCATAAGTACTTACGAGATACATTACCCTCGAAGGTTGTTACAAAAGGTTCCATGCTTACCTTTTCTCAATGTTAAATCACTTCAAACATAATATAAGAATGATTTTTTTCTATTGGTTATATTTGTCTCTTGTTGAGTCTATTCAAAAGGTACTCTCAACTAGTAAAGGTCTTCCCCTTCACTAGGGGCTCATTTACTACCTCTACCATTATAATGTGTCCCTTGCTCCAATCCCTACTCCTTAGTTGAGAATTTATAACCTCTCTCTTGTTCATTTGGAGGAGGGTCCAACCCCTCAAAAGAAAAAATGTGATATATCCAACCACTCCAATGAGCTTCTAGACCCCCTATTGGACCTCGCCAATTCTCTCCCTATGGACCCTTCTCCATCGGTTGTTGGGCCCAAATAATTTCTTTAAAAAAACCATGTATCTACATCTCCTCATTGAAGGAAGCTCTCCTAACAATGATTCTTTCCAAAGGTCCCCCCTTGCCAATTTCAACCCTCCTCATTCCTTCAACCCTCCCCTTGAGGACTCCCATTTGGTGGAAGAGACCCCTGTTAAGTGCCCCTTCCCTTATGATTCTCAATACTTCAAATTCCTTAATTATGCCATAGGTCTGATATTGCCCTAAGCCATAACCCTTGGAGGGCCACTTCTTGGGATGCAAGGGAGGAAAATACTATCTACAACTCTTTTGAGATGCTAGGAGAGAAGTTTGATGACCTTTCCAAAGTTATCAATATGCAAAATGACATTCTAAAATAGAAACTTTCCTAATGGCATGTGGCCAAGAAAAAGATTCATAAATTGGAATCCCTTGCTCTAGCTAGATCTATAGAATGAAAATATGAGGAGATTGAGTAATTTGTTTGGGATTATGTGAATAATTTTTCAGAAATTCAAAAAATGGGAGCAACTAGAAAAGATAATTGAGGCTATGAAGAGTGAGACTAGTAATTTGGATAAGTGGAGAGGCCTTGAGAAATATGTTCAACCACTAAAGGAGAGAAGTCAGCATTCTTAGAAACATGAAAGAAATTATTGAATATTGCAAAGATTCTATGAAAAAATTCTACTACCCTTGGGGTGTTCCAATCTAGGCTCAAGAAAATAAAAATAAAAATGTATGAAGAAAGAAGTTGCTATGCAAGATATTTCAATTGTGAGAGAGACCACTATAAACCTATAGAAAAAATAAGGCTACCAAAGGTAAAGATATTGTTCAATCTAACAACCCTCCAAAAAAGGATGTTGTTTAGAGGAGTGTTCCCAAGGAGGTGACATTTGAGGAAAATTTGGATTTCCTCACTAAATAATGGTAGGCTATCAAGGGCCTCAAGCTACTTATTGACTCGTAGCTAGTCTCTACTTGTCTTGTGCTATTGTTGGTGTTGTTTTTTTTCTTCTTTTTTATTTAGTATTTTTTTAATTAGTCTCACTATTGGTGAGAATCATTATGTTTTACTTCTTGGATATTATGTAATGGGTCTAAGCCCTTTCCTGTATTTATCTTAATCAAAACTATATTTGAACACTAGTCTATATTGATTGGATGTTAAATTTAATTTTATATCATCTTTGGTTTATATTGATTGGACATTATCATTAGTTAATACTATAACACAATTTATATTTGTGAAGTCAATTGATCCATAAGTTTCATAATAACCTTGGTCGTGCTGGCATCAACGCATTTTTCAAAATATGTTATCTTATGTGATAAGTATGTTATAGCTTTGGATGTGACATAGAGATTGAGAGAGGACCATATAGTCCTTGAATCTTAGTTGTGTATTTGATTTCCCTATAAAACATATACCATTTGATCTTCTTAGCCATAATTTTATCACTATTAGTCATTGTCCATTAAATCTACTTAACTACAAATGTCATCACTATTTATCTTAAGATCTTTCAATCCTCTTGATAGTCACTATTATATTTTGCATAGAATAATTATATGTGTTATTAACTAGATATAAATCCATTTTTTTTTATCTATTGTAACCCTCACCTTTTAATAAGTTTTAGACCTAAAGTCAGGGTTGAATACTAGTGTTATCTTGGTATAACCAAATTATATGCCACTCTTACCACTATGTTTATATTAGAGTTTCATCTAGGAAATTAATTTTTGTATGATTCCAAGAGTTGGGAAATCTCTAACCTAAATTGGCAGGAGCTAATAGGTTTATCTAAGATTAGTATCATTGCATTTGTGTGAAATTTCTTAAGCCTTTCCAAAAAAAAACCTATTTTGTGTAAATCCTCCAACCATTACAATCCATGTGGCCATATTTCTTTAAGACATATTATCAAATATTCCACATGCTTTGTTTATGATTCCAGTTCTTGCATAAATTTATATCAGATCATTTCTAACTATAATATTTTATTAATTGATTTCATGAGATGGCATCTCATTAGGCATTTTTTCAAGTAGTTCACATGCTTTTACTAAGTTTTTGTGATTTCTAGTAGGATTTAGAGTTACTTAGAGCCTTGAGGAAAAAATATTCATTTGGACTTATATGTGAAGGGTGTGAATCTTTTTATTTTAATTTGGTATCAATATCACTTGATGAAGGACTTACACTAAATATTGAATATTCTTGTTTTAAAACCATTAAAAATCCTTCAAGCGATATGGAGAAAATAAATATGTATGGGATTCCTTCACACCAATTCAAGAATGATAGCTACAAAATTTCTATTTATAGGAGTTTTATGGTAAATATGGTCAAATTTACCTTGAATTTTTACAATTGACAATTAATCATAAATGACCTTGTCATCACCCTTTCTATGGTTCCTTTATTAGCATGTTTAAGGGTCAAAGAGAGGCTAAATTTATTTATTGTGGAAGAGATCTACAAGTAAGATATGATAGAATAATGAATAAATTAATTTATCCTTTATCATATTATTCAAGATAGAAATGTGATTATATCATTAATTATTTAAAGGTGTACCAAGGTATGGAGCTAGCCCATTCTTAAATCTCTCATAGCTTCTTGCAAACTTAAGAAAATTTGAATTTGCTTCTCTCTTACCAAATTAATGCATATCAAGGTGTGAAACCATCCTTGAATTGCATACCTATCATAGCCTTAAGTATTTTCATAAGTATAGTTGCATAGTAGTCCTACTAGGAATGACGTGTGATTAAGAATAAATATGGCATCCTAATAAATATAAATGTGAATGGTAATATGTAACCTTAATATTGATATTTTAAATTATGATCATATATGATAAGGGGACAAAATTCATAAACATTATTATAAATAGAGTTGTAGACCTTGGTTATATAAGCTCATATTTTAAAATTTTAGTTTCTTTTCTTATTAAATATAATGTCAAGTATGAATACCTAGAATGTTGGGTAGTAAATCTTTTTCTCTATCAATATTTCTTAGACACCAATAAAATTGATTAAGTGAACAAACAACTACTCAACTATAGTCAATAATGAGTAAGAAAGAACATAAGATAACTTTGATCAAAGGAAAAGTGTGAAATTAAGAAAACTATAGCTTTTTTAATGGAGTTATGATACTATGGTAGGATACTTGATTAGTAAAATAAAATAAAATAAATTATGTTTGAATATTCTATACTTCTAAATTGAAAACATAAGTAAATATAAAGTCTTAATCTTTATTATAGTCCAAATATATCCACCTAATCATCTTGGATTATGTTACAGAGTTTGGATAATGAGTGTTTTAGTGAGATATAACACTTAATTCAAGTGGATGAGAAATCACTTGGCTATGTTTCCTAAGAAAATTTATCTTTATCTTAGAGAATGAATAGGAAAATTGGTCTAGATCCTTTAGCTCAATTTTAATTTTTCTTATGCAAAGAAGTTAAATCTCCCGACTCAACAATAATATAAGTTGATAGGTATAGATCAATGTTAGGGCATTATTGCTTATAGATAAACATAACATAATATTGTTAATAAGGATGCACATTTGAGAATCTAAAGATAAGATGTGAATGTTGGTACCTTAAGAGTAATGGACTATAGGAGTAGAAAGATGATAATATGTGTTATAAGTTAATTAAAAATAATCCATCCACTATAATGCCAAATGTATACGCATTCCTAGTATGTCCCTTAACATGAATCCACCCCCATCTTTTCAATTATAAATTATTTGATCTTATTTTGATTTTAGTATTGCTCTTACAATAATCTTGATATATTAGCAAAGAGTGAGTAATTTAGCTTTACTTGAATATGGAAGTATAGTATGAAATGATACATTCAATAGGGTGTTTTATTATGTTGATTTGGAGGTAGATTCAATACTTGATGCAAATATTGTATTGCACCTTTGAATTATTGCATATCACTTCAATAGATATTACATTTGTATAGTGTTGTTTGAGGCATATTGAATTTCAATTCAATAGTTATGATTATAAATAATTATTTTGTTGTATGTATATTTGTGTATCTAACATGGTTACTTGACCTAGTTTATCAAGCTAGTTAGTTGTACTAAAAAAGCCCGATTTATCAAGCTAGTTAGTTGTGATAAGAAATAAATTAATTGAGGCTAAAGTAATCATTGGATTGATTGATTTTAATATTTTTTTATTTCAATGTAATTTATTGGGAATTGGGTATTATAAACCTAATATGCAAAACCAACCTTTTTAAATAAGAAAATAAATAAAACTTAATAGTCTAAATGAATAGGAAATCTTTCTTGTCTACCAAACTTGTATTTTAGGTAAACATGAAAATTTATGCAATTAAAAAATCATCTCATTAGAGTGCGTTTGCAATTTTATTTACTTTGTTTATAAGATTTAGTCTTTGTTTTACCTAAGTGAGTGGTAGTCGACAAATAACTATTTGGAAAAACTAGACCCTAGAAAAGGTTGTATACCCACTTGTACAACTACATAAAACATAGAACAAAATAAAATTATATATTTATGTACATCTAATTTTCTTGTGCCTTGATCCCATAGATACATGACATGTAGGTAGTTTGATGAACGAAGGATATTCCCAATACTTAGGTATTGAGAACATTGTGAGGTTCTATGACTCTACTTTCAAAGCATATGCAAACTCTAAATTTAATTTATAATTAAGATAAAAGTATGAATAACAATGATATTCATAAGAATCCCCAGGATGGAATACTTGTACCCAGTGAGTGGGTCAAAATTTGAGGGGGGTACAAGATACTTGTTTTTATATATTTCTCGACTCATAGAAATCCTTAGAAAAATATTAGGGCATATTGTGGTTTTTTTGTGAGTGGCTCAAGACCTATTTGGTCTCAATGAGTCTAAGATTGGTTAGAGTACAATTAATATTGTTTATACTATACACTATACTTGCATGGTTGACTTTAGTGTCTATCTCATATTGGATAGAGGAATGAACTCAATTGGCTATGTCAATAATTTACTAATTTTATATGGACAAGAAAGTCCAATGAACAAAAGTGTCTAGATTGGCTAATGAATTTGAATGTCCCATACTAGACAATATATCTTGAATTGTCTATTGTTATTTCCTAAGTATTTAGTTAAGTTAAAGAATATGCACATTTAGTTTTGAAATAAATTCAACAAGAAAAGTAATAAGCCTAGCTTCATCCTTCTTTGTGACTAGATAAGAGAAATTTGTCATAAGACCAAGTGGGTTGTTACACAACCTAGATTGACTAATCATAGTTGAAATTGATAAATATAATAATTTGCAAAACTATTTTATAAAATTCAATAGGAGGAGGGTGGTGGTTAGCTCTATGATTGAAGAATGCACGTCAATGATGAAGATTCTAGAATTAAATTGGTATCTAGTGAGGAAAAGATGGTCTATTTATTAGCGAATGTCTCAAAACTTGTGTTGGATTAATGCTATGTTAGAAGTCAAGTTTGTAGGTTTTGTTCAATTTCACGATCACTAATTTATCCTTTGAGGCTCAATTCAACCTTGTGTAACATAAAATTTTATCCAATAATTCACTCAAATGATCTTCATTTGCTCCATTTTTTTTAATATCTAATGACTTGTAGTGTTTAAAAATATTTTTGAAGGATTGCCATAATGTCACAAGGAGATGAGTTCTTTTAGGTCAATCCCCAAAAATACATACATAAGCTTGAAGACATTAGACAATTGTCCTAAACGATGTATGTAGATTTCTTACTTCGTTTAAAGCACCAAATCATAGTGTGTCACTAGTGGTTGCTCCTTTAATGCTCTATAATGAGATAATATGTTTGAGAGATGGAAGACGTGAAATAAATGCAATTAAATCTCTTTAATTACTAGCACATACCATCAAATTTGTAAAATGTGTACTTAGTTAACTCAAAGCAAGAAAACAAAGGAGACTAATTAACCAAAATTTGGAAAAGAAAAGGGTTGGGCTCACAATTGTAGGTTTACATATTGATAAATGATACAATTTTGTATGAAGTAGATATTATTCCTTTAACTTTTTACACACATTGCTATATATTTAGACCCTACCTTATCCATATACACACATACCTTGATACATTCATCTAAACCTTACATTTATTGTAACTTTCAAAACACCTACTTTAATATAGCCATTAACCACTTAAAAAATAACCTTGAATAAACACTATAACCATAAAAATAACCTTAAATAGATACTATAACTAAAAAATAATCTTAAATAACTAAACGATTCCATCCAAATAAATTATAATTAAATCAGAATATAAAAACATAATAAATGTAAAATTCAAATAAATTGAAAAAAAAGAAATGAACCCATCACATGTATCAAAAAATTCCCTAAATGAACACAAAACTACCTAGATGGGAAAGGGTTTGCAAATTTCTATCATTACAACTACTAAATAGAACTAACAAAATACAGTCTCATAAAAAAGATTGTCCGTCAGATGACGGCCTCAGAGTAAAACAAGTAAAATTTCGGCGTATAGGTATGCGCACAGCCCGCCGTCAAGGTAGTGCTATAGTGAATACCACTTAGTATGAGTGATATTATTATCATTGTTTCACGACTACAGAGATGGATTTTTCGGGGCTACTGTCTGTCTGTCAGTCATGAACCGCGCGCCTCTTTTGTCCTCTACGAGATCTCGGGTTCGACGCCCCTCCTCGAAACGCATGACACCGGCCGTGTATTGTGAACATCCACTTGTCACTGCTCTCTACAGGAATCTGTGACATCTTCACAACACGGCTAAAAAAGGTCACAGGGACTGCTGCCATTTTCTGTAATGAGGAATGCCCTGCACTGCAGCAACTTGTACACATTTCTCTGTTTTTCTGCCCTAAAACCTAAAATCTCATCTAGAGGTTTCTATTTTATATATTTTGCATGTCTGCTGGAGACGTGGAGGTTCCTCCTTTGCCTTGTAGTTATTATACAGAGTATTATACTCCAATTTCCTCAATTACGATTAGCCCTAATTCATGGCAGGCCTGGAAACTGACGGCAACTGGACTCTGTATTATAATTCACTCTGGGGGAGGATTTTAGAAACGGTTTTATTAAAATAACTTCACTTTTCTGAAGTTTAGATTCTTCTAAATACATTCATTTTATTTTCTAATGTTTGATTAGTATTTTAATTTGTAATGTGTTAGTATGGTAGATTATTTTATTCGTTTGTCTGATATTAAGTTTTTTAATAGTTTTTTTTTTAAATGTGTAAAATTTAAAAAATCAATTCAATCTTTAATATTTGTGGTTTTTTTCTTTAGAAATAAATTGATTCTATTTTTAAGTTGACTTCACATAATTTTATAATTGATTTTTTAATTTTCTTTTGTAAATATGAGTGAAAAAATATGTCTGATTAAAAATTAAGAGACACTATAAATTAAATAATTTATAATGTTATGTTTCTTTAATTATTATTGCTTTCTGTCACAAATAATTCAAGATTATAATTTTCACAAAATATATTTAATTCTTAAGAAGATCTTCGGAAAAAAATTAAAACAATTTCACAATGTTTGCAAATTAAATTGCTTAATTGTCACTAGACATATGTGAAACATGTCTTTGTTCCAAAATTCACTACACTTTATAAAGGTACGTGGTGGAATGGCTTGATATGCACTTTCTTCATGCAAGAAAATCCTTCACTAAAGAAGCATGGATTGTATTATTTATTTTCTTGTTTTGTTGGTTGTTGCTTGCATTAGTAGCTTTGATTTATTGTTGTGTGATTTTTATTGCTTTTTGCTTGTATAACAAAATTTGAAGTTTCAAATATTCAAATTTCATGTCCTTTAAACACAAAAAAAGAGAATTTGGGAAGATGGACAAGGTTCAAAACTATGAGGAATTTGTTGGTCAACATTTGAAGCCCAACCTAATTAAAGCAATGGTCAAAAGGTGAGTTAGCTTACCAACTTTCTCGGGTCTACTTAAATTATTTGCTGGATAATTTTTGGAATAGTGAGTTGTCTTGATACAAACACTTGAAAAATATTTAGTTAACTCATAAATCTCACATATATGATAAATAACAAATGCTAATAAAACCTTTCAAAACTTCCTTACAAAACTCATGTTTGAGTTGGATAACCACCTAGAGGGAATCTCAATAGAGGCTATATGCCTTAGTTCCAAGCAAATTAGAGTTTATGCCCAACATACTATAGCATTGTCAATTTCGCACTAGATTTTGCTCCCTCCTAAGTGCATGGACATAATTGTATATCTAATGTCCTAAATTATGTATTATATGGTCCATTTGGACATTTACCAAGAAAACCCATATACAAAACCAAGACAAACATTTAATATTTTGCTCTTGACACTTTTCACCCCGCAAAATAGGGCTAGGACAAAGTTGCCCTAGGTGACTTAGTCTCCCTATTTTGCCTCCATTTTTTAATATGTCGAGGACAAAAATTTGTTATTTGAATTTCAAATGTCTAATGCCAGCTATCAGGATTTAATTTCTAGGAAATTAGAATTATTGTGTATAAATACCTAGTCACTTCACCATTTGAAAACTAACAAGTATAACAAGCAATTATTGGTCATCAAGCACTTTTGGAAGTGGTTATTATTAAGTCAAGAGCAGTCAAGAGCAGATTTATTATAGTATTTCAATATTGAAGCATCATGTCAAGTTTTATGTGAGTTTGTTCATGTTTATGTTATCATTTTATTTGTGAGGACTAACCCTTGTAGGTCTTCCAAGTAATCAAGCCAATTTGCAATCAATCCTTGAGGTGATGTGCATGACTTCAATCCTTCAAGGAAATTAGGTTTGAGTGGTGAGTTGCAGTCCATTGTTGATTCATCATTCATTTCTCATTTAGCCTCTATCCCTCAAAAGGATAAGCTCTCTTTTATCAATTTTGTCATTGTGGAGGTGGAAACACCAACATGGGGTTTGATTGAGACACACCCCTATATGGCACAACCCTTCCTCTCACTTTGAATGTGCAGGTTTTAGATCTAAAGAAGACTGGAGGAAGATTGAAGGTCATTTATTCATTGTTGCATTCAAACCCTACAACTTGACAAGATACGAAAACTCAATTATCTCAACATCTAATGAAGATATGATAGTGAGATCCGAAAGGAAGAAGCCTTTGATCAGACTCTCGAGGACTGTGAAAATAGATTTCAAATCTAGTTACTAGGATATAGTTTCCCTGGGTGACTTAGTCCAGAAAAATCAACTCCAAATTTGTATGATAGGTGCACACAAGTTTGTTTAGTTTTTTTTTTAACATCAAATTTGTTTGTGACTTTCCAGATTTGTAGTTTTTGCATCAAAGTAGTTCATTTTCATCATTAGTTAGTTGCATCATTACATTTCATACAAAATTCATTCCAAAGTCCTCAAATTTAGATCCTAGGATTGGTTGGCTCACTTTTTAGGTTACAAGTCAATCCCATATCCTAGTCAATCTTGAATTTAAATGATAAGAGACCACCATTGTGGAAAAGAGCCCCATGAAATCTTGGAGTGAAGCTCTCAGGTTTTACTTTTCTCATTTATCATTTTGGTGAACTTGAGACATTAACATTATAGACCTTCAATAATCTGAAGCATAGTATCCTAGATCTAGGATTAGTATTGCATTGTTTTGAATTGTTCATTTAGGCATTATTTTTTGTATCATAAAAAGCATAAAAAATCAAAAAACTGTATAGCATATTGCATCATAGGTTGCAATAGGGTTAATTTCAATAATCATAGATCATATCTACATTCTAATTGCATTTACAAATCTGCATTAGGTCTTAGATCAAATCTAAAAGTGTTCATTGCATTCATTTAGGCATTTTGAATATAGTTCAAAAGGTAAAAAAATTGCATTGTTTTGTGTCAAAAAGATATAAAAATCATCATCTTCAGGTTTTTGCATTTTAGGATCAGTCGCGTGTTGCATATTAGATCTGGAAATTGTATTTGTAATTATCTTTTATTGCTTAAGCATTTTCAAAATTGTTGCACACTTGCATTTTACATTGCATAATCTTAAACCAGTCAAGTTTTGGGAAAATATTCACTATCACACTTGCACAATCACAAAAAAGAAACATTAGACAGTATTATAGATATTCAAAATTTGAATTTCACAAAAATCTTTGCTAGACAAGGGCACCCTGGGCGACCTCGTCCAAGCTAATTTTGCTCATTTTTTTGTGATAGAACCCTCTTAGAGTCCTCTGCCTGGATTTTCTTTCAATTTTTCAATTCTTATATATATAATGCTTTGAATCTCATTGCATACATAATATTGTCATAATGGCTAAATGCTTTGGTAAAATGTCAACTTCCTTGAAATATTTGGTTGATGTTTCATGCGTTGTGTTTGGAAATGAATCTAATTTAGATGATGAAATTCATATTCCTTCATCTCCCAATGTATATCTACTTAACAAATATATCTTGAGACAAGAGGAGGAAATCATGAATGAATTTATAAACAATACCTTTCCTAACATTAAGAACAATGTGGTCCTTTATCCTTCAATGGAATGGCCTAATCACCCATACCAACAATCAACACCACCCACCATACCATCACCTGAAGTGTTTTACACTTCACATAGGGAAAGTGATTTACAATCCATCCCTCAACCTAGGAACATGGAAGCAACTATTGATAAAAAAAACATGATGAGCCCATCCCTCAACATTTGACATCCTCATACCTTCAAAATTTTGATTTTTTTCAAAAATATAGCTTAGTCTCATATCCTACTTTGCATTTTCCACTCTTGCATTATCACATCCACCTTGCAAGTCTTACATGGTTGAAACAAGGTCACAAGGAAAAAGAAAGGGCATGGACTCTTCAAATGATTCTCTTTTTAGTCCCACAAAGGAAACAAACCTTGGATCAAATTCAAATCCACCTCATATATCACAAAGGGAAACTCCAAATCCATTTGCAAATCTAACATTAGAAGAAGTCAACAAAGGTTTAACCCTTGAAGAAATTGAGGAATAATTACAAGACCTTAGGATGGTGTGTATTGTAGAAGAATTAATCAATGTAGATCCCATTAAATAATTTCTTGTACTTGCTCAAAAAAGTGCTAAACTCCCCTCTTATTTTGATACTTCCACAATTATAGAGGGAGCAACACAATCACAAGCCTAGGGTTCAATTCAATGCACAATATTCACACAAGGTCAACCCATTTCACAACAAATGTTCACAAGTCTACCCCTTGCGGCCACAACACACATTGCAACAACTACACATATTCTCAATCCACCAATATTTGGAGCTAAGAGAATACATACTATGTCCCAAGGTTCAAAATTCATATTTGGTAGCTCATCTTCATACCCTATGGGTGCGACATTTATAAATCCATTTGGAAATCAAAACAATACACCCCTAATCAATGCAAGTTAAAATCCACCCAACAAAACAAGGAGACTTCACATTGTTACATCTAAGGGGCCAACACAAATGATCAATGCTACCCCAAATACCAACATGACTTTTGGAACAAATTTGAACACCAATCCCCTTCCATCACAACAATATGTCACACCAAACACCAAATTCATACCAAAAAGTCAAATCAACACCAATGACATTTTTACACTTATTTATCAACAAGGAAATTTGAATCCTTTGCAACAAAATATCAATCTAAATCAAACATTAGGGCTAAATTCATCATATAATCACCTCAACACTTCCAACATTAATGTTTATCCCCTTATGCAAGGAAAATCCAACACGATACCATCTCCCATGGACACCTTGATGCAACAAATGCAAGAAATACAACAACAGATGGCAAACATACAATTGTGGACAAATAAGAAGACATATTCTATGGAGGAATTGTGTCCTTACCCTTTTGATAGAAACTTATACATGCCACCCTTTCCTCCACATTTTACTGCACCAAACTTTAACAAATACAAAGGGAAAGGGGGTCCAATGGAGCATATATGATAATTTAACACGACATGTATGGACATTGCTTATGATCCCACATATTTGATGAGATAATTTCCTCGAAGCCTTTTAGGGATGACTCTAGAATGGTTTGCACACATTTCTCCTAGAATAAGAACATGGGGTGACTTGCTAACAAATTTATCAACCACTTTTCCTACAACATAAAAAGTGACACAACCCTAGAAACACTATGCACTACCAAAAAAAAAGAGGGAGAATCACTTACATCATTCTATCAAAGGTGGCACATTATGGCTAGTAAATTTCCTTGTCATATACCTGAGAAATAATTTGTCACTTTTTATATAGAAATTCTCCATACATAATTGATGACTCAACTCCAAATTCAATGTTGTACTACCTTTGAAGATGTCATTGAAAAAGGGGTCTTTATTGAGAAGGATCTTGTGGCAAAGGGACTAGTTAAAATATTCAAAGAATCCCCTAATGCTCCTATTCAAAAAGGTAAGTTTTGGTCTTGAAATAAGAATGTCACTAATGATGGGGTCATAGACGCTAAAGTGGTAAATCAAGGTAACCCCACCCTTCATCTTAAAGGTCCCTCTACATCAAACATACAAACAACCAGACATGATCAAACATTAATGTCATCTAAAATAATCAACAACAAAAAGGACTTCCACGCACTAAAAGGACATACACACCCCTAGGGGAACCCATTGAGTTGATTTTGAAGAAACTTTTACAATCAAACATCATTCAACTTCCAGACATTAAGACATGTGAACTGACTTTGGTCAAACCTAATTGGTGGAACGAAAATAAATTTTGTGAATACCATCATGGGAAAGGACACAAGACATCATCATGTTGGACACTCAAAAACCTCATTTAAGATCTTATTGAACAAGGTGATATTTCAATAGATAATTCACAACCTAAAACCAATGTTGAACATACCATATTCAAAACTCCCTTGCAAGGCCATGGAAAAGGGAAGGCCTCCAATTTGGGAAATAATAATAGTGTTAATTATACCCGTGTTGCCCATGACTATACCATCCATCACATTCGAGCCCTTGATGATCATGAACTGCTACTATCACCATTAAAAAAAGTTCAAAATGTGTCATCACTACCTGCAGAGCTAAGGTGACCATGCAAGGGGCTACCTCTAATACGCAACCAAAAAGTCAATATAACCTCCTTGATCATCTAGGAAAGACACCCACACAAATATCTATTCTTGAGATGCTTCACATTTCCCTAGAGCACAGGGCCATTTTGGACAAAGCCTTGCAAGATACATGATACCCTTTGACCTAAATGGCAACCAATTCCAGACCATGGTTGGATACCTAGCTACACCTCATCATGTCACCTTTTCTAAACAAGATCTTTTTGCACAAAAGCCAAATCATAATGATCCCCTACACCTTGAAGTCAACATTAATAAACATAAAATTAAACAAGTCTTGGTAGACAGTGGAGTAGGTCTGAACATATGTACCCTAAAATTGTTTACAACATTGGGATTATCCAAGGCTTGCATAGATCGATCTAAAACAATTGTTATCAAGGCTTATGATAATGTCGAGCACTTGTCTGAAGGAATAATCACACTTCCCATAAGGGTTGGCCCCACTATTCAAAATACAATGTTCCATGTCTTGGATCTGGACTTGCCCTACAATCTTCTCCTAGGTCATCCATGGATTCATGCCATGAGAGTTGTACCTTCCACTTACCATCAATGCCTCAAATTTATTTACAATGGCCTTGAAATTACCATACCAGGTGATCCTGATCCTTTCCAGTACTGCAACAATCTAAGAGGAACCATTGAGGATCAAGTTCTTATTAATCAAGAAGCTTCATTTTCCACCTCATCCAACTACATTGATCCATCTTCCCTCATCAAATCATCCACTCCATTCATCACACCCTTCAAAACCAAATTCTAGATCCATGATAATGGATGTGGGGAATACATGGAGAGATTATTTTGTGTGGGAAAGCTGTCTAAATAGCCAAAGTCTTATGGAAAACCACACTTTATTCAGCCTAAAATCGCCACCCATAACCCTCCTACCACCTTCATCAAGTGGGGGGAATTAAGAAAAGAGCCTATCAATGAGGATATTTCTATATGGATTTACAAAGATGAACAAGACATTGAACCTAAGAAGTTACCAATTCGAGCAAGTTTCCAAAATGGTTTGAGCTCATGAAACTAAAAGGATATGATGGACATAGTGGCCTTGGCCTAAACAAGAATAGAATGATAGAACTGATATTGCCTCCTCACCAACTAAAATATATTGGGATAGGGTACATGCCCATAAAAGTGAGTATTCTTGGTATTGAGTTACCTTTGAGTGAGAACGTTAATGTTTGAGATGAAATCGAGACATTTGAGGAGGACTATATAGAAAATGATTCTAATGAGTGGGAATGGGATTCCTATACAACTAGTGATTATGAACTAGACAATGTCTTCCAAGAACTTGACCTATCCTCCTCTTCGACCAACATCATGGACATTAATATATGGATTGATTCCTTTCAGGATCCTGACTATACCTTTGTCTTTACCATAACTTCCTTCACCCTTAATGATATTGATGATGGCCTACCCCTTGTTTACGTGCAACTCATATATTGGGACCAACAAGGACCATCGAGTTTAAACACATTCGAGAATGACAAAGCAATTGTTGAGTTCATGGGAGTTTGTGAAGGAATACTGAGTGGGGATCATTAAGTTAGCTTCATCATTGAGCTTGATAATGTAACATATTTTGGAGTGTCTGCTCCTCCCTCTAGTCGCAAAAGTGAGAAAAATGATAAAAATAAAAATAAAAAGAATAGCTCTCTAGGTGAAAATCAAAAGGCACCTTTTGACCATGAAAATGTAAAAATAAAGGACGTATCCAAAGGTGAAAACCTCTTTGAGGCGCCTAAGGATGGAGGGTTTGATAGTCTCCCTATCAACCAAGAAAGATCGCCATTGCTAATAGAATATTTAGAGGAAGTTAATCTTGGGACAAATGACAATCCTAGAGTCATTCAATTTGCAACACCTTTGACCACAGAAGAAAAGCGAAAGTTCACTACATTATTTTTGGAAAGACAAGTTAATTTGCATGGTCTATGCTGATATTCCTGGGTTGGAATCTGAACTTGTTTTACATCATCTACCATTGCTTCCAAATTCCAAACCAGTTAAGCAAAAATTAAGGAAAATGCATCCACGGATCACACTCTTGGTAAAGGTTGAATAAAAAAGATTTTAGATGTTGGTTTTATTCATCCCATAGATTATGCAGAATGGATATCCAATCTTGCTCATGTCACTAAACTAGCTAGAGGTATCAAAATATGCACATATGTTAGAGATTTAAATAAGGCTTGTCCTAAAGATTATTTCTCACTACCTAATATTGACATCATAGTAGACCTCATAGTGTGATATGAGATGTTGTCACATATGGATGACTTTTCAAGATACAATTAGATCAGAATTGCCCCTGAATATCAACACAAAACAACTTTCACTTGCGCTTGGGGTACCTTTTGTTGGAATGTAATGCCTTTTGGTCTCAGGAATGCTAGAGCAGCATATAAGAGAGCTATGACAACCATTTTTCATGATTACATGCATGTACTTATTGAAGACTATATGTTGATGAATTATTGACAAAATCTTTGACAAGAGGTGGTCATCTTGGAGTGTTAGAAAATATTTTTAGAAGACTAGAAGAGTATAAGGTCAGGTTAAATCCAAAGAAATGTGTGTTTGGGGTCCAATCCTGGGAAAACTATTGGGATATATAGTCTCTCATAGAGGAATTGAAGTTGATCTTACAAAGGTTAAAGCAATCATAGATAGGCCACCACCCACCAACATTAGTTAGTTGAGGACTCTACAAGGAAGGTTGCAATCAATCTGAAGGTTCATTGCCCAACTAGCAAACAAGATTCATCCATTCCAAAAAAAATTATGCAAAAGAGTTCCCTGGATATGGACCAAAAGTTGTCAAGAGGCATTCCAACAAATAAAATATTATCTATTATCTCCTCCAGTTCTCATGCCTCCCATTGACGAAAGACACTTAATCTTATACATATTAGCCACTACATCAACATTGGGGGAATTACTAGCACATAATGACAATGATGGAAAAGAAAGAGCTATCTAGTATATCAATTGAACTCTGGTAGGATATGAGCTTAATTACAATCCCATTGAAAGAGAATGCCTTGCAATTATTTTCACCACATAGAAACTAAGACATTACATGTTGAACCACAAAACAAAATTGATAGCCAAGATTGGTCCTCTAAATTATTGTAACATCCCAACCCTTAATGAAGTAAAAATTTCAATTTTTCACCTTACGAGTAAATAAACTATGCAACAAGCCATTTGTAATAAAAAATAATATTTTCTCTATTGAAAATATACAAACAAAGATGCATAACATAATAAAACATGGATTCCATTTCATTTCAATAATTCATAAGTTACATCAATACAAGAATGCATACATTTACATACATAGCTCAATGAGCTTTAGAACATATAGTTGTAAAATAGTCCAGGATACTTCCTTTCAAATCTTGGTTCTTTTGTCACCTGTTATGGAGGAGAAGCATCACTCAAGCATTTTTTCACCAACCATGGACTCATAATGCGGCCCCCTGCACATCTATCATTTGATAGATGGCCCTTCCCTTCGACGAAGAGATTGGTAGAGTAACCGATAAAGACAAACAACTGAGCATAGTTTTATGTTCTACATAACTAGAACTTGTAATCCCACAATCTCGAACTAGCATGTAATACTGGATCATGGTGAACTGAGAAGTGGAGTCTCGACAATCAAACTATTTAAAGTGGAGTCTCAGACATTCTCACTACTTTGGCCAAAGTGTTACATTTATTATTCCTACTGAGAGTTATCTATCACATACACTACTCAGGGCCAATTTGACTTAAGACTATTTTAAACTATGCATAGGTATTTCCTTCAATGGATATTCTGTCACCCCAGATTAACCTATCACCATTTTAATCTACTTGGAATAAACCTACTAACAAGTAAGTACACAAGCTCCCTCCCATACTAGATTATCTATCCTAGGAGAAAGCACAATATTTTCTAGTTAAATCAATAACTTAGCCAAGTGTCCACAAGTGCCTCTTATGTTTAATCATTCCTAGTATATAATATCTATGATATACACCATACTCCTATTATGGATTACTTACAAGCACAACATACAAATGACATAAAAGCTTTGATTTCCTTTACAAGGACACTCTAATTTCTCAAATGCACACACAAAAAAATAAGACAATTCAAGCATTCATGAAAGACATATCATTCATAAGTAAATAGAAAGAAGAGATTCTCACGCCTTTATCATTTATCCAAATAAATGATGGTAAATCAGCCCTCTCCAATAGCAGCAAGCTTGATAATAAGCTTCTCAAGAAAGTCACAAAGAACTCTATCTCACAGGTTGATAGCTCACTTCTCTCAAACAACAATTTTCCTCTCAACAAAATAGAACTCTCACTCTTTCTCACTCACAATATAAAATAGAGTATGGCTGGAAACAATGTAGAAATAAGGAATTGCAAAAGATGCGTAATCTTGTGGAAAGAATGTGTCCCAACTAATGAAAAGGCTCAGTTATTTATTGAGCAACCTAGCAACCACATAGCCTAAAATTTAGGCATGCTAAAGTATAAAAAGATCCATGCAAAGCAACACATGAAAATCAACAAAAAGGTGGTGACTTCCTAATTTCATACTTAGTAAAACCACCTATAGGTCGACTTGCAGAATTGACAACAATTACAAGAATTATTAAATCTGCATATGCTCAATTCAATTGTCTCAAGAAATAGACATATATAATAAGTTGGTTTCAAAAGTGCTGCCAAATCCATCCTCTCTCCTTCTTGTTTGGCACAGTTTCCTTGCTAAAAGAAATAGTCAATTACCAATTCGTAATAGCAAGAATCCATCAACTTGTTTTGAGGATGAGTCAACTAAGGCATTAATTACGTTTGGCAAAGTCAAGGTTAATTTTATCAAAGGCATTGACCAAGTCTAGCTTAAATATCGACCCAAGAGAGTAGCATCAAATGAAATAAAAATGTCTTATATCATGTGATAGTTTGAGTGATAATCGGTTTCACAAAACAATCATAAGCAACTTTCATACAACTTCTAAACTTAGTCATTATCGACTATATTCAACCTTTATAAATTGGCTTCTACAAAATTAAGTGATAGTCGATAAATAATATATATAATATGTTTAAATATATATTATTATTATATATATATAATATATCATATACATATATATATCATTTATATGTATATGTATATGTATATTTATATACATATATATAACGCTAATATATATCATTAACTATCAATGTAAATATCTATACAATATTTAGACAACTATACATTCGATATACATATATATATAAATGAATATAGTCAAGATAGTATTTGTATATAGTCACAATATATTGAATGTATGCATATATACATATGTATAAAAGTATATACCTCTATGTACATGTATATGTAGGTATATCTATATCGATGCATCTATATGAGCGTGTCCATTCGCCAACGTACGAGTGTATTGATACACATATACATATGGATATGTGTATAATCCATATATATATGTGTGTGTGTGTGTGTTCATATTCGATTCACATATAACCATTCATTATTACCATCATATTGATAGGTAACTACGTGTAGTAAATATATGCATGTGCATATACATATCATTTAGATCCTTTTGACATGTATGTGCATATATACACCTACTCCAAATATGTCCCACTTATCAATATAATCATAATAGTACCAAAAAGAACTCCAAAACTCAAATAGCTAAACATCGCCCAACAATGCTCACAAAAGTAAACAAGACTCTACTAGAGCTATCACATCAACTAAGGATGACTTACCAACTTCCATAAACTAACCCAACTCAATCATTCTAATGTGGTGTGTGTATGCTCAGATAGTTTACTTTTACCGATTACCCGACCAAGTTCTTCTCCCGAGTGATACTTCCCCTTTGCCTAGAGGAATGGAACATATACCTTCATCCACTAACACATGCTCACAGAAGTTAATTGTTCACAACATATGTAGTATACATCAAACATTTCCAAAGTTAGAATGAAAATTTAATAACCATCCATTCACATATATGCAGTATTTCCCCATGAAATAACATCAACTAAGATAACATCAAATGAGATAACTTTCATATTGATAACAAGGTACAAGCAGAATTTATTCATCTCCAAAATTCACATTACATTCATATTTACCCTATGTAGTAATAATAAATAGTAAAGTTACACAATTGGGGTGTAACAAGTATCTATTGAGCAAAACAACTTTGATAGGTCAATTGGCAAAGTGGGTTATGATTCTAAGTGAGTATGACATAGAGTGTGTTGATCATAAGGAAATAAAAGGAAAAGTAATAGTTGATAAACTTGTAGATACACCAATGATAGCAAATCATCCTCTTGTGTTTGACTTTCCTAATGAATCCGTTTTTGCAATTGAAACTCCCACAACATGGAAATTGTACTTTGATGGATCTTATACCAATCATGGTTCAGGGCCTGGAATTATTTTTATCACACCTCAAGGGGATTCCATTCTTAATTCATATAGAATAGCATTCTTGTGCATGAATAATATGCCAAAGTATGAAGCATTGTTGACAAGACTATGAATGGCAATCAAATGGAGAATCAAGGATCTTCAAGTCTATGGTGATTCCTAGTTGGTTATCCGTCAAGTGAATGATGATTAGGATACAAAGGATGAGAAGCTTACCCCTTACAAGTGCATGGTGTATATTTTTAAATTTTACTTCAATGATATTTCTTTTCTTCAAACTTTAAGGATTCAAAACAAAGAAGCTAATGTAATGGCAACCATTAGATCTCTTGGATATTCCTAACAATGCATCATAGTGTGAGTTCTTGGTGGAACTGTTGAAAGATTTGCAACATGAGCATGAAGTATGGATGGTTGTGTTGGTTGTTTCTATGTTGTCATTGATTTCAACATGGTGATAACTATATGGGAAGCTTGCTTGGTTTACCAAAAGTTGTTATCTACCAGTAATACTCTTATGTGATGGATAAGTGTGTTGGTATGTGAGTCTGAAACTCACCGCAAGATCTGATATGACTCTAATATATTAACCATGTTTTCTTGACTCATTCAAATAGTTATATATTGGATCTTACAATGTCTTTTGTTGTGAGCAGAAAGTTATCTCTAAGAGATTTTAACTTTGTATCCTACTATTGTTTTGTGTGTGGCATACTGTGTGGGAGACTTTGCATTCTACTAAAGTGAACATTCTTATGTTGCAGTTTTTTTGATAGTCTCTTTGTTGGTAGGATGATGGGAAATTAATGTGTTCTCAGATCTAGAAGGTGTTTTCTTTGAGGATTATCTGTTGGTTTGGATAATTATGTTCTAGTCTTGGCTGAATCAACGAAAACAATATATTATGAAGACTAGTTATGTTTTATGGATGATAGCTAACTTGGTATAATGCACTACATGGATAAAATGTTTAAATCTTATATGGTGCCAACGAATAAGGTTTTGATTATTTTGTGTTAATCTAATTAGGCCAACCTAATTGATGAATAAGATATACTTGTATATATATAAGATGAAAGTAGAAGAGAGATGTACAAAAGAGCTAGAAGGAGAAGTGAATGCAAACATAGGAGAAGATCAAAGCCTAAATGCTTTATCAGTTGTGATCAGTATAGGTTTTTGAGTGACTACTATGTGAGGTAATACTTCTTATTATGAGCTTTAGTGGAACTAAACCCTGCACATTGAAGGTGTATCCTATCAGTTTAATCTTTTGGCAGTGAGCCACTATCATTGTATATTGGCAGTTAGTCATCTTTTGTACTCAGGTAGTGAGCCTTTTAAGGATAGTGATTCTTGGTAGTGAGCCCCATAATATTTTGTATCCAGATATAATATATTGTGAGTTAACCCTCACTGTGGTTTTTCCCATTTTGGGTTTTCCATGTAAAAATCTTGGGGTTTATGTGTATGGTTGCATTGACTTATTTCTATGTTCTCTCTTGTTGATTCAATCAAAATTGTGATAATGTTTAAGTGGATTTTATTATGGTTTTATGGAATACTGATTCACCCCCACTCAGTATTTTGGGTGCTTAACAAGAATAACTCTTAATCCTCACATTCGAGGTCCCCGAATCAGAACTTGTTGGTCTTGAATCTCCTTGGTACAAATACTTCTATAACTACCTGCATGACCAAATTATCCCTTCTAACTTGTCCATAAACCAACACAAAACCTTTATTCAACAAGCCTCTAAATACATCATCATCGATGATACCCTTTATCGTCGTAGCCTAGATAGTACCCTTCTCAGATGTCTCAACTCATATTAAGCACAAACGACCTTTCAAAAGGTATAGAATGGTATATGCAAAGCTTGCTTTGTTGGTCCTACTCTAGCTAAGAAGCTTATGTGAATGGGATATTATTGGGGCCTACAATGGAGCGTGATGCCTACTACTTTGTCGAGAAGTGTCACTAATGTCAAATACATGGAGATCTTGTACACACACCTGCTTAGGAGCTACACCCACTTACATCCCCTTGGCCCTTCTCTAAGTGGAGACTCGACCACGTGGAAAAGATTCACCCTACTTCTACCAATGAACATAAGTTTATACTTTTTTCTACCGAATACTTTACCAAATGGATTGAAGCCATTCTGATGACTTACATTACTGGGAAGAAAATATCTAAATTCATCCTTAACTACATCATATGCTGGTATGGTGTTCCCCAATCCATCATTATAGATAATGGTCATCCCTCTAAGAATCAAGATGTCTGAGAGTTATGTGAAAATTTTCATATCCAACATCATTTCGCCACTCTGTATTATTCCCAAGGTAATGGTCAAGCTGAGGCATCCAATAAGACCATACTTCAAATATTAAAGAAGACTATCGATGACATTGGTCGTGAATGGCATGTCCAACTCAATCCTGCATTATGGGCCTACCACACTAGCATCTGTATAGCCATAGGAGCCACTCCATATTTCCTCATCTTTGGATCTGAAGCTATTCTTCCCATTGAGGTCAAGTTTCCATCCTTGAGGGTATCCATGCAACATTCTATTGATGAAGAAGAGTATCGTATAGCCCATTTGCATAAACTTGAGTTATTAGATGAGAAAAGACAAAATGCCTTAACCCATTTGCAGGAATATCAGAACCATATTTGGAATAGTTATAATAAGAAAATCTAACCTAGATACTTTGACATTGGTGACTTGGTTCTAAAAGAAAATCCTAAGAATCAGACAAACCAAGAAAAGCTCGAAAAGTTTGAACCCAATTGGTTGGGTCCCTACATCATCAAAAAAACATATGGGTCTAGTTCTTATCAGTTGTCTGCTCCTGAAGGTGAATCGTTACCTAAACCCATCAATAGCATGCACCTTCACATATATTATAATTAGCCTCTAGAGATTTCCTTTCAAAAAGTTAGAAAAATACAAAAAATCAACAAAATAAAAAAAATAGTAAAGAGAAATAATTTATCCAATAGTGAAAACCACTTCGGTTGCACTTTGGATAAGTACAAAACCACCAAAAAGATGATATATGGCTAAAAGGGAAAGATGATTCCCCCAAATAGGCCCCTAGGGTTTTTCACCTAGGAGCTTGGTTTAGGAAGAATGACACTCTTTCACCTAGTGATATACCTTTTTGGTGATTGCATTCAAAGAGTATGGTTGAATAAGGTTGTGTTGTATATGAGAAGTGTGGCTAGGTGTTGAAATGAAATGAAACTAATCTAACTATGAAATGTAAATGAAAGTAAATGTAACTATGTGCAAACTAAACTAAATGACCTAAATGTATGCAAACTGGAAAGTTTAGAGATTGTGCACCTAGGAATAGAAAGTGGTAGAATAGGAGCTCTAGACTATTTTGGAATTTATCAGAAATCTGCACAAGGACACTTATGCCAGAATGGGTGACCTAGTCCCTCTCCCGAGAAATTTTACTAGACTAGGTTTCTGGCAAAAGGGTATCTAGAAATGTCAAAACCCTTTTTCAAGCCTGGTACAAGGACAATGTGGCCAATTATGGTGACCTATTCCTCTTGGTACTTTTGGGATTTTTAAGGTCTGAATTTGTAGGGCCCCACTTGCACTTCCTTCTCTGACAGAGATCTATGTTCGAATCTTCAGAAAATGACCTGCAAGTTGTGTTTTTGCTCCTCCTAGGGTTTGATGACTTGAGTTGACTTAGATGGAATGATGGTACCCTTTGCAACACTTTAATCCTTGCCAAATCTGCATACACACTTGCAAAGCACGCATGCAAAGACAAAGAAAATGTTAGGGTTAGAGATTAGGGGTTTTCCTTAGTCAAACCCCATTGATGGATATCAAACCCAAATGAAATGAAATGGAAGGAAGAGATGATTGAATGATAAATAAAATATAAACACTCACCAAATCCTTTGTTGTTAAAGTCCTCAACATGTAAGAACCAACTCCAATGGCGGTTGCTTGAAGTGCCTTGTGCTTGAATGCTTGCTTGAGAAGATTGAGTGCAAGAGTGCTTGTGAAGATGAAAATGATGTTAGGGGGGGTGAAATGAGGATGAAAGCCCTTATTTATACAATATATGCCCTAATTTCTTGAAAATAGCACATGATAGGCCGACCTTAGGGTTTTGGAGGCAAATTCCCATTAGGTTTTTGTTTTAATTTTGAATTTTATGCCTAAAGGGACTAGGTCACCCAAGGTGGCGACCTAGTCCACTTGGAAAAATTCAAGTGATGGTTGGGAATTAAGTGATGTTAAATGATGATTATCTGGCTTGCCTCCCAAAACACACTTAATTTGGGCTTGAAGGTACATTAAGGGACCAATTTATCATTAAAAAGGGTTGAATTAGTGAAAACAAGCCTAGGAAAATGTAAAAAATGCATTATAACACTTTACAACACTTTGACACAAGGCTTGAAAAGGGGTAAAAAGGGGTTATTTAGGTGAATTGTGTTGAAAGGGTCTTAGAAAAGTGGGAAGATGTGTTACAACATTTCACAACACCTTTGTAAAACACCATTAAGTTATTGTTGATTTGCAAGCGTTAAGGCCTAATGCCACATTATAGTATTAGATCAAATAAAAATCAAGCCAAAATCCAAGGGAAAAGGCCCAAATGAGTGAAAAAATTTCAAGGATACACTTTTTGGTGACACAAGTACCATGGTGAGAACCTAGAAAATAGGCACCATGTGTAGTCGATCTCTACTCTATCGTCTACCATCATTCTATTTGGTTTTTTGCCTTCATCCACCCATCCTTCGCTTATCATAGTAAAGCTTTGTCATCCTTCTCATGGCCTAAGAATAAACTATATTTAGTGTCCTTCACCTTTCATGACCTTGGCATCCATCAATCCCCCCCTCGTGCATAATAACTTGGTCCTATACCTAATTGGGGGTAATTCCTTGACCTACGTCTTTATGGGACCCTACACATGGTATCAACTTCTTAAAACCTTCAAAAATAAAAAATAAAAACATGAAACCTTCAAAAATCCAAAAAAAATCATAAAACCTTCAAAAGTCCAAAAAAATCATAAAACCTTCAAAAATCCAAAAAAATCAGAAAGCATAAAAAATCCAAAAATAGAGTTAGAGTTAGAGTTAGAGTCTATGTTAGTCCAAGTTGTCTCTATGCATTGATATGTAGGAAAATTCATCTTTCGATGAGCCCCCAAGGCACTAGGTTAGTCCCTTAGGGTTTTGCTGAGTTTAATCAATCATGTTTTGCATCATAATAATAAGTCATTTTTTGTCCAAGTCGGTCTAACTATGATGTCTCTGCATGTATAACATAGGCAAGGCCATCTTTCTATGAGCCCCCAAGGTGATAGGTCAATCCTTTAGGGTTTGTCAGGTCTATCTTGGTATATTGTCATTGGTCCTATAATAAGTTGTCTCTTGCTAAGAACAACACTTTGAATACAAGAAAACATATATCTAAACCAAATCACAAATCAACAGGTCAACTATTCAACTGGCCTTCAATCCTAAACCAGTCAATTTCCTAGTTTTCAATCCTTGTTAGGTCAACAGTCTTATCACTTTGTCCTATTTAGGCTGTGTCATTCCTGAATTAGGACATTGGTCATTTTTCAACCTTGTCATTTGCCTTATACAAGATATGTCTTTTTTGAAACTAGGCGTGGTCAATAAATCTTTTCAATTGGTCAATCCTATCAATTAGTCAATTTGGTCAATTAATCAATCAATCTTGGTCAATTAATCAATCAATCTTGGTCATTAAATCAATCAATTTGGTCAATTCATCAATTAATCTGGTCAAACAATCAATCAATTGGTCAACCTTATCAATCAATCAACCTTGTCACCTAATCAATCTGGTCAATCTATCAATCAATTAGTCAATCAATCACATCAATCTTATCATCAAATAAATTCTAGCAAACGATCTAAATGGTTGTTGACTTTGTTGGTCTAGTTGGTCTTATCTTTTTTATTTGTCTTTGGTCATGTTACTAGCCACCGTGAGGATGTCCCATGAAGGATTTAGAGGGGTGATGATGGATCATGACCTCTTTTATTTTGATTTCTTCTCGTGGTTTGTCTTGACAAAAAGATTGGGGCAATTGGGTCCTTAGTATGAGTCAGGACATTCCTTGTCTGTTGAGTTTCTATTTTCGCAAAGGGATAACATTGTACACTTTGGTCTATGTCATACCATGGTGTTTCTTATCCATTTTCTATAATTTTATCACCCAATGATGATAAAAATGCAAGTTGACATCTATCAAGCAAGAATATCAATCTTGTTCCATTTGACTAACTTCACACTGATATCCATCTTATCCATACTAACATCCGCCCTCTTCACACTCTTGACTCTTCTATCCACAATCATCCTGATGGTGTCTTGTGACACAAAAATATCTTGCATACATAATCATGTTAGAAGCATACAAGCATCATAAATCATCATAGGCATTATCATAAACATATTAGGCCATTCATGTTGCATCTGAAAATAGAAAAATATAGATAGCATCATCATACATACATCCATATAAGCATTACATGTCATATCATAATTGAATTAGCATACGTATCATTACATACATTATCATACATAATAATCGCATTTGCATACATCATATACATATCATTATCATTGAATTTACATAATCATGAAGCATTCATAACATCATAGGATCATATAAGCATCACATATGCATCCACATAAGCATATGTAATCATGAATAACCATCATATATACAACAACATAAACCATGTCCATCTATCCGTACATCGTAAGATAGAAAATCATATATAAGCATAAAACATAAACCATCATCCATAATACATCAAAACATATAGAAATGTATGATCATATAGAATCATCCCATAACCAAATAAATGCATAATATCATCATATCATCATCCAACAAATAGAAACATGCATAAGAAATGACACATCACATAATCAATCCCAAAATCATGCATCTTGTATATGTCCCAAAAAATAATCAGTGTCATAGTACAATATCAGGATGGATCTCAAAAATGGAGCTCATAGGCTCGATCAAAATACATATACATGTCAATGTCTAAAGAAGAACAAAAGGAAGCTAGCCAGTGCTCCCCTTGTCGCCTGATGGGGAGGGACCTATGGAAGGTGGTTATCATCCTAAGGCTAGTGTGATCGGATGCCCTATGCCCTGATCCTAATGGTCATTGATATGGAGATAGTCGTGGTTGAGAAACCCCACCACTACTTTGACTTTGTCTTGACTGAGACTTGCTCTATGATCTGTTCTCAACCTGGGAGAATTTGGGCTCTCTATGCTTAGGAGGCACCGCCCCCTCGTATAGATCTTGGAAATACTGATTTTCTCTAATGGCCCTTCATAACTCCCACAAAATATTTGCTATCAACCCACTGCCTCTACTCATAAAGTCAATGGAGATTTTCTCTGCAAGCTGGGTCCTAATAACAGCCATATCTCGCTCAACCTGCAGTTGTTATACCTCAATCTGTGTTTCCTGTAGTTGTGCCTATAATTGTGCAATCTATCCATCTATTGGATGGTCCTCCCCCTCTACTCCCATCCTCTCTAAGATGGGTATCTCCTCCAATCCCTCCTCCATGATGACCCTCTCCCTCTCCTCCTCCTCTTGGTCTGCCATCTCCACATCTCGGTCGACCTTGCCTACCAACATCTATCTCGATGTCCTATACCGGCTACTCCTCTACCTATCTCTCCTCCTAGTTAGGAGTTACACCTACTTGTCCTAGATGTACTATGGCCTCTACAACTCTAATCTCTCCCTCCTGATGAGGGAACTTTACTATCTGTCTCCCTCCATCTCCCCTTGGTCGATGAGGTGGATGAGGTGGTATGCCATCCCTACCTCTCCCATCGTTGCCCCTACCATCCCAGACTCCCTTTCCTCCTCTACCTCTCTCTCCATCTCCTCCATCCTTGTCATCCCCTCCATCCTCTCCTTCGCCTCCCCAGCCTCCATCATCCCCTCAGCCTTGACCTTGTCCCCACACTCCTCTCCTTGGTCCCCTCCTCTATCTCTCAACCAGTGAAGGTTGATCTAGATCAGTAAGAGACACAGGCTTGTGTTGTGCCCACTAGGAATCATAGTTGGGTGTAGTCCCTACATATGTGACCTTTAGCCCTACTCCCTACTGAAATGGTTGTAGTGCATCTATGTCCTACTTTGTTTTGGTCACATGAATCATAGGGCCCCATGGTTGGAACTCTCAACTGGATTGAGAAAACTTTGTGGTGCCAATTGGTAGTCCCTACTTCTCATCAAACTACCACCACACCCTCTCTAGCAAATATCTCTCAATAATATGTTGACTCTGCATTATGTGACCAATCAAGTATCGAGGTTGTCGATAATAAGGAAAATTATCATCATCATAAAAAAATGGAGTGCAATCCTTGTATGGTCTCCATGTGAATGAATCTAACAAGTCAATAATATGCCTCCAATAACCAATGTCACCAACATGTGTCTGAGTGATTGTGCCTCCATAAATGAAAACATACGATAATCCCTCCCTAAGCTATCTTTGAATAGGTGGTCTAAACACTGCGATATGATCCTAGGCCCAAACCATCAAGAGAGTGGTCCCATAGTTGATGATTTGAGCTCCCCTTTATGCCACGTCATGCAGTTGAAAATACAACATGGCCAACATACATGGCCCCCAAGCATAGATAACATCCCAAGTAAGCATCCCGACTAGCATCTCCCCCCAACTTACCAAAAATTTATGTCCCCACCGATCGGGGCACACCACTCCACCAATCATGTTGCATAAGAAAATGATGAAGATGTCATATCTCTTAGCTAGGGCATCCCAGTGGATCTCATACTCCTCCACTCCCAACTCCACCATGTCATCATGATCAAAACTAGCTATAATTGCAGCATATCCCTACTCTAGATCATACGAAATGTGCTCTCCATGAATCAGAAGTTTGAGAATGCATCACACCCTCCAGAGTCACCATGGCCTCTTATGTCGTCAAGTGAAACAAGCTAGTCTCCAAGTGCCATTGCTCGACTAAAGAAATCAATAGACCCATGTTATCCTGAATCGTGGGCATGAATGTAACATGGTATAATCCTAGGGAGAATAGTCGCTCCCTCTGGTCATCATTTTAGCTGTCGATATAGTCTGAAACTTGATGGATGACTCTCTCGAATCAAAATCAGATCTAGTGGCACTTGTGATCATAAGCAAGCACACTATGCCAATCAAAAAGATTTCGTAAACCTATTTGATCTAGGTCACAAAGAAAAAATTATCTAAATTGGGGTAAAAATTTAGATAGATAAATGCATCACACTATCTAGCATATGCGGCTTAAAATGAAAATTCTTCACAATTTCCACATATGTAGTGCAAAATTTCAAATATGTCATTCACTTCCTATCACATGTGACTTTTCAGTCAAATATGGTGTCTAACACCACAATTGCATCACCAAATATCACATGTGGGTCAAAACCTCACATGTGTCACTAAATCCTACAATTGCGGCATGAAAAAACTAGTTGTGGCTACGTCCTAAGAAATTGTGTTGCATCGAGTCACTTGCAACAAGCTATGATCACTTGTAGCCTACACAATAAAAAATGCGGCGAACCAAGTTCACCACATTTACTTGCCCCCTTTTGGAGCCCTAAATCTACAAAAAATGGAAAAAAACACCAAGGTAAGGATCAAGCATTTATCGTGTCCCCTGAGGCCTCTGGTCGTCTGTTTGTCCTAACTCTATATCCTTGGTGAGCGGTATGTGGAACTGGAGACATTTTGATAAGAGCTCTACAACAGGTCTTCATCTTCTCACTATTCACTCAAACTCAAAATGCACAAATGACTATTTTTTGGAAACCTAATCACATTTATACTTTCCTAAAGTGGAATTTTAACCTACCTTTTTAACTAGTAGTGTCAAATGTTGAAGCCTAAACCTTTTGAAAATGTCTTGGTGGTCCAAAATTGAAACGTTCTGCTATCAATGCCTTAAATCAGTTTGTTGGAATAATTTTTCCAATTTTTCAAAAAAAATCAAAATTTGCAAAAAAAAAAAATCAGGGGGCATGGGTCTATCTTGCCTTCATCAGGGCACACTAGCGCATGACTTGAAAAATATTTTCTTAATTATTTCTTTGACACAACGCTCAAATAATATTACGTCAAAGAGGGAAAAAATGTAGACACTGAAAAATGTCTTGGGTCTACGAACAACATTTTTCCACTTCAATCTCTCTTCTTCCCCGCATAATTAAGTAATTTTAATTATTTAATTAATTCGTGTTTCCCTTTCTTTATTCTTCTTTTTGATTAATTAAATAAATCAATATTTATTTAATTGTGTCGCTATCATTCTCTTTCTTTCTATAGTTAAATAAGTTATTGTTTATTTAATTATTCACTCTTCATTATTCACTTATAGTTAAATAATTATTTTTAATTATTTATCTACTCATTAATCTTCTTCGTCCTTCTATAGTTAAATAATTATTGGAATTATTTAACTATCTTTTATCACTCTTCCACCATTAAATGATTAATTCGATTTAATTATTTAATCCCTCTTTCCCATTTCCTATATATTTAATTTAATAGTTACACAATCATTTTAAATTAAATATCCATTTCCCTTATTCTTTCAAATAAATAATCTAAATTTATGATTATTTATTCCCTCACATGCTTCTCCATGAATTAAATTTTATTATTTTATTCCTCCGCTAATTTCCCTCCACTTTCTCATTTGAATCTTGACTGTTGATTGCTTTCGGTCTTCAAAGAATCTTGACCACCTATCCTTAGTCGTCCCTAGCTCACTACTCTATGGTGCATGAATCATCCACTGCTGATCTTGGCATCTTCTAGACCTTTAATCTTGTTCGTCGATTTGAGAAGTTCTTCTATAAAAGAAGGTTGTCTCTTTCATTTTGGCTTTACAACCACATTTTCTCCAAAGTTCTTGCTATCCTATTATCACTTCCAGGTATTTGAATACTTCAAAGCTAAGGGAAAACTTGCAAACTCAAGAAGAATGGAGGAGAAGCAAGGAAGAGAATCAACTTCATTATGGGGAGTTTAGATTAGTTTTCTATTTCATTTGCTCTCCATTTTTTTTTTGCTTTCTTGTTTTGGTTTGGGATTCTTGGCTTAGATTTCAATAGTTGTGGTTGCTATTATGATCTTTTCCATTTGGTTTCGATTTTCCCCTTCCTTTACAATGCTAAATAATTATATGCAAAGATTGTATTTTCTTAGGTTGATTCTATTGATGTGGATAGATTTTTTTTATAAAAGGTAGAGCCTATATATTTTATTGATTATAAATAGATAATAAATATGTATGCCAGTAGGGACAAAAATTGGTTGATATAGTTTGAATTACGTTTTTTGGATTATATGCATAAAAATTGCAACGGGGTTATATGGATGAGAACTAAAAGATTGGTGAGTTGATTTGGATAGATTTTGTACAAGTGAATCCATCCTTTGAAGTTTGGTTTGAACTTAAGACATGCACACCTCTACTCCTTGATTTACCAAATTTGTTAATGTCTACTCTACTATGAAGATTGGTGGTATTTAAGAATACCTTTAAGTGACTACCAAATTTATAGGGGACAAGTTCTTATAGGTCAACCCCCAAGAAAAGAGCATCTTTACAATCACATTAAGGATTGGGGACAACAATCTTCAAATATGTAGATGTGGTAGAAAGATTATGAAATTTTTGACTTTTTAAGTGCTCCAATTGAAGTGTTTCTAGCTTATTCTTTCATTGATACTGCTTGTGTATGATCAATGAATGTAATTGAATTCTTTTAAGTACAAAGAGATAATAATATAAATTGTGTAAAAATGTGTTTAGTCAAATCACAATGACTAGTAAAGTGGGTGATTTGATTTCAAAAAAAATGAATTTGAATTTTGGAAGTTTAGGGATCAAATTTACGAGCATGAGATCAATCTCACACCTTGGGGGTTGAGATAAGCCAATAGTAATATCTATGTAGGGAATTATATATATATATATCATGGAGGGTGTAATAAACGTGGAATATATGGGGAAATAGATAGAAATGGATAAGATGTGGACAAATATATAGAGATGTGTTTGAGCAAGGATAGGTGAAATCTAGTGGAGTAATCCCAACTTCACACAAGATTGTGTAATGTAATAATATGTCATTTTCTTTGTATTCTATGAAGCAATCAAGAATTACAAAGAATATAAAAAATAATAGTTATAGATAGTAGTAGCAACAAAACCACACAAATTGTCCAAGACTACTAGTACACAATACATGAATTATATAAAACACAATATTTACATACAATCTATATATTAGATTTCATCAATAACAAAAAAATATTCTAACAAAATGAATACAAAATGATATATTATTATCTTAAGACATTCTTTCAAAATAAACACAAAACTAAATAGAATTGATTTGATATACAAATTACACCATTAAAATAAATAATCTTACCATAAATATTTTATTCATTCACATAATTGCACATGAATACAATAAAATTGTAAACATAAAGCACCTAAAAATTAGATCCTAAATCCATTGATGTGAACTAAAAATTCACGTTCCCATTATTTGTTAGGTGGCATCATTCAACAACATGATTTATTCATTAAATTGAAAAGGTTTTTATAATGATCTAAGTACCATTTATTTTTCTATAATAACAATATTTACCAAATTCAAATCTATAATATAAAAAACCCATTAAAATCAATTCTAGAAAACATGGTCTATTTTAAGCAATGGTACAATACCATGTGAACATTAATAGTATGGTTATTTAAAAGGAATATAAAAATGATGGGACCACGTCTTGTGAACATTCAAATTTTGATTATTTAATAGGAGTATATAAATGATGGGATAGTGTCTCTTTAATTTAAAATTATGATTTATTTAAATAGTCATATAAAAATTGCATATCATGTGTATGAAATATTTATAAGTATTGTATTGGGAGGCTCACCAACTACAAACAATAACATATTAACTGACAATGCTTGGCCTTATGAATTGTAGGGTTTTTTTTTAATCATTCCTCACATAATGATAGTTCGATCTTATTATTTTTATTTCCTTTAATTAATATTGTATGTGTTTCCCATTCTTCCTTTGTCTCTTACCTACTCCCTCCCACAACTCATTATTGCCTTAGCTTATTATTTGTTGCCTATATTCACTATTTTCCCCCCTCTTGTTTATATTTTAACAAAGACCATTATAAAATTATATTTTGTGTACAAGATTCTCAATGAATTGTTTTGTCCTGTAGTGAAGACATTGAACTTTAGGTAGATTTCCTTATGGTCCTTAACATATTTAATTAGGTCTAATAAAATGATATTTTTAATTTATGTAGATTATATTTAAATTAAAAGATAAAAAAATAGTTTTGAAGTGTTTATATTAGATTTATGATATAAATTAGGTGTTTTGAGATTGATATGTGTTCATTTCTTTTAAATAGATATATTTAAGATATTCATGTTAGTTTATTAGGTTTCTCTATAAATATATAATTGTTTGGGTGTTTAATAAATGTTTGACATGGAATTAACTATCAAATGTATACATTAAGATGTTTTTGTTATGCACTCACTCCATTGCAATTCCTCTTGTTATCATTATAGTTATGCATATTAACATAATTAATGTGTAGATTTGATTCACTAAACAGAGAGAGAGAGAGAGAGAGAGAGAGAGAGAGAGAGAGAGAGAGAGAGAGAGAGAGAGAGAGAGAGAGAGAGAGAGAGAGAGATTTTATTGTGATGGGCTAATTGATTTGCTAACATAAGTTGATTGTGAATTGGTTTAGAAATTGGAAATGTGAATAGATGAATGTGAAGAACTAATCCTACTACTAGGTTTTTAGACATGATCATGTAACTGCAATCTTGATTAATTTCTATGATTGCCTCATGTTTTTGTAATCTCGTTCTTAGCAATTGCAAACATATGGAAACTACTTTCCCTTGCCTAATATATGATTAGGAACAAAATATTTTGGATGAACACCTTTTTGGGCTTTCTACACAAATGCTAAGTTGTTGACCTTCATTGTACCTTCTAGTCAAACTTCACATTGTTGTTTTTCACATGAAGAAGACAATAGTGTGGTATTTGTTCTTAGGTAATGTTGATGTAAGATTAAATGATTACTTGTTTTCATGTGCATTTAAATTCATGTTTTAATGGATTCTTTAATTCTTTGAGGTAATGATCACTTTATGATCTAGGGCATCTCCTTAAATATGACAACCTAAATCCCAATTCAAGTAATTTAGAGTGCAAACTAATGAGCATCAATCAAAATTTTAAATTTTGTTGCCTCAAAATTGGAAGGAAATGAATGTGAAATTAGGTGATGCAGAGCATCTACCAAAAACAACAATACAACAAGGGTACTTCTGACCCAAACCAAAACTCATGAGAAGATCCTCTACTTATTTACCAAATTCATCTCATTTGCAGTTATTTCCACATTGCTTCAAGACTCCAAAACAACATATCGGTATTCCAAATTCATCAACCAACCTTAACACCCCTTAAAAATTTGTATACTAACTGAAACAAAGCAAAAATCCTGATGAAAAACTCTAAACCAATCAAATCTTTCAGTATTCACTAAATTACTCTTCATTTAATCTTGTTCCACAAGACAAAAAGACATCCAATCATCCATTATTGCTTCAAACCTTTTACCAGACTCAAGTTCACTCCAAACAAAAATATTATAATAGGGTCAACACAACAAACTCATAGTAAACCCTGGCTACCTTCATTTCTTTCATTACAGACACCAAGACAATCAATTTACTCCTTCAATCCACAGTATTCAAAACACCAAACAACAAGTTTTGCTTTTTAACTTTGTCCAAGAATTGAAACATCTTTGACATCATTGTTTAGTCAATTTCAAAACAAATTCAATCCCTCATATTCTTGTTTCCACAAATTCACAACTTCTTACAGTCAAATCCCTAAATTGCTAGTAGTATTGTAACTTGCCCTCAACGGGTATATTTCACAACCCACATTGAATCTCCATAAGCCATTTATTGTTCCAAGGACCCATTATTGCCAACATTAACATATCACAAGAGAAAATATACTTGTTTTGGAAAATACATAAGAACCAATAGACTATTTGCTGGTAAATGTACCAAATTAGGTCAAAATTACAAAGAAAGTGTTCTTAAATCACCACCAAAACACCAAATAAATTTAAACAGTCTTTTAACAAGTCTCAAAACTTAAGATCCAATCACTTCCAGGGACTAAAAGGCCCCAATAAAGCTCTGGACAACAAAACCCTTGATTTGGGCTCCACAATGCTTAAAAGAGTGAGGGTTTATTGGAAAAGAACATTGCAAACCTCATACCACCCTGCCACCACTCCAAACATGTTGGATTATGACTTCCCAAGCTTAATCTACCATCACTAAGCCTTTACACATGTTTTTTCACCATTACCATGATTGTAACCATCAATTTTCAAGGGAAAAACATTGAATCTCTATTGAAGATAGCACCAAAACCTTGCACCTTAACTTCTCCTACATCTGCACACATTCACAAACTAAAAAGCAACCTAAAAATTCTCATTCCACCGATCTAACTAACCTCCATCGGTGGAATGTGTTAGAGTAATAAGTTATTTCACTTAATTAATTTAATCATATTGGTTAATTAATTAAGTCACGTATCACTTTAGTTACTTAAGCTAAACTTAGACACATTAATAATTAATTAATTATTAATTATTAGGTGTGCACACTAGGGTTTCCCTTTTAGGTTACACTTTAGGGTTTCCTGATCTCCTTCATAAGGATTGATCTCATTGTAATTATTTGATTCTCTTAATGCATTTTTTAGCTTGAGGCTTGTAGAACATCTTCTTTGGTTTTGAATATCTTTTGCACGTGATAGGTTATTGCATGCAGGTGATTCTTAGGGCTTGTGAGGTTGGGTTTCTCAACTTCTACATGGCATCAGAGCTTCAAATCTGTAGCTACCTATTCATCATTTGAAAGATATTGTCTTTTAGTGAGTTTCAAGTGCAAGGGTTTCAGCCAAGCATCTTTTTTGCAAGATTTGGGGTAGCCAATATTTTTGTGCATTTTAGGGCCAAACGGACGTCGCCATTGCATTCAGAGCACCCAAAAACCCTAGAAACGCCTTTCATTTTATCGAAAAAGGCCTTTTATTTGTTAAATCTGTGAGGGTTTGAAGTTTATGAGGGTTTCCAGATCCAAAGCATACCTACAATTTCGGAGTGTTTTAGGCCAAATGAACCTTGCCATCGTATTCAGAGCACCCAAAAACCCCTAAATTGACTATCAAATCGTCAAAATCGGACATAGTGACTCCTAGAAGCAATTTTTTTCATTTCTAGGTCGTATAGCCTGGTACGACACGCAATCCAAAGAAAAAATTTAAAAAACCAGAGTTAATGGCCGCTGCCGTCAATTAACCGCTAGTGGTTAATGCTAGCGGTTAATGCTAGCAGCTAGCCTAACCACCAGGTTAACTTTCAAACCTTTTGGAGCAGTTTTTGGTATTTTGGCCATAACTTTTGCATACAAACTCGATTTTTTGAAAACAAAATATCGCTGGAAATCTGGTTCCGAGCCCAATCCAATGGTGTAGGTTTGATTTTCTGATTTTTCCATTTTAATGCATTTTTTAATATTCAAATTCAGAAGATGGTTTTTGCACTCTGAGGGGCGTAACTTTTGTGTTTGGACTCCGTTTTGCACAAACGAATAGGAGTTGGAAAGCTGGTTCAATGCTCTACACAATGATCAAACTTAGTTTTCCAGATTTTGGCTTAGATATATTTTATTCAGTATTTTGTGTTTTCACAGTTTTCTTAATTACTTGGACATTTTGGCACTTGGGAACCTCTTGTTTGTGTCATTTGGCTCTATTTAATTTGATTTACATGCAGTAAGGTCAATTTTCTCTTATTGTTTAATTTGAAGAGTTATCATGGGTTTTTCTACTCACCCTTCAGTTGTAATCCTAGAATGGGGTAATTATGAGTCATGGGCAAAGGGCATACTTACACATTGTAGTTGGTTTAATATTTTTCCTTATTTGTATGATCTCATACCTGAACCAACCACTCCAAGGGAAAAATTAGCTTGGGATATCACTAGAGATCACATAGTAGGACTTATATTGTCTAGTGTTGATAATGACACTGTGTGGGCTATATCAGACATTTTGTGTCCCCACCCACTTTGGATACGTCTTTGGGAGATCTTTGGAGGCCCCAATCTCTCTCCATTCCCAAAGGATCCTGCTTCAAATTGTCTCTTACCCATTTCTTGGAGAGAGAATATACCCTTTGATCATTATACTTTAGAGGAGCTTGAGTATTTAGACATTCTTGCTTGTTTTGATGGATTAGAGGCTTGTCTCATAGTTTCTACTCTTTGGACTGAGAGTACACATGTATCATTCGTTGTTCCTGATGACATCAGTATCACCACATTGGCCCCTATGGATTCAGTTCAGCATCATGACCATCTTGGTCATTCACTATATGCTACATCATGGGATTCTTATCTTGCAGACACATTCTTGTTTGTTGAGTCTCACACTGTAGATCTTGAGGATTATTTTGAGGACATACATCTCCTCTACCTTGATAGTCAGGTTATCACTATATGCTCACCATTATTTGTGCATTCAAAGGTTTCATTTCAGGATTCTCCACATCAGTTTGGATTTGGCATCATATGTTTCAGTTCAGACAGAGAGATTCTTCAACATCCTATCATGACACACATCTTGAGATAGATTGGTTCATCACTCTTCACAGCGTTTCTTCGACATCATCCTTTGGATTCATTTCTTCCCAAGGGGAGGAATATCATCTACAGCTTTAGGATCTCCTTTTGGATTCTACATCAGGCATCTACCATTGCGACATGAGTTTCTTCATTGTGGGGGGCCCTTCTTGTCTCTTTCTATCTCTCCTATGGAGACCATTGTACATGTACTTATATGATATAATTTTTCTATGGGGGGTATCTTGTAATCCACCTTCTATCCTTCTTCTATTAGTGCATTACATTCTTTTCTTTGCATCATATTTTGGGGAGGACTTTTTTTCCCACGTGGTTTTCTCCTTTACCCCATTTGGTTTAGTTTGCATTGCATTTTTACATGGGTACCTGATCAGGCCTTTTTTGTCGAGACCCATATTTTCTTTCATGCATCTTTTACTTAGTGTTTTAGCTACTCCCTAAGTTCATCTTAAAGGGGGGTGTTAGAGTAATAATTTATTTCACTTAATTAATTTAATCATATTGGTTAATTAATTAAGTCACTTATCACTTTAGTTACTTAAGCTAAACTTAGGCACATTACTAATTAATTATTAAGTGTGCACACTAGGGTTTCCCTTTTAGGTTACACTTTAGGGTTTCTTGATCTCCTTCATAAGGATTGATCTCATTGTAATTATTTGATTCTCTTAATGCATTTTTTATCTTGAGGCTTGCAGAACATCTTCTTTGGTTTTCAATATCTTTTGCACATGATAGGTGATTCTTGGGGCTTGCAAGGTTGGGTTTCTCAACTTCTATAGAATGGTGGTACAAAACTTAAAAGACTCTCAAAACCCCTGTATAAGGATTACAACCTGTATTAGAAAAGAAGCATGTTAACAACCTTTTAAATTCACTTAGATCTTCACAAAACCACCTTACTTGAAGATCCTTAACCTTTATCAATTCAAAACAATAGAAAACAAAAATTAGAAATGTTGTACAGACTCAAAAATATTGAAAAAATCACAGAGGAAATGTTATTTCAGAAAAATAGGGTACTCTTTATTTCAAAATTGGTGACAAGATACAAAAGTTGCCTTTTCCTCACCTTCTCCATGCTTTATAGTGATGTTTACACCAGTTATGCAACTGCCTCTTCATTTCCCAATCGACTAAACCTTTTGTTTTCCCACTTGACTCTTCATATTCTTACTTTTTATACATTTTTCCAATTTTACAACTTTGCAATTTTTCCAAGTTTTGCACTTTTCACTATTTTGACCACCTAAAGACCTATCAATGACTCAATTACATTAGAAATGACCTTCACATGACCTTGTTAAATTTTTTTACATTTGAAAACTCAATTTTTACAAATTTTCCTATTGGAGGCATTTAGTGAACAAGGTGCTCCTGCACCATACAACTAGCCTAAGGAAAGCTTTCCAAGTCCCTTTGGAAACATGTTGTACTGACCTGATTCTTCTTTGATCTACATACCTTTATATTTGGACTGCTTCTTCTCTCTTTCTCTTGAATATTCCACTTGCATTTGTCTTTGCCTTCAGCTTTGTCTTCATCACTATCTTCACTTGTCTTTTCTTTGCCTTTTGCTATCTATTTCTCTGCCCATCAGGTTCACAATCACTCTTTTCATTCAAAAGGACATAGGACTATCCTTTCACATCTCACAACTTTCCACTAACCTTTTCTCTCTTCAAAGGACACAGGATTGTCCTTTCACATTGATTTTCCAAGCAATCTTTCATCTTTTTCCACAATTCATCCTTGACCTTCTTTGACCAATCATCTTGTCATCTACTCCCGTCAGTGGAGTACTCTCAAACTGACTCTGAATTCTTCAAATGGTTGCAAACTCAAGTGCTTCTTAGACAGGTATCCATCTCCCTTACTTCCTCACCACACCAATTCAACAAACCATCCATCTTACCCAATAGTAGATCCCGAAAGATGCCTCACTCTCTCTATGCACCTTCTACCTAGCTTAATATCCATTGGAGGATGGTGAACACAAACCTTAGCTTTTTTGTAACCAACACATAACTTCTCAGAACTCTTCCTCTCTGCAGCTTTAAGATGGATCAAACACCTACAACCAACAAATTCAACAAATCACCAGATCAACTAGCTCTGATACCAATTGATGCAGAGCATCTACCAAAAACAACAAACCAACAAGGGTACTTCTGACCTAAACCACAACTCATGAGAAGATCCTTTTTTATTTACCAAATTCATCTCATTTGTAGTTATTTTCACATTGCTTCAAGACTCCAAAACAACATATCAGTATTCCAAATTCATCAACCAACCTTAACACCCGTTAAACATCCTTATACTAATTGAAACAATGGAAAAACCTTGATGTAAAACTCTAAACCAATCAAATCTTTTAGTATTCACAAATTACTCTTCATTTCATCTTGTTACACAAGGCAAAAAGACACCCAACCATCCATTCTTGCTTCAAACCTTTTACCAGAATCAAGTTAACTCCAAACAACAATATTTTGACAGCGTCAACACAACAAACTCATATTAAACCCTGGTTGACTTCATTTCTTTCATTACACACACCAAGACAATCAATTTACTCCTTGAATCCACAGTATTCAAAACACCAAACAACAAGTTTTTCTTTCTAACTTTGTCCAAGAATTGAAACATCTTTGACATCATTGTTTCGGTAGTTTCAAAACAAATTCAATCCCTCATATTCCTATTTCCATAGATTCACAACTTCTTACAGTCAAATCCCTAAATTGCTAGTAGTATTGCAACTTGCCCTCAACGGGTATATTTCACAACCCACGTTGAATCTCCACAAGCCATTTATTGTTCCAGGGACCCATTATTGCCAACATTAACATATCACAAGAGCAAATATACTTGTTTTTGAAAATTAATAAGAACCAATAGACTGTCTATTGGTAAATGTACCAAATTAGGTCAAAATTACAAAGTGTTCTTAAATCACCACCAAAACATCAAATAAATTTAAAGAGTCTTTTAACAAGTCTCAAAACTTAATATTCAATCACTTTCAGGGACTAAAAGGCCCCAATAAAGCTCTAGACAACAAAACCCTTGATTTGGGCTCCACAATGCTTAAAAGAGTGAGGGTTTATTGGAAAAGAACATTGCAAACCTCATACCACCCTGCCACCACTCCAAAAATGTTGGATTATGACTTCCCAATCTTAATCTACCATCACTAAGCCTTTACGCATGTTGTTTCACCATTACCATGCTTGTAACCCAATTTTCAAGGGAAAAACATTGAATCTCTATTAAAGAAAGTACCAAAACCTTGCACCTTAACTTACCTTGCACCTACACACATTCACAAACTAAAAAGAAACCTAAAACATCCCATTCCACCAATCTAACCTCCATCGTAGGAATGGTGGTACAAAACTTAAAAGACTCTCAAAACCCTTGTATAAGGGTTACAATCTATATTAGAAAAGAAGTTCATTAACAACCTTTTAAACTCACTTAGATATTCACAAAACCACCTTACTTGAAGAGCCTTAACCTTTATCAATTCAAAACAATAGAAAAAAAAACTTAGAAATATTGTACAGACTCAAAAAGATTGAAAAAATCACAAAGGAAACGTTATTTCAAAAAAATAGGGTACTCTTTATTTCAAAATTGGTTACAAGATACAAAAGTTTCCTTTTCCTCACCTTCTCCATGCTTTATAGTGATGTTTACATTAGTTATGAAACCGTCTCTTCATTTCCCAATCGACTAAACCTTCTGTTTTCCCACTTGACTCTTCATATTCTTACTTTTTGTACATTTTTCTAATTTTACAACTTTGCAATTTTTCCAAGTTTTGCCCTTTTCACTATTTTGACCACCTAAAGACCTATCAATGACTCAATTACATTGGAAATGACCTTCACATGACCTTGTTACATTGTTTTACATTTGAAAAATCATTTTTTACAAATTCGCCTATTGGAGGCATTCAGTGAACAAGGTGCTCCTACACCATTAGGTAGACATAATTGCACTAGCGATTGTGTCTTAGAGACTCAAACAAGGGATGGGTTGAAATTATTAGTGAATGAAAGCTAAAATTAATAAACAAATTGATTTTCATGTTCTATTAGCTTTTACTTATAGATTACTTGAATCATATATCAACTATATAAATCACTAGATGTGGCTAATGTGGGTACAAAAAAAAGAGGTAAGACCATAAATTATACATATTTATCCTCTATATTTTCTGACACTTTAGTAGGTGTAGAAATCTACATGTGTCATACATGCTAAAGTAAGATAAAATAATAAGTAAAGGAACATTTACATGTCTCAAGTGGATACAAGTTGGAAGGGGACAATAATTTTCTTCATGTTCTTTGTGAGGTTGCATATCCAAATCTACATACACAACATAATTCATTAGTACCACCTATTTAAAAAATAAATATCATAAAAATAATTGTACATTCATTTTGCATTGCATATATTTCTAAATCAAAACTTAAAATAAAAAATAATTAAAGGATATTGAAGAAGAATTCATGGAGTTTTGATTGTGTTAGCCCACATGAACTATGAGAATATTAAATAAAAATAATAAAAAATGCATCATCCTACAAGGGTTATCAAGGAGTAGTAATTGAGTTTCCTCCTCAATCTATATAGACATTAGCTAGAAAAGAGATAACACATTGTGTATAGTTTTCAAGGACTGTTAACCAAGTTGTCCCCCTCAATCTATACAACATGAGATCAAGTAAAATGAATAAGTGATAACTACATATATAAAGTGATATGGAGGAATAGTAACTAGGTTGAACCCCTCAATCTACACATGGGAACCCATGAATAGGATTGTAAAATATATGCCCCTAAAATTGGATGCAAGCCTCATAATAGATTCAACTTGAGAAGAGGATGATGTAAATGGAAACATATGCGATGTATTACCCCTAAGTAAAATAAAAGGATGTAAGCATAAAAGATCATAAAATAGGTGTGATGAACCACCTCAAAATTTTCTAAATTTAAATAAAATAATTTACTAGTAAAGAAATAAATTAAGATGTTTTCATAAAGACTTAATTTTTATTTTAACTTGAAACATGAAATGTCGAAATCTCATAAAATAAATGAAATACATTAACCAAATTCAACCAATTTCGTAGTACACACATGATACATATCTCAATAATAAATTTTATGCAAATCAAAATAAGGATTACAAATCATAATAAGGACTATTGTATTAATATTCTACAAATTATCAATTTTACAAAAAATAATAAATAAATATTACATCTAATTTCCCATGTTCAAATCATCTCATCCAAGTGCAAGCAATATGATTATCAAGTTGTGTTGAGGGAGAACATCTTTCGAGAACTTTATCTCCAACCACAAATCAAGCATGCTAAAATTATACCCCTCTATGAGGGTGGTACGTGATGACATCTCTAGTAAAACCAAATTCGAGAACCAAGTGTATAGATGTACAATTATATCACATGCAATCAATCATGGAGATCCTAGATATCCTCTAGCTATTAATAACCTTTGACTAGCATTCAATCTTGAAAGTATTATGAATTGATGGTGCATAAAACCATAGCATCACTTTGGCCAAATATTTGTAATTGTAAGGAACATTTAAATGTAAATCATCCATTCACAACACTACTATATCTTGCTTGACTCATCCAAAATGACTATAAAAAGGGAATATAATGCATAGACTAGCATGATATTTTTATAATTTAAACAGTTAACTATTATACTCTTATCATACCCTACTCTTGAATTGGTTTAGAAGTTATCCATATTTTATATATATGTCTTTTTGTAGTGCTCAAAGATCAATATTTGTGATAACATTATGTTCCATGCATGAATCAATTCAATATCTATGTATGCATGATATCTAAATATGCTCATTTATGTTTTTATTTTCTCATATCTACAATAAAATAATAATTGCATCTTTGTGCATTTATATATTCATTTTTCTATCATGAGATCATACCCATTTATTTAAAGTTCAATCCTAATGCATGCACATAGTGCATAATCTATTTTTCATAATGCTTCAAAAAAATTAGAAGATATTTATTATCATGTCTTAGATATGTAACCTTAATGCATGTATGAGGTGTATAAGTTATTCAATAAAAAGGCAAAAATGAACTACAGATTATATGACAAAATGTCAAAGATATACAACTACAAATTGTATGAAAAAATGTGAAATTATTGTAGTGTGTATGTTAGATGAATTACATTATATAATCAAAATAATAATATGATATTAATAAAATCATTTAGATAAGTAAATGCATGATAAATATACTCTTTAGCAAGCTTTTCAACTTTTTGTAGTGTCTCTTTTCTCAGCCTCTCAATGTCTTCCTTGTCTCTGCTCATAAGAGTTCTAACTCTTTGTTTTGTCCTAAATTTCTTGCTATACAATTTAGACAACATACGTTTATCCTCATGATATAGTGAAGAACCAATATTCCCCAAGGCAAATGCCTTTATCTTTGCATCTTCATCAATGGCTTCTTGTCTTCTAGCATTCAACACACCTTTCAAATCATCTAGAAATTGATCTTCTATATTATCTAGGTCGATATCAAATGTTACCATATACTTAACAATAACCTCTTCTATGGTCACCTTGTCTTCATCATTTGCATCCGAAAACATTGTAGTAGTTTCCTTTAGCATGCCAAACTTTGCAATCCCACTGAACAATGCCTCTAACTTCATGGGACTATGCTCCCCAGCTAAATGAATCTTCTCTTTCTTCTTTCCCTTGCCTTTAGGTGATTTTTCTTCTTTTCCAGAACCCTTTTCTCTTCTTTGAAAAATAAAATCTTTCTTTTCTTTTCCACTTCCTCTTCACTTTTTGTGTCTACCACATCAACTTTTGTTATTTTTACACCGGTCTCTTGAGAGACTTGAGACTTCTTCTGAACTAATTGTGGTTTCCCCTCTTCTTCATCTTCACAATTAATGTACTTCTCCCTGGTAGCCTTTTCTTTCCTTCTCCTCTTAGGAGTCTTATGTTGCACAAAGGTGCTAGATGTTTCTTTCTTCTTGGAACTCCCTGCGGGATTTGTTATGGAGGACTTAGGAACATCAAGAGAGGGGGAAGAGGTCCTGGATGACCTTCTTGTACTTGGAGTAACCTACAAAGCAACAAATGTGGCTTTGGATTTCTCCATAGAACCCTTGGGTGGGTTCACCATATCCTCCAACTTAGCTTCCATCTTCTCAACATTCTCTGCAATTTCTTTCTTTTCCTCTCTAGATTTACTTGACTCTTTTTCTCCTCATAAGTATCATACCTTTCAATAGTAGGATCTCTATATTTACTCAATATAACCTCTACAAGGCTAGAAATTTCAGCTTCTTTTACTTCATATCCAAGCTCTAGAACCCAAACAGTTATGGGTTCAAATACTTCCATATAGCAGTAGTCTCTACTCACCATGAAATTTATGTCATTCTTGTATTTATCCACAACGCTTTCCAGAATCCTGTACCTCTCTTGCATCTTGTCTTGAAACGTTTTAAAGAATCCCCACAAGGCTGACTTTTAGAACTTCAAATCTGGAAACCTTCTTAGGTGATCTCTTATTTGTGTACCAACAGGAATACTATCATCCCATATAACATTATTTGTTCTAGGAAACTCTCTAAGAAAGTAAAATAATATGTAGATAATTAGGGTACCATACCGGAAGGGGTACCTTGATTCTTTTTTCTTATGTATATTTTCTATCAATTGCAATATGAGGAGCTCACACAAATATATGTCTTCACCTTCCTTCACCATTTGGTGAGTTATGTGAACTGTGGTGGCCGAAACAAATTTCTCTTTGTTCGCATAGAAGATTTTGTAACCTATCACCATACAATCATATTTCATTGGCGGATCATCAATGTCATTTATTGTTAGGGAATGTTTGTCGAACTTCACTCCAATAAGCTTCATCACCACATCGTTCTTCACAACCTTCAATGTCAGAACTAGTCCATTAGAGGAAAAACCAATTACAACACTAATTTCTTCTTTGTTAATTATGTGTGGCATGTCCAACCACATGAATTTGTCATGAATTTTTCTAAACACATACCTTACGCACTCATCCTCATAATATAAATTTAGGAAATTGTTTCATACAACCAATTTATCCTCTGTTAGGCTCTCATACTCTAGTTTTAGCTCGATGTCATCTCCAATCAACATCTTCTCCCAATATTCTTCCATCTTCAAATGATCATACTCTTTCATCTGCGTATGAATGTAGATTTGCACATACTTTGTGTGAATTGTGCTCCTCAAAATCCTAGAGAATGCAACTTCAGGGTTTTTCTCCATAGATTTATAGTATGCTTCTTGAATTTAGGTCTTGGTCTTTCGATCACATCAATCACTTGAGGAGTAAACATTTTGAATCTTCGCAGAGCTATGGTTTGTAAGAAACTAATAAATACCTTCGGAATTCACCAGTAGGGTTTCAAACAACACTTCATAATTGCTTCAACACTTATTTTCTCACCTCTCCCCTTCAAATGCTCATTCAAAAATGACTTTAGAAAACTCAAAATGAAATATAAACCCTTTTCTAGTGACCTAATATGCATTAATTGTAGTAATGAAAAGTTAGGTAAAAAAGCTAGCAAACCCTCACTGTGTTGTCACAGGCACCTTCAATCACTCTATAATTTTTTACAAAAAGATATTTCATACTAGAGATACCACCAACAGATCAAGCACAGTAACTAACCAATATGCTGAAGATATCAACATCACATCCTTGGAAGGAGCTTTGAATTTTTTTTGTTAAAAATCTCGTAGAGCCAAAGCTCTCTATCTAGTTTTTGGAGGAAACATTTGCACTAGGAGTTGGCACAGATTCATTCTTCACCTCATTCTCTTCCTTTTTCTTCTATATCTTGTTCATTTCCTTTTTCATCTCCATCAAATCAATCTTCTTCATCGAATCAACCTTCTTATGTGAAATAGAGGGTTTCACATTCTTGCTTCTATAAAACTTAGCTATGTGTCCTGGCTTATTGCATTTGTGACATATGACACCTTTTTATTGAACAAACTTAATTCTTGCCAATTTAGATTTGTATTCAAAATCCAAAATCCATTACATGTATAGAAATAACCATTGAATGATTGGAAAATTATACCATTATTGTAACCATTCATCATCTGACTTATGCATTCACTAGTTTTATGACCAAATCTATTGCATGTATAGCATTGACCGAAAAATGATTGAACATTTTGATTCATTCTGCTACCCTAAGTAAGGTATTTATGCATTTGGATTTTACCTAAGGTATTTGAATTTCTCTTGGGTTGATCTTGCTTGTTTCATTTAGGAATCCTTCTCTAACACACTTGAGTAGGGTTTTTATCATTTTATCTCATTACAACCGTAGACACACTTAAGGTTAGGACCACACACATTTTTATCTATCAATCAATCAAGTATTTGTGGAGGTAAAAATACCAAAATAGGGGTTTGATCAAGGAGAAATCCTATATATCCACCCCTTTCCCTCCCTTTATTGTGATTTTATAGGTTCAAATCCAAGGATGGAAAATTGCAGAGTGGAAGAGTAGAGTGCAAACCTGTATGTTCCATCACAAAAAGATAAATCCATATTCATACTTCTCAAATAGGGGCGCTACTACCCTTGTCCTCCTAGTTTGACCTCAAAATTGTAGGACATGTGCATAAAAGTATTCTCTTCTTGAATCTGTCTTCAATATATTGCTTTTCAATTTCATCTATGTGAATGAATTGTATTTTAGATTAGGTTTCGTAGTTATATTAAATCTATAAATTCATATAAAATCCAATCAATTTTCAAGGCAAAAAAAGAACCAAGTCTAGGGAAGATTGGGTCTCATTTTAGGTTGTTATCCAATCTCAATACCTTTTCGACTTGGCTTCTCATGTTGTTGCAAAGAAATATTGATTCAAGTAATCTATCGCTAGGTCTAGGATCTCTTTTTCCACATCATAGTGTTATCATAAATTATTCAACATGTAAATAGATTCAGAACTAAGGTATCTCTAGCTCAAGATTCATGATAGATGTGATAACATAGAATAATAAATAAGGTGTATGTTCTATGGGCATATGAATACTCATGGACAATAGGCTCCCAATGCACATATTAATTATTTGTGCCAATTTTTACCATGCTTCTCTCTATTTTTTCTCAAATTTTACCCAATAGAACCTTTTTAATAGTTTCATCAAATGAAAATTATTTTATGGGTAGTATGGTGAGGAAAATGATAATAAATATGTTTTTTATGAATTTTCTTCGCTTATCAATTTTTGATAGATATTTCATTTTTTAGTGAAAATAATAACAAGAAGTTTGAACTAAGAAATGATGTTTTCTTAAAGAAATTACATATCTCAGAGGTCTTGTAAATTTAAAATAGGAAACCTCAACTGATTTAATTAAATAATATATGGTATTAATAATTAATTAATGTATATTGGATGAAATAAGAAAACTTTTCTTGACAAAATTGAATCTCCAATTTGACTGGATATAACATTGAAAACATTGGTGTTATAATATCGGGGGACCTAATGAGGTAAACCAATGGCTCCAATATAAATTTTATTTATAATATGAACCAAATGTAGGTCTTGTAACTATGGTGTTTTGTGCCCCCTCCACGAGCTTAAACCTTGTGTTAGGGCTAGGAGAATCATCCAAGAATAATTTAGACAACATTATGCCAAAAATTATAATATTTGCAAGAATACACATAGGGAAGGAGTAGAGTTCATGATTATTTTCATATCTCGATTAGAAACATATCTCATCTTTCACAATCAATTCACATGTTAACTATCATTATAAAATATATGCATATAGTCAATCAATTTAAATCAATTTGGATCATATGTAAATCACAACTTCATCGAAATTATTATTTTAGGAATTAATTTTAAAATATGATTAGTATAATGTATATAATCATAATTATTTAATTTAACTTAAGATAACTAGATTAGTAAATATTATTCCCTAAACGACATACATCTATAATATAATAAATCAATGTCTTTAGCAACATACACATGGAATTTAATGATCAAACATCTATGCATCTAATCAAGTGTTAGGATATGAATCCCTCTAATAATTAAGTATCCAAATATATAATATGGTATGATGAGTGTGACTATGGTTACATAAATGGATGGTACTCACATCCTTCATTAGAACCTACACCACATTTGGTGTACAAGGGGCATTGACCAAAAGCAAGCTCAAGTTAGATATTGTTTGTTTTACATTTAAATATGTAATAATAAATTAGATATCACACAACCAATTTAAAAATACCTAATACACAGAAGAAGAGAACCATCATCACATTAGAAAGAAAAGCTTCATTTCTCTTCTTTCAAAACTTAAAAATATTTTATATGTGTAAAAGATATCATTTTTAATAGGAATAAGAAAAAAATAGCTAATTAATCTTAATATTGGAAGTAAAAATTTATTGGAATGTGTGGATTTATCCCACATGTGTCAATATATAATTATGTATGTTTATATCTCAAATGAATTGTATGTCATAGTTCAAATTGGTCAAGTGAAACTATATGTATAGATTATTTTGTATGTAAATTATAATAGTTAAAGGGTACACAATGTACTCACTTCAAATTTATTGTCTAATATTTATCATTTTACCTAGAATTACATAATCCCCATGTGTTATCTAATTCCTAACATGGTATCACATGCTTTCATTTGTGCATAAAGGTAGAGGCTACATTTGGTCAATGCAATTTAACTTTAAGGGTGTGTCTAGGAGATTGTTAAATTGTTTGGGATATATGTTGTGTCTTCCATTATTGAAGAAATGGGTTATTTTTTTTAGCGATATAGTTTTTAGGATGCATCCTCTTTAAAAAATCACAAAAAAAATAATAAATATGAAAAATAAACAAACTATAATGCTCATTCTTGACTATACTTCTCCAAATGATCTTAAAAACACCTAATGTAATAAAAATATAGGGGTTGCATGTTGGGAAAATGTGTCTCAACCTTACAATTACATAAGGTTTAGTGTTGATAGGTAAGCATGGGGGGTGCGGGGCCGGGGGGTAACCCCCCACGAAGGGTCTAGGGGGATCATCCCCCCAATAGGGGATATGGGGGTTGTACACTCCGATGGGGGCTCAAGGGAAATGCCTCAAAAGCCAAATTTTATGTATATTGTATTATTGTAAATATGGACCGTTCATCATTAGGTCTCAGATATGACAATCGGTATTTTGTTGGCTTGAATTTCCCTAGAAGGAAACCCTATTTTATGAGGGTGTTGTATTAAGGTATGTATTGTGATGTATTTTGAGATTCTGATAGTAGTCATGTTTCCTTTGGATCTCTGGTTGGTGATACTCCTATGAGAAGATTTCTCTACAAGTATATTGTAATCTTTTTTATTTCTGAATAATATATTGGACGGCTTTTGAAGTGTGGGGTTTTTCTCCCAAAAGGCTTCTCCCCATGTAAATCACCATGTTGTGTTATGCATGATATTTTTGTTTATTTTTGTTTAAGCTTATGTAACTCTTGAAGAAATTTGTAAATTTTTGTGTTATCCTCCTCTCAAGATTAGTGTAGGAAGTTGTTATGCTACCTTAGCTTCCTTACAATGCATACTAGATTCTATGTTATATTATAGTGGTAAAAATAAAAACTCTTTTATGTGTGCTTAGCATTTCACTCTCTTAATTTTAACAATTTTTTTAAAGCCTTAATTTAGTTTGAAAATAGATTTGGATTAATTATTTTAAGCTATAAAAAAACACAAAACATAAAGTGTACGTATTATGGACTAGATCTATTCTAATATATGTCTATGAATTACACATCTTTTTCTTAGGATATATTATACTACATTTATGGTTTTTGAAGATCAATAATTTGAATAAGGGATTATCTTTGGGTTCTTGACCTTCACTTGAGATTTTGAACTATTATAGAGTATAGGGGTTCACCTACCTTATAGATTCCAGATCATATGCATTTTACTTAATACATGCACAATTTGTATAAATTCTCCCTTCTAGCCTCTAATTTTCCCCTCATCTTCATGCACTTACCCATAGGAATGTATTCAACCACCTTTCAATTTTTGTAGTGTCATTCATGTTGAGGGTGCCAAAAATCATTACAAGTCATGGGGTGTATTCCTTGTGTAGTAATTATGCACACAAAAATAGTGCCTAAGGTTTCAAAACCTTTGATTTTTTTATATTTTTTTAATAAACTTTAAATAGTTTTGTTTTTTAATATACTACTAAAAGAGCATGCGGATATTTTTATGCAACAACCTCAGTGTTCTACTCAGTAAAATTTGCAATGTTTTCACCTCAAGTGAATAACCATGATGTTGAAACATAGCAATAAAAATTTTCCTTTCCGTAATGTAAATCACATGCACATTTGAAATAATATTATTTCCAAAATTCCATTACATTCCATTGTAATTTCACAAATATTTCCATAACATAGATGTCATATTGAATGAACTCAAGTATATAATTCATCATTACATCCTTTCATATAAATAGGTACATGATACATACATAGCTCTTCTGAGCTTCATCTGGCAATAGATATACAAACTAGTCCTGATGTTGCCACATTGGTGCATACATTCTAAATGCCTTGCTCATTGGTGCAAAAACTCCAGTTGTCCCTGATACTGGTGCAAACATCCACAAACCTCAATTTTTGACTGATGAGGAGAAGCATCACTCAAGCACTTTTCCGCCAACCACAAACTCAAATGCGATCCCTCGCATATCTGTCACACATGAAAAGATGGCCCTACACTTCGACAAAGAGATTGGTTGGTAAACCCCATAAAAAATGCCTATCTAAGCTTAGTTTTGTTTCCTATAAACCAAAACATAATCATATGGTAGCTACACCTAGAAGTATGAAAATCCTGAACTAGAATGCATACAAGGAACACAATGAATTGACAGTGTAAATAGTGGCTACTTACACTAATTTGGCCAAAGTATTCTCACCTAGTACTTCAAGTGAAAATCACCCCATTCAAATAAACTACCATAGCTTAGTTTGGATTATGACCATTCATATACTATGCTTAGGTAATTTCCTCCAATGGGTAATCTTTAATCCCAAAAATAACCTAATCCCGTTTTTCCCAAAAGTCTATGGTATCTCTACCAATTAAGCCTAAGCACAAGTTACCCCTTCAATGGATATTCCTATCCTAGGTACTACATATGAGCTTATCTTTGCATAAATAATCTATTTACTTCAAAAGAAAAACTAGTCCCAAGTATAACTTTATAATCTAGAGTATAGCTACATAAGCTTCATCTAACCATAGATTAAATACTCATAAATAATTGACTCCATTCAGAAATATATCACATAAATAAGTTGTTCTCATCAAGAATATAGCTCCATCAATGAATGACCTCAATCGAAGAATAATCATATCAATAGATGAATCCATTCGAGAGTGTAATCTCCTTAGTAAAAAGGATCATTCAAGAGTAGAATCTTGTCAACATTATGACTTCATAACTAGGGAACAAAGCAACTACTCAAGTAGCAACTCTACTCAATAGATAATCCCACCTATGTATCTATACTTATAGTATCTCATAAGCTCAAGTGATTTACTTAATTACATAGGTGAGTCTCAACTTCAATTTATCCTAACATTAGGATAAAGTCATCAACCAATGACTAGTTTGATTATATAGGTTAATCTAACCCTGTATGTTCCAATCAAGAGCAATTGTAAAACCCAACCAAGTAAGTTAAACCCAACCCAGTAGGTAAATCTTAACCTAATGTTTCACTCTTTAATCAAATGAACTTCTTGCCCCAAATAGGTTATTCTAAACCTAGGGTTTCATTCGAGTATAAAGTATGATCAAGTGATCATTCCAGTAAAGATAATTGATGTGGTTCACATAATGTCACATCATATCTTTCATACCATCTCTATTGCTGTATAGCCAAACCTTATCATCCCCAAGGTTTTTTTGCATAATTAGATAATAGTGCCAAGCTGCTTCATGGCATTGACATTTCTCACACTATACACATAGTCTAAACTATCTATGTATAGATCATCAATAGCTTCTTCCCGTATAGGGAAAATAGGAGTAATAAGATACTTTCTTTAAGCTAATCCTATTTCATTATTCCTAGTATATAATACCAATGACAAACAAGCACTCCTATTATGGAGTATATACAATCACTTCCATAGAAAAACATAAAACAACTTCTATTCCTTTTCATAAGAAAATACTATGATTCACTATTGCAAGCATTCTTAAGAAATGCAAGCATTCTTAAGAAATTCCAATCAAAGCAATCAAGCTCATTTTTTCGTAATAAAAGACAAATAATAGAAGATAAGATCCCCATTCCTATAATACGCTTAACTAGTTGAATGACTTGATGCACAACCTTCTAGCAGCAACTTCCTAGCTTCACTTAGCTCTCTCAAAGCAATACTTCACTTTAACTTCTCTCGCAAGTTTATGATATGCTCTCACAAATGAAACTCTCACAAAATATAGCTTCTCACAAATACTCAAGGTTCTCACAAAATACAAGAGAATGAAATTGCAAAATAATGTAGATTAGTGTGTCCCAAATGAGAGTATAAGCCTCTCTATTTATACAACAAAAAGGAGATTTCATAGCCTATAGAAAAGGCATGTAAACTAACAACACTCTCCATGCAAGTCAACTAATTATTCCCAACTAAAAGGTGGCAATAGAATTAACACAAACTCAACAAATAATGCCACAGATCGACCTCTATGGTTGACAACAGTAGAAGACTAGTTCAATCTGTACATGATCAAATGATGACAATCAAATTGCTTCCAAAATGGACTTCTACAGGAAATAGAACTTCATATTCTAGCACCAAGTACGCAGCCATTCTCCCTATTGTTTGGTGTGAATTTACTCATTGAAACAGTCTACAGTCACAATGCAACACATGCTCAATATTGACTAAGTCTAAGCTTTGCAGAAAATTGAGTAAAGAGTCCTTTGGCTCATAAACGATACTTTGACCAATTCCTTGCATTGTTGTATGTGTTTCCTATTCTCATGCATTTCGCTTTATTTTGCAATTGGTATCTATTTCATCGCTTTATATAGTAGCATTCAATGTCGAGTAATTTATTGTTTAATAATTCCAAAATACAATGTCCATAGTATCGACTATGGTTCATTATCCATATCAACCATATTGTTGTGCATTACATAGCATGTAATTCAACCTTTACTCAATGTCAATCTAAGTAATAATTGGTCTTTAAATGCTTTGCTTAACTCATAAACAAATCAGCCTATGTTTATATATATAAACCGATCTCTAAGTATATATATATATATTCGGCCTCCAAGCATAACATATATAAATATATATTATAAATGTACATACACATGTATACATATCCCATGCCAATCAAGTATGTATACATTCGATATACAAATGAATACAAATGAGTAAATATTCACATAATAATAATATACTATATATACATATATATACATATATTTACACACACTCCTCTATATAAGCATTAATTCTCATGTGTGTATATGTATATGTATATGTATATATATATCCAAACATATATATACATATCGTTCAAAGCAATAAAGCAATAATCCATTCGATAATCAAACGATTGCGACTAAGTGATATATTCATAATACTACCATATTAAATAACTTACATACACATATGCATACTTATACATATATCATTAGTATACCCGTATAGCCACTCATTGTGTTGACATATACATGTGTACTGAAATTTGCATAAACATATGCATATATGCATATACTTCCCGTACACACACATATACTCGCTTATTCTATTAATGGAAGTGTATTCACATGATGCATATATGCATTTATGTATTCATGTCTCTTTGTCCTTTTGATAACTTCGTACTCATAAGCAACCCATTCGTAAGTGCGCATAGGTATGTATACCTAAGTACCCTCATGCATGTGTTACTCCATACATATGGTTTATCATCGACATGCACTCGTATACATATATATACATCCAACGTATATTCCACTCATCAATCAAGCATAGTAATATAAGGAAGGGCTCATAAGTTCCAAACATATAAACAACATCCAAGCATGCATTCAACAGTAATCATGACCCTTACTAATGCAAACACCTTACACTAAGGATGACTTACCAATTCCCAACACAATAACTTGACTTAACCATTCTACTATGAGTGTGTGTTCAACTCAAATAGGTTTCATTTAGAGTTATCCAACCAATCACTTCTCCTAAGTGATACTTCCCCTCCACCTGGAGGAATGAACCTGTCCCTGCAACCAACTCAGCACATTTGCAATGGTAGTTAGACATTCATAATAAATCCATATTCATCATCACTTAAGCATATACATATAGCAATACATGTTCATCATCAATGTAAACATAATTACTCTTTCAAAGAATTTATCAACACTTTCACATAATACTTATTTCAGTATTCCATTTATCATATCAAAATCATGATTGCATTTACCATCCTATTTACCCATGAAGGTAAAAGTAAATCAGTAACAACAAGATGGGGTGTAACATTTTAGGCCACACCATAAGGGTCGAAAGAAATATAAATGAGTTGATAGGGTTGTGTTGTTCATAATTTTTTGTTTTGTCACATGGGAGTTGTTACAATAACACCATTCAGGTTATGGTGGGTAGTGAAAACCACATATATGTAGTGTGAGTTACAAAACTATAAGGCACACAAGGTCAAGAACAACATTTTTGGCTATGTGTTGTGTTTGACATAAAATTGTTGGTCTAGGGACATCATGAGGTCTTCCAAGGTATTCATGATGTAATGGTGTAGCAAGTGTAGAGAAGGTTGATGCATCTACAAACTACACTAACATAATATTCTCAAATTTTATATTAAAAAATTAAAAACCAAACATCTAACCTTCACAAATACTTTAATTTAAACTTCTATAGTATCTTCTAGTGCCCAACCATAATCCCTAGCAACTAATCACATGATAAGAACTTGAGTGCTTAAACTTTAGCCCCTTAGTTTGGTTCGTATTCACAAGATGGGCCCTTGAGGGATTAATCTATTACTTAACCTTATTGAGAAGAAGATTTTTTAAAAAACTATATATTTTTATAAGTTCTATGTATTAGTGTAGTTATTTTTTAGTTTTAGTGGTTCTTTTAATTATTTATTATATTTTATTGAGGTGCATGTCTTGTCATTTGAGATGTTCTTTAAAATATATATATATAATTTTTATTTCTTCATTTTAAAAAAAAATTATCACGTGTGTAACTATTGAAAAGTTTGAAAGGGGAAACCCACAAAACTCATTAAAATATTCTTCGTCTACATTATTCTCTTTCCTCCCTCTTTATTGTTTCAACAATCTATTTTTTGACCCTAAGTTGGTAATAAGGGCAACCATAATGTTAGAAGGGTAATTGTTCATTGTAGCTTTGAACTTCCTTTTATGTGTAGGTGTACAATGCTATATAGAGTGGTGATATTTCATGTACCAATTTGATTGATCTGTCAATAGTGTATTCCACCTTTGACCTAAGTGAAACACTCAAATTAGTATTTAAAACCAAAATTTCACCTTTGTGTCATGTATGAAAAGTGAACCATTAAAAATTTGAAGATGGCGTGAACTATAATTTTTTGAGATTTCGTATGTAGATTCTAAATAAATATTTTAAAATAAAAAAATCTATTTTTTAAACATTTTTTAAGTTCTTGTTTTTAATACTTTTATTTTTAATGAGTCATATTATACCATAATCATAATTTTTATTAAAAAGAAGACAAATTCATTATTTTTAAAGCATAGAACATTAACACTAATATATTAACAATTATATCTAGGACATATTTTTTGTAATTTCTTGTTGTAAATTTTATTTATTACTATTTTTTAATTCAAATTAATTATAATTCAGAGTACTATGATGTCATAATGGAGAGGTTTTATGTATATTTCCAAATTTAATTTTATTACTGAAACAAGGGCATTAATTTAGAGGAAACGTGTATATTTTAGGAAAAAATCTAATTTTTTTAATTTTTCCATATAAATTGAATAAATACCTTCATGTTTAGTAAATGACTTACATTCACTAGAAATTATAAAATAAATTACAAATTATATTTTTTCTGGAAATATTGTTTTGATATACAAATTATAATTTTAGAAAGAGTGTTTTGATGGCTATGATCTTGCCAAATTTTATGTCATGGTGACTTTATTTGATGGTCCAGACCTTACTTTGAAGCATAAATTTATTCTGAAAATGAGGTGAGAAAAAAGAGGAAGGTAACATAAATACATTCAAATGATTTATGTTGATATCATCTTTTGTGGGTCATGATGGTGGCTTAACTCTCACTTTAGTCCTATTTGATTCATCTAGGGGTATTGATTCATTTGATATTGTATCAAGCAATCATATGAGTCCTCTATCTCATGATATTTTTTCTTTTACATCTAGAGATTGTCTTTTGTACCCTTCTTTCTTTATCTTTCCTTGAAGAACCTAGTGGTGCAAATATATATGTATTACCTTTGTATTCAGGTTGCTATTCCTTCTTCTATGTATCATTTCACTCATGGTCTATTGAAAATGTATTTAATGAGAAGCATAGTGTTACATCCCTATTTTCTCATGATGAGATTGATGACTATTTGATTCATGATAATTTGGTTTATGATGCACATTCTTCTAATGAACTAATTATATTAGAGCTATTTAGAGGTAATGAAGATGCAATATTACATGTTACATAATTTTAATCTTCATATTATGCTTATGTATGTGATGATTAGACTTTGATGCATGTGTTTGGTGATATATTAATTGATGGAGTTGAATGTTGTTTTGATTCACGTCATATTTCTTCTACATCACTATAGGATTTTTCATGTAATTTTATAGTGTACTTATGGCTCTAGAATAGGTATCTTAAATAACTCATTCTTCACATTCTAATGGCCCTTTTTTGGGGGGACCCAAGGATTAGATGATATACCACCTTTTGATGTCTATGGGGATTCTTCTTTGAATCCATTTATGATATCCCATGATATATATTTGAGTTCTTGTGGAGTACATTCTTTCACCTCATCTTTCCCATGACTTAGACATAGATGAAGAACAACTAGAGGGTCTATTGTAGTTCTTACTTGGTATATTTGAAGATAATGGACCATCAATTAATAATTGATGATACATATTCCTTCACTATTATACATGATTTGCATACACATATGGATATGAGACATGTTGAGTATGATCTTTTACATTCTTTAAACTCTATAATGTGAGTATATTGGACCACCTAGACAATCACATTGATGATTATCAACAAATCTTTAAAAAGAAAGATTATACTAAAGAGATATTGCATAATCTTTTGACATATGACATTTAGACTTATTCTTTACCATGTCACTTGTTTTATTAAGTCTGGTAGAAGTGATCCGTTGCTTCATTTATGATCCTTCCTAATTACATGCTTCATTCATTTTAATGAAAACACATTGCTTATTAGATTGTTCTTAATAAGCTTAAACAATCATACATTCATATAATTTTATTCATTACTATATACATATATCACTTCTTTTATGAATTTAACTAATATTTTTATAAATACTTCTATTTATCAAATCATACAATATAAAGAACACATTAAGATTTCAAACTTTGATCAGTAATATGAATTAAAACACATTAAGATTTCAAACTTTGATCACTAATATGAATTACATATTATGATATAGTAAGCTTCAAACTTTATTTATATGGCAAACTTTATGTTTCACAGATCAAGATACTCTCTTTCTCCTCGCCCTCTGCCCTCTTTCCCTTGGGATTTGTAGGAATTAATTTAAAATGGTTTTCATCTCTTTGACTTTCCTTCACCTACCTGCTTTTCTCTCTTAGATTTGCTCCAGCTTCTTAAATCTTCTCCGTGTCTTCCGGGTCTGAATTCCTTCTAAATTAATTGCTATCTTCTATATCATATTGCTATTAATTATCTTAGATGTGCGTGGAAGTTTCTGTCTTCTTCTCTCATTTCTTTAGCTGCCAGTCTGTTTTTAAAACCAAAGTCCTCATTCCCATTAATGCTTCTCTTTGTTTCCTCATCACTTTCTTCTTCTTCTGCTTTTTAATAAAAACTAATGTATTAAATACAGAACTGGTCAGTAAAACAAGCTGAACAGAAAGAAGCAGCACTACCCAGAAATGCTCTGCGGACTATTCCTTTGCAGAAAAAGCATTAGCTACAGCTCGGAATAGCTTAGACCAGAAACACCATTGTCTTCAACACATTGTCTAACATGTCTAATAATTTTGAGACATCTTAATTTTCAACATTCTTTTAAAATATCTTTCAAGAGTCTAAGAGTAACCTGTCATCATGGAATCAACTATTAGACTTCACGAAGTCCATACACAAATATCATCTTAACTTTTGTGTGCTCGTAGGTTTGATGGGTAAGATTATAATATTTATCAAAGTTTCTATCTTTTCTAGCTTCCTCTTCTCATCCTCAATCATATCTCTCACAAAATGATATTAAACATCTATATGTTTGGTTCCAATGCGAAAATTCAAGTTCTTCACTAGACAAATTGCAATCTAACTATCATAATAAGCTATGATTGTTTTTTTTATATCCAATGCAGTATCTTAATCCAAATTGTTTTTTTATAGGCATGAATTGGTACCATATACTCTTCCTCTATAGTGGACAAAGTGACCATGACATGTCACTTAATCATCTAACTTATAGCATCACCAAATAAAATAAAAACATGTGCACTAATAGATTTCTATTATCAACACCACCTCCCTAGTTTAAATCCAGATAACCATAAATCTTCAATGAACACTTGTTTCGCATACCATGAAAATATAAAGAATATTTTGAAATGCCTCATAAATATCTCAAGACTCTTTTAACTACATCCTAATGAACCCTTCCAAGCTTAGAATATATATAAGCTAGATATTCTCACTACTTCATCAATGTTTGGTCTAGTATAGACCATAGTATACATTAAGCTTCCAATTATACTCTAGCGAGACATTCTTCTCATCTCTTCTATCTTTGAAGGTAATTTAGGATAATTTGTAACAAATAAATTCATTCCCATTATAATAGGAACACAATGTTCTATAACCCTATCTATTAAACCTCTATAAAATTAAATTAATATATTTACTTTGGCCAAGCCATAAATTTCTATTGTCTCTATTTCTTCTAATTTTTTTCACAAGAACTTCTTTTTTCATACCAAGATCTTTCATTTTAAATTTTATTAAAAGTTGATATTTTAATTCTAAAATTTAACATTTCCCTTTGCCAATAAACAATATATCATCAATGTATAAAGTAATAACCATGAAATGATCACCATCAAATTTTAAATAAACATAATGATCATGTTTAGATCTCTCAAATCTCAAAATCAACGAATTTATAAAAAATTTGGTACCACATTCTAGAACTTTGTATCAGTCCATACAAATATTATTTAATATACAAATCAAATTTATTTTATCTTTAACCATGTAGTACTCTAACTATGTCATATAAATATCCTCCTCCAAATCAACATGAAAGAATGTTATTTTCACATCCATTTTCTTGACCTCTGACTCATAAGCTATAATAATAGATAATAAGAATGGATGCTATTTTTTGTATTAGGAGAAAATATATTATTTTAATCAACCCTCTCAATTTGGAGGCAACCTTTCACAACCAATCACACTTTGTATTTATCAATACTACCATCAAAACAAACCTTTTTTTTGAACATTGATTTGCATCCAATGGATTTACATCCTTCATAAAATGGCACTATGTCCCATGTGTCATTCTTTTCTAATGCCACCATTTCTTCATCCATGACTATTTTTAGGACTTTGCATCATTTATACATAATGCCTCTTGTATAGATCTTAATTTGAATAAATGTTAGTATGAAAGAAAATATACATATATCTAATCATTAGGTGAATAGATTTCTAGTGGGTATATATGCCTTGTAGACATTCAAAAAAAGCTAAGTTGGAGCCTCTTCCTCCACTTTTGAAGATTTACTCTTAATGATCTCTCCTCAACTTCTTCTTTATTTAGGGTTATCGATTCAACTTTCTTAAGCCTAGATGGAAGTTGAATCACATTTTTTTATTTTTTCAAACTATAAGACAACATCAGAAGACTTAATTTTTCTGATGGTGATTTTAGCACAACCAACTGGTAAGTAATAATAAATCACTACTCCTCTTGAAAAGAAGGGGTTCTTGTTGGGATTATGGTTTCTCAACCTTAGATTCCTAGTATTTATTTATTATTTTGTCATATGTATTTATTTATTTTAAAATGTTTATTTGCCTACCTAAGTTGTTGTCACATTGTAGGACCTACCAGTGATGTGACATCCTACATGGCATGTGACATGGATAATTTGTAAGCTAAATTAGTGGAGGTAGACATCCACTTTGGAGGACCTAGATTTGTGCCTAAATTGGTGGAATTTGTCATAAGTTACTATGTAACAAGCTATAACAACTCTCTATGTTCAAGTTATGACTGATTATGATAGTGGAAGAGTCAAGGACAACAAATTGTCAGTTAACTATGATAGGTGGGACCTATTTGATGAGGTCGCTTAAACATGCAAGGTATTTGCATGCATGTAGGCTCATTGCATGTGCAATGATGGATAACTTTATGGGACATGGGCTGATTTATGGAAGTTTGTCATAATTATGAGTTTTGATTATGACAACATGTCATAATGAACTCATTTTCACACCTTGGGTGTGGGATTTGATTATGGAAATTTTTGGGCACCTTGTTTCATGTTGAGAGGTTATAAATACTTGTAGACTTCGTGAATTTTGTGAGTGACAGGTTTGAAGAAGCTTACATGTCATTATGTTGCCAAAATTACTCCAGATTCTTATCATAGCGTGAAGACTCTTGAGCATTGCTTTTGAGATTGTATTGTAACTAATATTGTTGTTGATAATACAAGTTGAGTCGTGTGATTTGGAGTGTGGGTTATTTTCAAAAAGGGTTTTCCCATGCAAACACTATCTTATGGTTTGCATTGTTGTTTGTGTTGTTTAAATTTCTATATGTGCATCTTTTGATTCTATAACTATAAAAGGTGTTAAAATGAAATTTTTGTAACTCTCCCCTACTTAGATTAGTGTAGCAAGCTACTTCCACTCACTCAACTTCCTTTTAGTTGATATTAAAGCCTAGCCAACTTTGATTATGTTGTTGGGTTTTCAGGGTTTTTTGAGTTGATCTTTGTTTCAGTGAGAGTTTTGCATAAGGGTGTTTTGTGACCTTGTTGCAAAAAAAATATGGAAAGAAAATCTAGAAGAAACAAGATGGAGAAGTTTAATGGTGGAAAATTTAAACTTTGGAAGAGGAAAATGGAGGATATGCTTGTAGACAGAGATTTGTGGGCTGCAATATCCAGAACTAAACCAACTACAACAATCCAGGCATATTGGGATCTTATGGATAGGAAATCCAAGGTTCTAATCAAACTCTATTTGGTTGATTTAGTCCTCCTGAACATCCATGAAGAGAAAACTACAAAAGACCTTTGAAAGAAACTTGGAGATGTTTATCAAACCAATTCCCTAAACAAGTTGTTCTTGAGAAAGAAATTGTACTCTTTCAAGATGGAAGATGGAGGATCCATGGCAGATCACCTAAATGCATTCAGCATGTTGATAGCTCAATAGGGTTCTGTTGGAGATACAATTAATGAATATGATCATTGCATGCTCTTGTTGTGTTCATTTCCAAACTTGTGGGACCACCTGGTAATGGCTATTGGAAGCACAACCACTAGTTTCAAGATGGATGAGGTGGTGTCTTCATTTTTATCTAAAGAGATGTGGAGAGAGTATTCTGAGATGGCTAAGGAGGCTCGTGTTGTTCATGGTAGATCAAAGGAGAAAGACAAGAACTAGGATAGGAAATCAAAGTACAAATCTCTAGGAGATCTAAGTCTCTTGGAAAGTCCAAGGTGAAGTGTTGGAACAACGAAAAGACTAGTCATTTTAGAAAAGAGTGTAAGGAAGAGAAGAAGAAGAAAGGAAAAAACAAATTATTTGATTTAAACTTTGACAAATTCTCTTAGGATGATGCAGATGCATTTGTCACAGCCTTGGCAACCCATGCATCGGAAGATGTGTGGTTGATAGACTCGGGTGCTTCTTTCCACATGACCTCTCATAGAGGATTTTTTTGAAGTATGAGGAGTATGATGGTGGGAAGGTTTATTTGGGTGATGATTCTAACCTAAACATTGTTGGCCATGGAAGAGTCAAAATCAGATTCACTGATGAAATAGTGAAGGGGATTGATGGTTCCTTGCACATCCTGGGTTTGGCACGAAACCTGCTCTCCGTTAGTAAATTGAATAATGGAGAGTGCAAGTTTTTTTCTATAGAGGAGGGTGGAAGATGACGAGAGGAGATATGGTGTTGGCTAAGGGTGTTTAGATTGGAACCTTGTACAAGTTGGATGCATGCACACTTTAGTGCAATATTTCTTCTGATACATCAAAGAAGAGACCTTTGGATTCTTCATCCTCGTTATTAGATCATGCAAAGAAGAATTTTGTTGCAGCTACATCTGATGGTCATGCATTTTGGGTACCTAAGGGTGCTCATTCCATGGAAATGAAGCTTCCTATAGAGAATACAATGCTATGGTAGAAACGACTTGGTCACATCAGTGAGAAGGATCTTAGAGCCTTGAAAAATAAGAGCCTTGTTGAAGTCCTTAATGATTGTAATCTCGAGTTCAAATTTTGTGAACATCGTGTTTATGGAAAGAAACACCGTGTTTTATTCTAGTTCTCATAAGTCTTCTGGGGTTTTGGACTATGTTCATGCATATGTGTTTGGTCTTGTGAATGTTCCTTCATTTTCAAAATCTATATATTTTGTTTCTTTCATAGATGATTACAGTAGAAGGGCATTCATTTATTTTCTCAAAATTAAAGTTATAGTCTTTAGTTAGTTTAAGGAGTTTAAAACCTTGGTAGAAAATCAGACTAGTAGAAAGATTAAATGCTTGAGGATTGATAATGGTGGTGAGTTTTGTTCAGTAGAGTCTTACAAGTTTTGTAAAGAGCATGGGATTGAGAGACATAAGACAACTCCATACACCCCACAACAAAATGGGGTTGCAGAGTGGATGAAAAGGGCATTGATGGAGAGGAACAAAAGTATGTTGAGTGGTGTTGGCCTTGAGAAAAAATTTTGGCCTGAAGTGATAGCCATTGCATGGTATTTTATCAACAAATGTCCTACATCGGTGCTTGTTGAAAAGACACACATGGGGCATGGTCTAGTAAAAATACTTCATTGAGACATCTCAGAGTATTTGGTTGTGAATCTTACACTCATTTTTTGATTGATAAGAGTTCTAAATTGGAGAACAAGGTGGTTAAGTGTGTCTTCATTAGCTATAGTATCAGTGTGAAGAGGTACAAGCTTTGGGATCTAGAGACCCAGAAGGTTCTCTATAGCAAAAGTGTAATTTTCAGAGAGATAAAATCTTCCATTGTTAAGTTGTAGCCATAGAAAGAGGAGAAATAGAAGGAGGTAGTTGAGATTCCACCTACTCCGATGAAAGGTGAGCTACAGAATCCTATTGGACCTAATGATGAGGACAACTTGAGCAACTTTAAGAAAATTTGAAGAAGAAGAAGAACCTCAACCCCAGGAATTGAGGAGGTCTACACGTGTTATGTAGTAACCAGAAAGGTTTGGTTATTCACTATTGGATTCTAGTTGTATTTTTGCTTTGATTGCTAACATTGATGAGTCTAGGTCTGATAGAGATGCTATGGGTATGAGTGATGCAGATTCATGGATGAAATCCATGGACGAGGAGATGGTTGCATTGAAGAAAAACAAGACTTGGGATCTAGTACCCTTATTTGATGGATGTAAACCCATTGGTTGTAAATGGGCATTCAAGAAGAAGTTTGGTCCTGAGGGTAGTGTTGAGAAGCATAAGGCACAGTTGGCTGCTAAGGGGTATTATCAGGTGGAGGGGATTCACTATGGTGATATATTATCTCTTGTTGTAAAGTTGACATCTATCTGATTCCTGTTATCAGTTGCAAAAATGTAAAATTTGGAAAAGGAACAGATGGATGTGAAGACAACATTCCTTCATGGTGACCTAGAGGAAGAGATTTCCATGTCACAACTAGAGCATTTCATTTTCAAAGGTAAATAAAATCCAGTTTACAAACTGAAGAAGTCTATGTATGGTTTGAAACAGTCTCCTAGAATATGGTACTAGAAGTTTGATACCTATGTCTTATCTTTGGGATTTTTGAGATCTAAATATGACCATTATGTGTATTATAAATTTGATAATGGTCACATTATCATTATTGCTTTATACATAGATGATATGTTGTTTATGGGGAATGGTAAAAGTATGATTTCAAATTTGAAGTCTCAATTGTTAGTATAGTTTGAGATGAAAGATCTAGGTGCATCTAGGTATATTATGGGGATGGAGATCATGAGATAGAGAGCTAACATAAAGCTTTGGTTAATCTAAAGAAAGTATGTGAACTCACTGTTGGAGAGATTCGGCAGATTGCAAATAGTTAGTTGTTCCTATGATGCAGAGGACTGAGATGGACATGACCAAAGTATCGTATACGAGTGTTCTTGGTAGTTTAATGTATGTTATGGTTTGTACAAGGCCAAACATTACCCACGCAATGGGAGTCCTTAGTCGATTAATGGCTAATACTAGATGAGTACACTAGGATGCAATTAAGAGAGTGTTCAAGTACTTACAAGGTACTTTTGAGTATTCCCTGCGTTTTCATGGTTATTCTACTATGCATCGACATTCAGTGAGTATTCATGGATATGTGGATTTGGATTGGACGAGTGACATTGACAACATAAGATCCATCAGTGGTTATGTGTTTATGATGTTTGGTGGTGCTATCAGTTAGATGAGTAAGCAACGGGCTATTGATGCTTTGTCCAAGATAGAAGCAAAGAACATGGAAGCTACACATGCTTGTAAGGAATCCATTTGACTTAAGATATTGTGTTCTAATATTGGTTTAGGTGTAGGACATATTACTATCTGTTGCAATAGTTAGAGTGTCATTTATTTAGCAAAGAATCCTACCTTCCATGCCAGAACAAAGCACATCAATGTTTAGTATCATTTTGTTCATGATATGGTAGAAGATGGAAAGGTGATCTTGGAGAAGGTTGACACTTTGGCGAATGTTGCAGATGCACTAATGAAACTAGTGAGCATATAAAAGTTCTAATGGTGTTCTGATTCTATGGGCCTTGGGGCCCTGAGCAAATGATTTCATATGACTCTTGATAGGTCTTTGACAAGTGGGATAATGTTGGGATTAGGGTGCCTTAACCTTAGAGTCCTAGCATTTATCTATTTTCCTACCTAAGTTATTGTCACATTGTGGGACTTGTTGGTGATGTGGCATCCTACATGGCATGTGACATAAAAAAATTGTAAGATAAATTAGTTGAGGTAGGTGTCCACTTTAGAAGACTTAGATTTGCGCCTAAATTGGTGGAATTTTTCATAAGTTACTATGTAATGGTTATGACAACTTGCTATGGAAGGTTATGACTAATTATGATAGTGGAAGAGTCGGGAATGATAGATTGCTAGTTAACCATGATAGGTGGGACCCATGTGATGAGGGTGCCTACACATGCAAGGTATTTGCATGCATGCAGGCTCATTGCATGTGTAGCGGTGGCTAAATTTATGGGACATGGGCTGATTTATGGAAGTTTGTCATAATTATAAGTTTTGATTATAATGACATGTCATAATGAACTCATGTTTACACCTTGGGCATTGGATTTGATTGTGGCAAGTTTTGGGTGCCTTGTTTCATGTTGAGAGGTTATAAATGCGTGTAGACTTAGTGTATTTTGTGAGTGACAGGCTTGAAGAATCTTACATGTTGTTATGTTGTTGGAATTACTCCAAATTCTTGTCGTAGTGTGAAGACTCTAGAGCATTTATCTTGAGATTGTATTGTAACTAATATTGTTGTTGATAATACAAGTTGAGCTATGTGATTTGGAGCGTGGGTTTTTCCCGAAAGAGTTTTCCCGTGTAAACACTCTTATAGTTTACATTTTTGCTTGTTTAATTTTTTTATGTGAATCTTCTAATTTTGTAATTATAAAAGTGTTAAAGGGAAAGTTTTGTAACTCTCTCGTACTTAGATTAGTGTAGGAACTTGCTTTCGCTAACCCAGATTCCTTTCAGTTCATACTCCAAGATTCCTTTTAAGCCAAGTCTTGATTATGATGGGTAGCTTATTGGTTTATATAAAATGTTTAAACAAGGGGTCTTCGTAATATAGACTTCTAGAATATACATTACAATCATGCAAGATTAGATGAAATGCACATATCTCTCTGACAACCTTTTAAATTTCAAATTCATTGTATTTTATTCAACATTGCATTGTTCTTTAGTAGATCTATATATTTACTATGATCTTCAAAGATTTAGAGTAACCTAAATATTTGGTTCAAATAAAGAGAAAAAGACCAAGGTAAGAAGAGAGATTGAAAATAAACCAAGTTAAATGGATAATGATAAATTCTATTTTATCTAGAAATTCTAAAACAGTTTTAAGTAAAATCAAGAAAATTGATATTACAACCATCACTATTCACACAATTACATATAATATCGATGCAATCACCAAAGGAAAAATTAATACATAGATTTTTAAGCCACGCCTAATCAAATCACCATATTGCATGCACAAAATTGAGATAAGACTTTATTCATTACCATTATTAAGAAATTGATTTCCCTAATTTATTCAACTCATATAGATATAATAGGCATACCATCACCAATGATCAAGAATTCATATCCATGCAATAGGTGTAATCCTTCAATATTATAGTAACCATTCACAAAATGCAGTACAAAAGTTCATGCTGAAATTGTATTTGTTTCTTGCATACAAATAACTTTTGATCCCTTATAATTTCCAAAAACCAAAAATATATAGGAACCATGTGTCCCATAACTTGTGGGTTTGAAAAAAAATAACTTAAAGTTTGACTTGGATGATTAACCCCCATCTGAAAATGAACTAAACTAAACCAACAACTAACACTTAAACTACATATCTACTGAAAATCCAATGCCATATCAATATTTTTCCAATTAGGATGTTGATTTATTACAAATTAAGTTAAAAGAATAAAATTTAAATACTTTATCACTTAATATTTGGGAATCTCTATGAAAAATCATTAACAAATTCATTTAAAGTGCCCATGTTTGGTCCTTTATGATATTGCAACTTAACCCTTTGGGAGAAAAGTAGAGTTCTCGAGATTTTCTTGTAATTCCTCAAAAGTTGCAAAATCATCTTAGAAACTCCAAATATATCCTTTATGTTGCACCATTTGATTGATGACCCCTTGATTAAGCTGACCATGTAGAGTATTTTTAAACTCTTTTATTATCTTTGTTGGGGAAGCCATTGGGAAAGGGTTTAATGTGCAACCCAAACTCTCTACAAATTGTTATATCTTGGTCATTGCCTAATCAACTAGCCCTTTGTTCCTACTTGGTTTGTATTTACACTTATTCAAAACCTTGACTCATAGTTGCCCCATCTTCAACCATTCTTTTGGTTTATCCTTCTTCTATTATAACTACTTTTAATAAGTCCTTAGTAGAAGTGGATTTTATTCTCTACATAATTGGTATATAATCATCCCAAACCAATAAATCCTCATTATTTTTTACTCAATTTGGTGAGCTAGATTGTCATTTTATCAACCATCCACCTTGTGACACTTGTCACAAGGCTAAGCCTCCATCCTCTCATGCAATCTCAACCCTTTGTCTCAAAATGCATTTTAACCCTCCATTTTAGCCATAAAAAAACTATAAATCGGAGCCTTGTCTTTCATTATCCATTAATCCATTTGAGCTAAAATTATGTTGTTATTTTTTCTTTAAAATCCTTCCAATCCTATCAAACTTATGTTATTTTTGAGATAAATCCACGCCTATTCAAGTATCACAACCAATCATTCACATTGGAGAGCACATCTAGTAGGAAAGGATGCCTTATACTTCAAGCTTAATTGGAGGAGCAAGGTGGTAAAAGGAATAGGGTATTATTTTCATTGCTATGAGGGAATTTTAGGGGGGAGGGTTGACACAAGATAGACCAGGTGCATGTCTCGATCCTTAGTGGTAAGGGAGACAAATATTTGCTAGGTTGACGCATGAGCACATTGCTATCCCTTATGTCATGAAGGAGAGTGTTGAGGGGGACACTTTGCAGTCTATCGGCTCTCTGACCCAGAGTATCATCCAACATGCTAGTCCTGTAGTATAATTCCATCTAGGGGAGAGTTCAAGGGGTAGGATTCCACCCAATTTTTGTCATGTTTGCGGGTCAATCTGTACATATGACCCCATAGTTAGTCAAAAGGTTGGTGCATAGGATACGTCTATAGCTATGGAGATGGCGATGGTAGATGAAATTTTGAATGAGGCTTTCGATGTTAATACTCAAGTAAATGTTAGCATGTCCATTGAATATAATTTATTAAATCTCATTTTTTAAATGCAGGATTAAATATTTTAGTTTAATGATTGTATTAAAATTTTAGGGTCACAGTGTTGATAATGGATACACCAACCCTCCACCTATTTGTTACTCCATTGCATCTACCACTGAGGTATGTAACTAGTAAAAAATTATAAATATTACATGTGAATCTAGCATTGTTATATGAATGGTATTCTAATATTTGATTTTGGATGTTGAATAGGCCAATATTAGAGGTTTTGTGGGAACACCTCCAAGTGCCAATGGAGTTGTGGGTAATAGAATAAAGAGTTTAACTAATGAATTGTACTTAATAGATTTGTGTAGTTTATATTCATATCATTGATTATATTGCATTGCACATCTTTCAAACTCAAAGCATTACTTCACATTGCATAACTAATAACTAGATGTTGATAGATAACAAATTTTCAATTGCAATATAGTTTTAAAGAAATTAAACATAAGCAGTGATGCAATTACTTCACATAGCATAAGTAATAACTAGGATTAGCTACCAATTGCATTTGCTTGTCATGGCATTCCATGAGACCACTTTTTATTGAGATTTTTTTTCAAACAGTTTACTGCCTTGTCTATGTTATGGATGCTTGGAAAAAATCTATGAAAGAATAATAGTAGGCAATAGCGTAGACAAGATGGTAAGTTGTTTGAAAAAATGACTCAAAGAAATGTGGTCTCATAGTGATGGACATCACCATGAGACCAAATTTCTTTGAGTCATTTTTTCAAACAACTCACCACCTTTTCTATGCAACCACATTTTCCATACATGTCTACCAAATCATTTTATCAAACAATTCACTTCCTTGTTGCTATGGCTAAAAGCCTAAAATAGGTGCTTTCCAACAAACTATGGATGCTTCGAAAAAATCTATCAAAGCATAATAGTAAGCAATAGCATAGACAAGGCAGTGAGTAGTTTGAAAAAATGCCTCAAATAAACATGGTCTCATGGTGATGGAATGGAATTCCATCACCATGAGACCATGTTTATTTGAGGCATTTTTTTAGACAAGGCAGTGAGTAGTTTGAAAAAATGCCTCAAATAAACATGGTCTCATGGTGATGGAATGGAAACTACTCACTGTCTTAAGAATAGAAACCAAGCCTTTAGCCAAAATTCCCCTCCATATCCTTTTCAAGGTCCTCATCCTCATCCTTAATTTACCAATCAATGGAAGCTTCCACCTCTTATTCCACTTTTTTATATCTCCACCCCTCCATCTTCACGTCATGATCACCCTCCATCTCATAACCAAGACCACACTATACCATCCACCCCATCCCAACATAATACCATAGAGAAGGCAATGAACTATTTGAAAAAATGCATCAAAGAAATGTAGTCTCATGGTGATGGAATGCCATGACACATTTGTTTTTCATGGAATTCCATCACCATGAGACCGCATTTCTTTGAGACATTTTTTGAAATAGTTCACTGCCTTCTCTATGCTACCACATTTTTCGTACATGTCTACCAAAGCATTTTATCAAATGGTTCACTACCTTGCTGCTATGGATAAAACCCTAAAATAGGTGATTTCAAACAAGCTATGGATAGGGAAAATAGTAAGCATGATCTAGTAAGAAATATATAGTTCAATAAGTACTCAATTTTTTTTCATTATCTCATACGTTATAAGCCATGATATGCATCACTATTATAGTTTTCATGATTGAATAATTTGTTGTTTTATTTTCAAATGTTGCAAGCAGAAACACCTCCAGATGTTCATAGCACAATGGAGTTCGGTGTTTCTTCTACTATAGACTCCTCGATGCCTCTCATGGGGGTATGAGGTAGATTACTAAATTTTAATTTACATTCGTTGTTATAGCTGTTAGTGAAAAATCAAATGATTATTGATTCGTAGTTTAATTTCTCTTTGGATGGTTTCTATAGGGATTTAGCATGCCACAACATGGGCAAGCGAATATTTCCCTCGAGGAGAGTGATCATCTAGTGGCAATAAGTGATTATTTTGTTAAATATATCATTTTTTATAATGTAATTTCTATATCATAATGTCTTTACTTGTTATTATAATAGATAAGGCTTGATCATGAACTAAACCTTAGGAGGAGCACTAGGAGCACTCCTTGACCTCAGAGTAAATGAGTGATAGAATTATCGCCATCCAGTCGACTAGGAAAGGGAAAGAGTTTGTTGTGAGAGCTTGAAGAGCAATGACTTTTGATTCTAGGGCCCTTTGTTGTATTCCTATATGGAATTTTTGGACATATTTTTTATTGCATATATTTGACATTGTATGCCTATATGGAATTCTTGTAAGCCTGTATGGCTATTTTGTATATATTTTATACTTATATTGACATATATTGATGTATGCCTACATGGCTATTTGGTTAATACAAATATTTTTTATCGATGGTGTCCATATTTGCATTATAAATACATGGTTCAATAGATATGAGTTACGTGTATTCAAGTGTGTACTGTACAACTTACGTGTATTCCAATGTATACTTTGTGACTTATGTGTTTTCATGTGTATACCTTGTATTCATGCATATACTTTGTATTAATGTGTATACTATGTATTCATGTGTATACTTCAAGGATTACGTGTATTTGAGTACTTGTGCTTCACTTATTTCCATATATACTTATTAATTTGTTAGCCCTAGCATTTCTCATTGTTGTCCTTCATGATTTGTCTTGAATATTTATTGATTGATGCTAAACAACTTCAATATTTCCAAAAATGATTCATCAACGATTTACCATTTACTTATGTGCTAATTCAATATGGAATCCAAGGAAGAATTTAAAAGGCATAAAGCTAGGAGGAGAGGGAAGATAGTTATTTATAGTGTAACCTATTGTACCTTCTCTATACAAACCTCTAATTGCTCTTGTATGCTTTTCTATCTCATTTTCTACTTTTAATATCTAATTATCATATGTGGATCATCACTTTTCTCAATTTTTTTCCTTCTCCTATTCTAGGTCCTCACCTCTGCTTTTGGTATTCTAAAATAAGCTCTAGTTTGTGGTGGACAACTACTAATATTCAAATGAGTCATTAGTTTTCCCCTTAGTTGTCTTGGGTGATTTTATTATTTCTTGGCTGGTTACAATGTATTTGATAGTTAATTCTATGGAGATGGAACCTCTCATTCTTTGTAGTAGGACATTTTAGGTAGATTCCTCTTCAATAAGAACTAGAGTTAATTGTTTCTTTTGTTTTATTTGAAATATTGATTGGACTGGGGTCAAGATACTTGTAAGTGAAATATATGGTTGAGTAGATGCATAGGTTGTGAATTTTTCTAGCACCAAATCTACCTATGTAATTAGTTACTTGGTTTGGAAACTTGGAGGTTTTGAATTTTACTCCTTTTTCATCACCAAATGATATTATTGTTATTTCACTTACTTGGATTTGAGGCATTTTTGGAGTGAAGGAAGAGGTAGGATTGAAATGATCCTTCTCATAAATGTCATCCCATTTATTGCCCAAGGAAAAATGACTTGGTTTGTCCACCATGTGTCCAACTTCTTGCCCATATTTTAACCAATTACTTATTCTATATTCACTCCAACCTAGCTTCTTCAAAGAATGCAGTTTTAATTATAGGTGATATGCAACAAATTTCTTCTAGAACGTTTGATATGATTGTGAAGGAGTAGGAATAGGGGTTGTAATATCTCATGTATCAACATATATTTATTTTTATCTTCTACTTATGGTCGAGGCTCTAGTGTGAACTTATTAACATGATTGTTCATGATTCTTTTTAGCTAGGTCATAAGCCATCATGTGGGCTCATATTTCAATTGACCTTTGATTAGGTTTAGCTATAAATATTTCAATTCTTTTTTAGAATCTTAAAAAAATTCCTCTTTACAACAACCACATTGTTGTAATGGCAAGGAGGATAATTAAAAAATGTCTCGCCCTTGCTGGACTTGAGGATGATCATACAAGATTTTAAGATTCGTGTATCCTTCTCATTTGTGATTAGATCCATAATAGGAATAAGAAATTTACCTAAATACTAATATTAATAATAATCAATTCAATGTAAGTATGAGATCCACATAGTAATTGGATCATAACACCATTCAAGAATGAAAATTTTTAGGCTTTCCTCAACTATTTTGAGACCCAGATGTTTTACCTCTTTCATGCAATCATATGCTTTTGGTGTGGAAAAATCAAACATGTCAATTGTCGTGTGAATCTTCTCTTTTCCTTTGTTTTGCATGCCATCATAAGGGATCGAGCCAGTTGAATGTAGCTCAAAGTGATTGGATGCAAATGAAGACCATTCCTAATGTAAACGTACCCATTCAAACGTGTTGGAATATTCCATTTCGTCGTATGAGTTATAAAATGAAAGTTGCACCACTTTGCAACTTTACACTGCTTACGTTTGACAATTTTTTCCTCAACTAAAAAGTCATCACCACATAAAATGCCTCTGAGATAGAAAAAACCAAGAGAGGTTATTGTAGAGGGTCCCAACACAATCTTGTATTCTTAGATGAAGAGTTTGTAAAAATCACGGATTCTGAGTTATAGCTCGTCAAAGATTGCATCCATTTTGCACTTTGGACTCTTAAGGGATCGAGCTGGCTGAACGTAGCTTAGAGTGATTGGGCATGTTTGGGTGTGAAAGAGGACCATGCCTAGTATAAATGTACCCATACGGATGTGTTGGAATATTCCATTTGGTCATATGAGTTGTAGAATGAAAGTTGCACCACTTTGCAACTTTACACTGCTTGCATTTGATAACTTTTTCCTCAACTAAAAAGTCATCACCATGGGAAAATGCCTCCAAGATAGTGAAAAATGAGAGAGGTTATTGTAGAATGTCCCAACTTGATCCTATAAAATTAGACAAAGAGTTTTTAAGCATCATGGTTTCTGAGTTATAGCTCATCAAAGATTGCAACCATTTTGCACTTTGGACTCTTAAGGGATTGAGTCAGTTGAACGTAGCTCAGAGTGATTGGGCATGTTTGGGTGTGAAAGAGGAACATTAATAGTGTAAACATACCTATCCAGATGTGTTGGAACATTCCATATTTGGTCGTATGAGTTGCATAAAAAATTTTGCACCATTTTGCAACTTTACACTACTTGCATTTGATAACTTTTTCCTCAACTAAAAAGTCATCACCACAAGAAAATGTCTTTGAGATAGAAAAATTGAGATAGGTTATTGTAGAGGGTCCCAATATGATCATGTAGCCCCAGACAAAGAGTTTGTAAGTGTCTTGATATCCGAGTTATATCCCATCAAATATTGGAGACATTTTGCACTTTGGACTCTAAAGGTCTCTCCCCATCTCTCTCTCAGGTCTCTCTCTCTCAATTCTCTCCCTCCTACCCCCTCTCCCTCCTACCCCTTCTCCCCCTCTTAAGTCTCTCTCTCTCTCTCTCTCTCTCTCCAAGTCTCTCTCTCACTCCCTCTATCTCTCTCCCATCCCTCTATCTCCCACTCCCTCTCTCTACCTACATAACTAGATAAATCTCTCTCTACCCTAATCCCTCAACCCTATACCCTCAACCCTTAAACTGTTAAACCCTAAACCCTTAAACCCTCAACCCTTAAACCCTAAACCCTAGTCCCTCAACCCTCTACCCTCTTTACCTAATACCTTAAACCCTTAAACCCTCTAACCTCTAACCTCAACCCAATACCCTCAACCCTCAACCCTTAATCCCTCAACCCTTAAACCCTCAACTCTCAGCCCTCTACACTATACATTAAACCCTCAACCCTCAATTATCAACCCTCAACCCTGGACTCTCAACCCTATACCCTCAAACCTATACCCTCAACCCTCTACCCTCAACCCTTAACCCTTAAACCCTCCACCCTTTAATCTCAACCCAATACCCTCTACCCTCAACCCTAATCCCTCAACCCTATCCCCTCAACCCAATACCCTAAACCCTCAACCTTATAGGTCCTCAACCTTATACTCTCAATTATCAACCCTCTACCCTATACATTGGATCCTCAACCCTCATCTCTCTTTGCCCTTCCCTCCTCTCTTTTCCTCTCTATCTCACTTCTTCCTCCCTCCCTCCCTCTCTACCCTAATCCCTCAACCCTATACCCTCAACCCTTAAACCCTTAAACACTCAACCCTAAACCCTAAACCCTTAAAACCTCTACCCTCTACCCTCTATCCAATACCTTAAACCCTCAACCATAATCCCTCAACCCTTAAACTCTCTACCCTAAACCCTCAACCCTTAATCCCTCAACCCTAATCCCTCAAACCTTAAACCTTAAACCCTAAGCCCTATACCCTATACCCTATACCCCTAAACCCTTATCTATCAACCCTTAATCCCTCAACCATTAAACCCTAATCCTTCAAACCTAAACCCTTAAACCCTAATCCCTTAACCCTTAAACCCTCAACCCTCTACCCTCTACAATATACATTAAACCCTGAACCCTCAATTCTCAATCATCTACCCTATCCTCAACCATAATCCCTCAACCATATACCCTATAACCTATATACTCAACCCTATAACCTCAACCCTTAACCCTTAACCCTTAAACCATAAGCCTCATCCCTCAAATCTTAAACCCTTAAACCTTCAACCCTTAACCCCTCAACCCTTAAATGCTTAAACCTTCAACCCTCAACCCTATACATCAAACCATCTACCCCATACATTAGAACCTCGATCCTAATCCCTCAACCCTATACCCTATACCCTCAACCCATATACCTCTCTCTATCCATGTCTCACCTCTCTCTCTCTCTCTCCCTCCCTCTCTCCTACCTTCTCTAATTGTCTCTATCTACCCTCTCCCTCTTTCTATCTACCTCTCACTCAATCAATCCATACCACTCTCTCTCCCTCTCTCCCACTCCCTCTCTCTCTCCCACCCCCTCTCTCTCTCAAGTCTCTTCCTTTGGCACCCTACTTAGGTAACTCTCTCTCTCTCTCTATCCCTCCCACCCTACCTAGACAAGTCCCTCTCACTCCAACCCCCTCTATCACACTCCCTCTCTCTCGGGTCACTCCCTCCCACACCCTCTACCTCTCTAAGGTCTCTCTCTCTCTCCCTCTCTCTCCCTCTCTCTCCCTATCTCTCAAGTCTCTCCCTCTCACCCCCCTCACACTCTCAAGTCTCTCCCTCTGACACCCTACCTACATAACTCTCTTTTTCTCTTCCTATCCCTCTCTCCCACCTCTCTCTCCCTCTTTCTCAGGTCTCTCTCTCCCTTCTCTCTCTCTCCCTCTATCCCTCCCACCCTACCTAGATAAATTCCTCTCACTCAACCATTACTCTCCCCCTCCCTCTCTCTTAGGTCTCTCCCTTCCACCCCCTCTCCCTCTCTCAGGGCTTTCTCTCACCAACTCTCTACCTCTCTCTCTCTCACTCTCACTCACTCTCTCTCTCAAGTATCTTCCTCCCTCCCTCCCGCCCTACCTAGACATCTCTCTCTCTCTCTCTCTCTCTCTCTCTCTCTCTCTCAAAATTCTCTCTCCCTCTAAAAACATACATACATACATACATATAAGCAGACATACATACATACATGCATGCAGACATGCAGACATACATACTTACATACATACATACGTACATACAATCTTACATACATACATGCATACAATCTTACATACATACAAGCATACATATAATCTTACATACATTCATACATACATACATATACATACACTAATACATACATACATACATGTCATACAAGTATACATACATACATACATGTCATACAAGTATACATACATACAAATATATATACATACATTCAATAGACTATCATATAACAAAAAGAAAGACATAACATGTGTGTGTTATAATGCACTTACGTTATGTCTTGCTAGACATCTCTTGGGCACAAACACAAATAACATGTCAAAACTAAGAAATAACATGAGCGCGTTATAACGCGCTCGCGTTATTTCTTGATTTGGGAATCCCCAAGCCTTGGGCTTGGTGTTTTCTTTGGAATACCAACCCAAAGGCTTGGAATGCCTTCCTAATGTCCAAATACGTGTTTTTGCAAATTCTACAAAATTTCACATAATCACGTTCGTGCTAAGAATCAAGTTTGCACGTGTTTCAAGGTCAAACAAATTGAACACCTAGGTAATGTTAGGATCTCTCTTAGTTATCTAACAGTGTAATTTTTCTCACATTTTGACAATGTTAAGCCTTTGATCTATAATTCTTTTGTTTGTGTCTATTTTTTTGGCAAAAACTAGTGTTTGGTATTTTTTCGTTATAAATCAACCGTTCATCAAAATTTCAAATAAATTAAATTTTTAGAAACTAGAATCCATTCTACACATATTAAAAAAAATGATTTTCAATTAGTTTTTAAAAATTTATAGGGGTAGCACGTCCAAAATTCTATTTTTCAGGAAGTGACCACTTTGAAAATTAGTAAAAAATAAAATATTCATTAAAAATTTATTAGAAAAATCAGACATAAACTACATACTATTAGCTAATTTCTCACCAAAGCGATTTTAAAAATACTAAATTTTTTTTAACCTTTTGAGGGAGCAACAAAAGTTTCTATGTTATATTTTTTTGACAAAAACATCACCAATTTCTATGGCCCCCTCTTTTGAATCCCTTAATATCTACCATTTAAAAAAAATATATAATAGTTTAGAAAGTAGATTCAGAGCACTACAATCCTTGTTTTTGTTGCATCTCAAAATTTTGAGTGTAACTATCCTCGATTTCACGTCCAAGGTTAGTATTTCCCGATTTCAAAAAAAAGTGGCCACTTAAGCCACCTTTTTGGCTCCCCATCTTTTTTCACTTACCTTGTATTCTTTTATAAGCTTTGTCAAAATCTAATTTGACCAACAAAGCATTTTTACCCAATTATTGATCCTATTCACAAGTTTCCCATGCAATAATCAAATTATCAAGAACATATTTCTTCCAAAAAATTGTATTTAGCTACCTTGAAGTAGATCTTCATCCCCCCTAGGAATTTTTTTAATTAAACCCTTCTTGATATTTGGACCTAGAGACCCTTTTCCAAAAGCTTCCAAATAAATTAGATAAAAATCATCTTTAGTATGTGTCCATAAAGTTTTGAAAAAATCCATTGGGAGATGATTAATGCCTAAAACGATTTTATGTGTCATAGAAAAGAGGGCATGTTTAATCTCTTCAAGGTTTTCCCATATATCATCACATTGATTTTCTTCTTTGAAAAGTTTCTCATACAAGTCCCATAATATTAATGTTATTTTAGAGGGATCCATGTGTAATTACCCTTGATGATCCATGAAATAAAAAAAATCCTTATTATTCTTGTAGTTTAGTTAATTAAAGAATAAATTTGAACTTCTATTGCCTTGATCCAGTTAATTCGAGCTCTTATCATAGCACCTTTCCTGCTATAAATGTCAAGTTTACATGACTACATTTTAATGGAACTAGTAGAAGCTTGGGTCAAAGTATTGCTAGGATCAAAAGTAAATTATTTACTAGCATGCTCTAATTTCCACTAGGGATATTTTTCCCTTCATTTATTTTGCCATGCCATTCTTCTATCAACGGAACAAATGAATCTAGTCTATTGGAAAAAATCTTACACCACTATTCAATTCCTGATTCTTCTTCTTGTGGCTCGGGTATGGAATTCTAAATTCCCACTAGAGAAACCATAGTGTTAGGAAATTTTAAGTGAAATATTTAATTTGAATAAGAATCGAGAGGGAATAGTGGAAGAGTGAGAAAAGGCAATGGAATAGAAAATGGTAAAGTGATCAAATAGAATGGTAGAATAATTAGAATGTAGATGCTTGAAATAGAGGAATAAGGGATAAAATAAAGATAACGAGAGATATAAAATATGTTTAGCTTGTTGAATTTCCTATATAGTTTGAATATAAGATTAGATCAAGTGAACAAAATATCAACATGACTTGAGCGTTTTTCATATAGGGGTTCAACCAAACCTAAAGAGTTTTGGTAGTAAATCTAATTTTATATTCATCTCTACTGAGCTTAGTATAATTATACCAACTATGATCACTATGGTGTTCCATCATTTTGAAATCTCCTCATAAGATCCAAATCTATGTTGGGGATAATTTTAAAAATCCAATCCCAAAGAAAAAATCGTTCTTTAACATCATTAGGATCGTATATGAAGAAAAACCAACTAATCTATCCATTGAAGAATGTAATTAACCAAGCATAATTATGTGAATGATCTTCACCTTTATCAATGACATAATTGGAAATCTATGCACACTTCCTATGACAACTCCTCCACTTCCCTCTTTATCAAAAAATTGAAGGAACACGACATCCTTCCATATATTATTAAGAGACACATCAAGATGAACATCATTAACTTTAACTTCTTGAAGAAATAAGATGTCTAGTTTTCATTTTTTAATAGCCTCTTTGAATTTTTACTTCTAATGAGGGAGATAAATCCCTCTTACATTCCAAGAAAAAATATTATAGTTCATGATGATGAATTATATTTTTCTCTCATTTAAAGAAATCACCCCAAACTAATTGGATAACAATATAGGTTGTTCATTATTCTTCTATCCTTGAAAGTACTAGGAGATCTTGATCTCTAACATGCACTAGGGGAAGGGGAAGTGGAAAATTGAATAGGAGGGTCAAATGAAGGGGGGAAAGGGAGGGAGATCACTCATGAGAGGGGAATCGTTGAAAGAAATTAGGGGTTGAACTAAAGGTTTACTTCCTTTTCTTAAGCATTCTCCAATTGTTAGTCACGATAATAACTTTATAAGAAGTAGGGGCATCTCTTAGAGATGGCTTAGTATGAGTAGTGGGGTAGAGGAAGATGGTTTAGTGTGAGAAAGGGGTGGATAATAAACTTTATGCATAGAAGAAGAGTGAAGAGACCTGGTGGATAGATGGTGTTAAAGCATGAGAGAAGGAAGAGAGTTGAGAAAACCAATTTTTTGGGCTATATAATCACATATCAACCATCCTTTTCATTAGAAGGAATATTCATTAGGTTTGGTTAAGTATATTATTGGTTGATCATTCAAAAATAAGGCCTAACAATTTAATGTTTAGAATGGGTTGGTTTAAATCAGCTTTTAAAAAAGACCCTAGGATAAACTCTTAGGGTAGAAAAATTATTTGAATTATGTTGCACCAAATTACTCTACTAAGTTGAGTGACAATGCCCCTCAAAAATGAGCAAAATATGAAGTTTAAGTAATTCAATCCACATGGGATAATGTGAACAATAGGGGCTTTCAAGATGAAACTCAAAATTCTAAGCCTAAAGATAACACACTTGTTGATAAATAACCCATGTGTTGTACTGTAATACCACTTAAGGATGTTCAACATGTTTAAACATAATATATATATATATAAGATTTCCCTAATCCTCTTATAGTTTCAATCTCGTAAACCCTATTTTCCATGTTCATTTTTGTCTATTTATAAAATTATGTCCTATAAGCACCCCTCTTAAAAAAATAGAATAATAGTGTGAGGTTGCATTCAATTATCACATCTACTATATCATCAAGCAATTATAATTTTAAAGTCTTTTTTACCTTGCTCTTAGTTTTCTCCTTTTGATTGGTATTTGATAAAACCAAACTTCTCCTTTGTAGAACTATTCTTTTATCCTTCCTCCTTAGTTCCAATTAGTGGGCCAACGTTATTGGCTTTATCGTGACTATCCCCAAAATCGTCAATATCGTCTTCCAACATCCTAAACAAATTAAGGTTATTCTCATTCATTATTCCTTCACAAAACACTTTTTTAATCACCCTAACATGTCTAACTTCTACTTTTAATCATATTTGAAAATTGTATCTACATAAACAATAGAAAAATTCTGAATTTTGAAAACACAACTCTACAAATTCACACAACCATCTTCTTTTCACTCATATTTTACTCCTTTAATTTAATTGCTATTTGATATCATAAAACTAATCCCATTTTTCTATTACTTTATTCCATCTTTCACCATCTCTTTCAAAACACACACACAAAATCTTTATTTTTTTTAAAGACCCTCAAACCTTAATCATATATCTATTATCTTTATTTGATTTTATTTATTTTTAACTCTACATATTCAATAACTAAAAACTAATTATTCTCCTCCACGTAACCCAAACATCTTGACCACTTAATCTCAATGCTAATACCATATATTACTCACCCTCAACTATATTACTCTACACAATGTCACCTTCAACCATTAAATAGGGGGAATGGACAAACCTAACACACATTTAAATAGTGTTAACGCCATAAGGTTTTGGCCCACATGCCACCCTCATCTAATACATTTTATTATTCAAGCTTCCATCTGTCATTGTCTCCTTACAAAGATTTAAATGAATACCTAGAGTTCTTCACCTATGCATTACAAAACACCTAGCATTCTCCTTGCTTTCTTTTTAAAATAAATCAATTCAGATTTCTTTTTAATGATGGGTTCTAGTATAATTGAGAGGATAATTGTATTTTTTATCATTAAAATTTAGATCTTTTGAAAATGTGACTTTCTATTTATATTGAAGAATGAATTTAATAAATTGGAATGGTAGCTATTAGCATCTATCTTATTAAGAAGGGTATCATACAAAGATATCAATGTTGACATCTATATTTTTCAATTAGTTGTCGTCTTTTTAAGATTGCAATAAATTTAAATAGTAACTACTTACATCTACATTATTGAGATGTGTATATAAAAACAAAATATCGATATACATGTAACAAAATTATTTGTTGTCTCTTTAAAATTGTAATACATTGAAATAGTAACTACAAACAACTATACTATTGAGATGTATATATAAAAACAAAGACACATAATTATTAATACTATATAAAAATAAAGGTACATATATTTATAATCTGATTATACATCTATTTGTATAATCTAATTACTAATTTTCTTGACAAATAAATTATCATCTTAATGTTGCAACTATAGATGCTACAAGCATATATATATATATATATATTTAAAAAAATCTATATCCTTCTTGAGACACCTATTCCACTTACATATGACAAATTGATTACAAAAAACACACCGTAATTATTAAGAAATATATATACTAGTATAATCTAATTATCAATTGTCTCTTTACAAATTTTGAAAACTTGAAATAAGAACTATGATATCATGTACACTATTACATAGTTAAATCTAGAAACTACATACTCTAATGACATGGACTGTGGAAATCTAATGTCTTTGATCATGTACACTATTAAGAGTTGTAATAAAATTATTAATAAATTGAATATAAAATTGCTTTTGGATTCACTATATATGTTTTTACAAATTGATTACAAAAAAAGACCCTAATTATTAAGAGATATATATACTACTATAATCTAATTATCGATTTTTCTCTCTTTACAAATATGAAAACTTGAAATAGGAGCTACTATAACATGTACACTATTAAGGATCGTGATAAACTCATTACGCTGAAGGCGTGTCCTATATGAACTTTCGAAGCTCATTTTCTCCTTCAATGGTCTCAAAGCGCAAAGAAGGCATGGTTGGAAGACCGTTCAATTGTAGCCGTTGATTGTTGTTTAAAACAGTTGGACATTCCTTCTGCCATGCCTGCAAATGAATTAATGTTTGCATTGCCTCGCATTTACTCATTTCTCGCTGCTTTTGGTTTCCGCACCGAACAAAGCCCTAGTTTCAGATCCCATGTATGGAATATTTAATACGGCAATGTGGTTTATTGTGTGTCCTTTATCCTATTGAAGTGCAACTTGCATTTTATGGTGGCTACCACAACAACTTCATATTTATTACAGAAGGGTACTGTTGTGCATGTTTTGCACACACGCCCCGTTTGGAACAGGGACCCTCTCTTTTGTTTTGCCTTGTTGGGTCATTTTGTGGTTGCCTCATTTTGTGTGCCCCTCATTTTGGTGTCCTAATTGGTCAACCTGACCTTCAAAGTCTCATTTTTGGCTGACCATCTTTTGCCCCTAAAATTAAAAAATTGCTAAGTCTTGGGTTTTTTGGGCTTCGCCTTCCCGCTCGCTCAATTCGCTTTTTCCTTCACTTTTGACTTTGTGGACAAGTTTCCCATGGATTTGGGATGTTTTTGTGGTGCCTAAGTGAACTGCCAAAGTTTCATCAAGTTTCGGGAAGTTACAATTTTTTCATTCCGGAACTCCGTCCTTCCGCCGCCGTCCGGGAACTTCGTCCATCCCTCGCCGTTCCGCAACCCGACCCCTCCATGGCCGTTTACAGGATTCCGTCTCCCCCTTTTTGTTTCTTCTGTCTATTTGCCTTAGGCATTCCGACTTCCGGAACCCGGCCCCTCCGTGGCCGTTTCCGGGATTTCATCTCCCCTTTTTCGTTTCTTCGGTCCGTTTGCCTTAGGCATTCTGGCTTCCGGAACCCGACCCCTCTATGGCCGTTTCCAGAACTCCATCCCTCCGCCGTCGTCCGGGAACTTCGTCCGTCCTTGGCCATTCCGAAACCCGACCCCTCCATGGTCGTTTCCGAGATTCCGTCTCCCCTTTTCCGTTTCTTCCATCCGTTTGCCTTAGGCATTCCGACTTCCGAAACTCGGCCCCTCTGTGGCCGTTTTCGGAACTCCGTCCCTCCACCGCCGTCTGGGAACTTCATCTGTCCCTGGCCGTTTTGGAACCCGGCCTCTCCATGGCCGTTTCTGGGATTTCGTCTCCCCTTTTCCGTTTCTTCCGTCCATCCGCCTTTGGCATTCCGACTTCCAAAGTCCGACCCCTCCGTGGCCATTTCCGGAGCTCTGTCCCTCCACCGCTGTTCGGGAACTTCGTCCACCCCTGGCTGTTCCAGAACCCAACACCTCCGTGGCCTCCTAATCCAAAACGAACTTTGACCCACATGCTAAAATTGCATCCTCTCTTGCATGAACTTTTCAAATTCCAAATTTGAAGCCGGGAGATACCATCCGGGGCCTGAATTGTCCGTCGCCCTTTCAAAACAACATTTCGGCCTGTTGTTTCCGGAATGTCCGAGCGCTCCTCCGATTTGAAAACGGACTTCGACTTAGATGCTAAAATTGGATCTTATCCTTCCTTGACCTTTCAAATTCCAAATTTGCAGCCGAGAGATACCATATGGAGTTCCATGCTCTGTTCGCCGTTTTCAAAACAACATTTCCAGAACGACATTCTGGCCTCTTGTTTCCGGAACGTCTGAGCGCTCCTTCGATTTAAAAACGGACTTCGACCCAGATGCTAAAATTGGATCTTATCCTCCCTGGACCTTTCAAATTCAAAATTTGCAATCGGGAGGTACCATCCGGGTTGCCATGCCCTGTTCTTCGTTTTTGAAACAACATTCTGGCCTCTCGATCCCGGAAAGTTCAAACGCTCTTCAGTAAACTGCTAATGACAATTCACACTGAATATTATGATCTTTTGATGATGCATGAATGAATCTAGCAAGGATTTTGCAAGATGTGATTAATATTTGCCTTGATTTGTGTATAAAACACTTACAACACTTCATGCATGCAGGTTCCAAGAAGCCTACCGCGGGCCCGTTGGAAGACCCATTGAGAAAGTTGAACAAGGAAAAACACATGGCTCCTATCACCATTCATTTTATGCCCACCTCTCCTCGTGGTGCCCATCAATAGAGGTGGCATCAAAAGAAGGCAACTTTCAGGCAATTTTAGCAATAGTAAAAAGAAAATCAGCTAGAAGACAAAACTGCTACAGTGACTGGCCACTACAAGACAAAATAGAAAAATGACAAAGATGTATTTTAAATTGCTGAATATTGTGGGGTAGGTGAAGCCCTAATGTAATTGAATATGAGCCACACAGTGTAACTCAATCATAGCCATTCATTTGGGCTTTGGAAAACTATGAATAGGTTTCTCCCCCTCATTTGTAAAAAGTTGGAGAGTTGTGGTAAAAACATTCTGCAACAATAGAAAGCAACATTGCATGATCTATGGGTGTTACTTTTGAATTTGCTCATTATGTGTGTATGGTTCTACTTTCCAAGTTAGTTTTAGTTGTAGTTTCTTGAATGGAAGTGGTAATGGTGATTGTTGTTTCAGTATTTGATGAATTTCCAGCCCATACTTTTGGCACTTATTGATGACAAGTTGCTGTGCAAAGTTAGCCTGAGCTTCTTTATTTGATTGCTACAACTTAGTTCACTTGCATGTTCATGATGTGCGCATGCAAACTGAAAATCTATAGTCCTTAAAAGATTGCACTGGTTTTGTGTAACTGTAAGATCCTCTTGGCCAAACAAAACCCAATTTAGGGAGTTTGTCTACTGTAGCAACCTCCATGATCACTGTTCATTCATAGTTTCAGATCCAGGAACCTTCTCTCTTCCCTACCCTTTTTCCTTTTTTATTATAAGTAACCTTGGGCAAGGTTCATTGCACATTATAAAGTTAAATCTGATGTTGAAATGGAGTTCTAGACTGTTGTTTGAACCTGCAACAAACACTCAACAACTCTCCCATCTTAAGAACTCCATTTGTAGATCCAACTTCCCCACTTTGTAACTCATCCGTAAGTCCACCTTGTGATTCTAGCAAATCACATAAATCAACTGAGATATTCCAAGAACTGTCAAGACCTGACATCTGAGAGACCTTAGGATAGTGTTCTGCAACTTGATTGTGGAAGATTGTCTTTCAAAAGAGGTAATGCACCTGCGCATTACTTGTGTTGAGAAGTGCATAAAAACACCATCAACATGTACATGTTCAGAACTGGCTGCCATTCCAGACTACTGTGTCGATCAAGTCTTTGAGCTGCCTCCTCAACTCCTCCTGTATAGTGCAAAGGCTGGTGGTGGCCCATGGGGCTCGTAGCTCCAACTCGATCCTTCCTGTCTGTTAGCTGGAAAATTGAATTTTTTTTTTATAATAAATGTAGTGCAATATGTCAGTTTTTATTTTTTTATTGTAAATCTCTACAAAAGCAAATGAAAATTACGGTCGCATTATCTGCGAGTTTGAGAGTATGTTTATAAAAATGAAAATTACGGCCAACGTCATTGGCGAGGGTTTTTTAGTGTGTTTATTAAAATGAAAACAACAACCAAGATTCTTATAATGAGCACATTTAGATTTTAATTTTATGCAATTCGCAAAATAAAAAATAAATTATAAATAATATGAATATATTATCTAATTATTATATATTTATTATTTTAACAAAATTATTATATATATAAATTAAATATTTTAAAATTAATAAAAAAATATAAAAATGTAATTACAATTATGAAAAAAAAATAGATCAAAATTTATCCTAATTGACCTTCCGCACTTTTTCGGCGTACCCATTGCACACTAAGGTGCAATAGTTAGTTAATAAATTGAATACAAGATTCCTTTTTGATTCACTATGTATGTTTTTACAAATTGATTACAAAAATAAGCCCTAATTATTAAGAGATAAATACTACTGTAATCTAATTATCAATTTTTTTCTCTTTCTCTTTACAAATTTGAAAATTTGAAATAGGAGTTACTATAACACGTACACTATTAAGAGTTGTAAGAAACTCATTAATAAATTGAATATAAGATTGTTTTTGGATTCACTATATATGATTTTACAACAACGTTGTCAAACACAATCAATAATCCATCAAAAAAAGAAAAAGTGAAAAAATAAGATCAAAATAGGAGAAAAAATTACAACAAATATCTAATACCAAAATTGAATTGAATTTATCATTATTGTTTTCATAAAATGAGAACTTTTCAGACATCTTAATAATATTTGCCCACCAAAGACAACTTTTCTGATGTCTTTTAAGGAGACTAGGCTCTTCAAAACTGCAGGCTTCTTGGTCAAAATCTATAATAGAAGGGCCGACAACTTGAAAATGGTTAAAGTTTCGATGCTTGGTCCTATAAACTGATGGTCTCGTGGACGTCATTAAAAATCATTCATTTAAGTTTGAAAGTTCGCTGAGAAAGCCTATCGGCTAGAAATTCGCTGAGAAGGCCTATCGGCTAGAAATTCCGAGGGGGGGGAAAGTGGAAGGAGCTCGAAGCAGAAAAGACTATTGAGAAAAAGGAGTTACAATTTATCGGAGAGAAGGGGCCAGAAAAAATGGGTGTCATTTGACGGCGTTGTGGGCCTCCGTATGGGGAAACACAACAACAATTACGCGTAGTTGAGAGGTCCATTGGATACCAGTTGTATATGGGAAGATGCGCAGATTTGTGGGCATGACATAATCATCATTGTTTTATTTTTCGTCTTCTGGACGGAATCTCCACAGACCTGCCAGTCCGTCGTTCAGTTTCCACGCTTTTTCCTTATTCTAAACTTGTTACTACTTTTCAAGTCAAAAATAGCGGGCTCTCCACGGTTTCCCACAATTCGTATTCGACGTCTCGAGTTCGAAGCCCCTCCGCGACATACATTCAGCCAAGACTACTGTTGTTGTTTACAGAAATCTGTACTGCTTCTAGACGATTAAAGAAAATAGTCCGAAATAGCCGTGTAAGGCAATCCACAGGAAATCTTTTGTTGTTATCAGCTGATAGACATCATTGAGGTCTTGTTGTGAGGTTTGAACCCCATAATCTTGTCTGCCCTTGTTCAGTTATTTATATATGACATATGCTGGAGTTGTAGTTTTGTGAGGGGGAGGCTCCTTCTTCTTTATGGAGTCTTCTCAGGGTGCTGTGAAGAGCTCCAACATTACTGAAATTGTGCACAAGTTCGCCAGGGTGTGCAGATTGCGCAGCATTGGGGTTTTCTCCGAAGAAAATCACTTCCCCGGAATCGAACCCCCGACATCCGAGCATTCAAGCAGCGAAGCCACAGAAACAGATGATTACGATGGACAAAAAGTGTACCCACAACCCCCAGAAGAGAAAGAAAAAGAAAAGGAAAAGGTAAAGGAAAATGGAAAGGAAAATACCCAGAAGACAGAAGCTCTTGAAACCCTAATTTCGAAGCTGTTTGCCAATATTTCAGCCCTAAAGGCCGCCTATGTTCAGCTGCAGGCGGCCCACACGCCGTATGACCCTGAAAGCATCCAGAATGCGGACAGGTTAGTCATTTCAGAACTCAAGAATATATCAGAGCTGAAGCACTCTTACAGAGAGAAAGAAAAACCCTTGCAGGACTCAGGCCAGGACGCTCATTTGTTGGCTGAGATTCAAGAACAGCAGAGCATGCTGAAAACCTACGAAGTCATGGTGAAGAAGTTTCAGGCGCAGATTCAGACTAGAGACTCTGAGCTTGAAAGGCTCCGCTATGAGCTGAAAGAAGCCATTGATAAGAAGGACAAGCTTGAGAAAAAATTAAGGCAAAAAAGCTTCAGGGACTATCTTGAGACCTCCGATGAAGATACCTATGATCCATCCTCCCTTCTGACCCCTCAATATTTTATCTCCATGGTGCAAGCTGCAGCAAAGGCTGCCCATGATTTCACAAAGGTGATGATAAACATGATGAAGAACGCAGAATGGGATTTGGACGCAGCTGCCAATTCTATAGAGCCAGGGGTGCGCTATGCAAAGAGGGCTCACAAGAAATATGCCTTCGAATCCTATGTTTGTCAAAGAATCTTTGGTGGGTTCGAGAATGAGAATTTCTATGTGAGTGATTCAATCCCTGCTATTCTGGATCCCGAAAAGCAGAGGCAGGAATTCATGGCCCAATTCAAGGATATCCAATCCAGCGACCCTTTTGATCTACTCGCCATTTCACCTGATTGTGTCTTTGGCAAGTTCTGTCGAAGCAAGTATCTTCATATTGTTCATCCAAAGATGGAGGAGTCATTCTTTTTGAATTTGGATCAGAGGAATCATGTTGTAAATGGCGGGCATCCTAGAACTCCTTTCTACCAGGCCTTTTTGAAGCTGGCCAAGTCTGTCTGGCTTGTGCATAGATTAGCATTTTGCTTTGAGCCCAGGGTTAACATTTTTCAGGTCAGGAAGGACACCGATTTCTCTGAGGTGTACATGGACAGCATTGTGAAAAATGTTGAATTGGGAGATGGTGCCTCGGGTCTCAGGCCTAAAGTGGGTTTCACAGTAATGCCTGGGTTCCGCATTGGGAAGACCATTGTTCAGTGTCAAGTTTATCTTACAGGTATGAAATCTATAGATTAGTTCATACTAGGGTACCGCTATTATTAGTAGTAGTGTTTCGGTAGACTAGCAGAGACATTCTGTTATCATTGTAATATACATAAAAGCGGGCAAGCAGGGATTATGGTTGGTTCAGGTTACTTTTGTTGGTCTGCTTGCGCAAGTTTTGTTCAAGGTCCCAGCTAGTAAGCAAATGTATGAAACTGCCCATTATTTTGCGGTAACTATTGATGCACATGATGAATGAATTCATTTTTGTGTACCTAGTGTGAATCAGTATTATTTATAGACTAAATCAAAGACTGCTTCTGGCCAGTAATGGGTGTTGGTGTATATGGCAAAGGATTTATTGCCTTCGTTTATAATTGTAAAATCTTCTTCTACCGGTTATCTCCTCAATGATTTCTTGTGTTTAAGCCGAGGTTGCTTTTGACAGTTGATGGCCTTTATGAATGTCCCTAAATTATTTTGACTCTCCCCAGGTAAAAAGATTTTCAATTACACACAAATTGTATGCACTGTTCATGGTGCCTTCTTATGATATCTTTTAAGCAAATTCTCTATTGTTTTTTTCTTTTCTGATATCATTTAATCAAATTCTTTATTGTTCTATCTTACATCCATTTTGCAATTGTGTTCGATGCAGTAATAATTATTACTATTTTCAAATTGTATGTGGTTGTGTGATGAAGGTCATTCTGTGGTTGCCTGGATGGCACTGCCATTTGGAGTCATCCACACGAGAATAGACAAATATAACTTCACTGTGAATCTGAAATGTCTCTAAAAGATTATTGATCACCTGAGAATGAAAAGTTTAGTCAGATTTTCCAATAGGAAAATTGCATTAACCATCTTTGGAAAATTAAAACCAACTGAATGTCATTCCGGTACATTAATGGAAAGTGAAGTGGAATGCAAAATGCAAAGAAACCACCAAGACAAAGTTCTATCCGAATTAAAATAAATCTTCAAAATAATTTTAATCAACAATTATTCCTGAAGCTAAGGATTCTGAAGACAAAGGAGTGTGGATTTTTGTACCCTTGGATGAAGCATTCAACACAGTTGCATTCTTTTTAATTTCAATACAAGAATTGTTAGCTACAGTATTTTAAATTAATACCAGTGATATTGTTTCATAAAAATTGCTCATCCTGTAAGAAAAGAAATAATTGCTTACAATGTTTACATCTAAATATAATTCTTTGCTGAAACATCTATAACATTTTCTCTTCTCAATAAAACAATGTATCCTAATCGAGAAACAGGGTCAAATGGAGGACAACCAAAAGAGTTTCAAGCTCTAATAATGTACTGGAACATGATTCAGAATTGGTATCTCATATTCTGCAAGAATTCTGAAAAAAATGGAAACGAATCCTGCATTCTTTATTATCACATCAGCAGAAACATTGAAGTGTTTTATACAGGTTAACTGTTCTGGGTGGATTAGCAAGGTGATGGTTAACCTTGAGCATGGCCGCCACATGTCAAAATTTGGAAAGAAATCTCCTTGAGAGAGTCTGACAAGTGTCTAAAGTCCAATTTGGTATCTAGTTTGGTCATTTGTAAAATATAAACTAGATGCAATGAGTGTTAAGTGGACCATTCATTATTATGAGAGATGGGTTCTTGTGAATCATGAACCATGGATCAATGAATTTGACCCGTAAAACTACATGATTGAATCCTGATAGCAATATCACAAAATATAACCTATTCTTTTAGTAGATAGAATTTGATCTCATCCTCCTGGATTACAAATTCGTTTCTGTTGTATAATAAATGATCAACACTTGTAGCATTCTTGCTGCCAACATAACGGTTGGGATTCTTCAAACCTGAGAAACTCAGTGGGCCCAAGATAGAAATACTAGAATTGTCACTTGCCTGCACGGTCTGAGGCTCTAGACTATCTTGTCAAGTCACATGAGAAAAAACTGTAGCGTCATTGGAATAAATTTATAAAACACTGGAGAGTAGCACTTCCGGGCAAGTAGAGACAATTGCCTCATTTATGAGAAACACTGGAAAGTGGCTCTCACGGACAAGTAGAGACAATTACCTCAAGAGACCCCATTAAATTATGGGCATTTTGTGAGCTTGTGATTGTGCAGACAAATGGGCAACTCCCATTCAATGAAAATGGCATTGCTCTGACCAGGTTCTCACCATGTGATTACTACTGTTAAGATTGAACTGTCTGTAGGCTAGATATATAAAAACCTTTTGTTATACAGAATCCACTCTATAACAAGGAAAAATGTTCTCTATCTGTCATGAGAGGTCAATATGGTTAAACATACTCATGATGTCACTAGTTTGCCAGAGTTCTAATACTATAAATATGCATGCAACAATTATCAATATGCATAAACCCATCTTGCACTGTGCAGGTTTTGCCAGTTAGATTCCAACCTGTGTTCTTCATTCCATTCTCATTTCCTTAATTAGGATAGATTAAAGACAAATTTCAGGGCTTAAACTTACTTGTCCAGGTATTTTGTCTTCTTGGAGATGGTTAATGAGGTGCAACTGTAGCCCTGATTTTTATTAATCATATCTTTGCCGCCTGATTTTTTTTTGCCATATTCTCAATAAAATTCCTTCTGCATTGAAGTTCAATTCTACCCATAAAATTGGGTTTTCAAAATATTAATAAAATAATATTTCCAAAACTCGGTCCTGTCTTCTTGGGAATCTTTGTAAGCTACCTGTTTCAAAACAGGATGCTCAGCTAGACTTCCGTATTTTAGTAACCGACACTATTTTAAACTGAAGTTTGGACATAGCCTTGGGAACAACAACAGCTAATTTTTAATTGTATTTTGAAATTTCTTTATTCTTAATACTTAGCTGTTTACGGTGGGATGTGAATTATATTCTGGAGGGACAAAATAAAGTTTGGAATAGTGAAAGAGATAACGATAAGATGAAAATCAAGTGATATTAATTATATTTTGAGTTTTTAAAGTGGAAATTTCACAATTCATAGTATGGTAATATATTTTGTTAGGGATAAAGTTTACAATTGTAAAAGAGACGATGTCTCCTCTATGATAAAGCAGTCTAATATTTACAGTTGTAAGGGGAAATAATTCTTAATAAATAATTAAAATTGATATTATTTATTTATGTTTTTAAAAAAATTTAAAAAATATCAATATATTTTATTCTTAGAGTCTATTTCATGAGAATAATATTTTTGGACGTCTTCTACATAGATTTTTTTGAAGATAAGTATATTACTGTAGAATATATTTATCTAAAAGTTGTTAAGAGATATCAAAGGTTTTTTAGAAGTAGTATAAATGAAATTTTACTAAAAACTATTGTTTCAAAGGATTAAGAAAGTGACGACGATGACAAATTTAATCAAGATGCATCAAATATTAGTGTTCAATTTTATTGAAAAAAGATTATTGTATACACTCAAATTTGGTTTGGAGAATTAATTAAATACAAGTTATTTAATTAATAATCTTTAATTCTTTTACTTATAAATAAATTGAAAATTTTATTTATATAGTTCATTTTTCTCTAATTCTCTCTATCTTGGATTATTTTCTTCATATCTTAATTAAATAAACAAATTAATTACTTTGTTTTATTTAATTAACCTCCTCACTAAATTTGAATTTAAGCACATGTCTACTAACTTCTTCCCACCTTCCACTGCATCATTTGTCTCAAGAATTAAATATTTCTAATATTTAATTTGGCATTTATAATCAACAAATTCTAACTAATTTGGGACACTTGGCCTTCATCTCCATTTTATTCCTCTTCACACTTGGCAGTTTGTTCTCATGAAGGGAACACACCTCCCCTTTTTCTCTAACCTCTTTATCATCAACTGTCCATCTTTCCAGATCGAATTCAGATCGTTGATTCTTGCCACCTAGGTTCATGCCTTGGAAAACCTATAAATAGGCCCTCATTTACATGACAAAAGAGAGAGAGTTGGGCATTTGTAACAATTACACTCTGCAACATTTTAATTAGCATTATCATTTTAGTGAGCATTTTAGTATTAGCATTTTAGTATTAAGTAGTTTAATCATGACATTTTCATTAGCAACATCTTTATCACAACATTTTTATCATATCATTTTCATACAACAATATCATAGTACCATTATTATCTTTGCATATCATCTAGAACTAGTTCATTATCATGTAATGTAGGAAACATCTCTTGCATTTCAAGCATCTCTCATTCTTCAGGTTGTCATTTGGAAAGTCATGTACACAACAATTTGAGAGCAAAATGACTTAAAGAATCCTTGGAGATAGAGGACAATGAGACACCATTGAGGAATTGTGGGAGACACCATTGAGGAATTGTATTAATTTGATTGTATTGGAATTCCTTGATATGATGTTTCATTGGTGTGTTGTATAGGTTTTATTTGCTTATTCACGTTATTTACATACACACATAAATTGTCACCCACTGTGGGGCCTAGCCCTGTTTTTAATATTGTTCTTGCAAGTTTCGTCAACAGGTTCATTCGTGAATTCTGATGTAGCGCATACACTGTCTGTTTCAGTGTGTTGGTGGTGAATTTTGGCGCATCAAAGCCCTGTTATAGCGCATACACATTCCAAACCAACACATTTACCTCCTATTTCAACGCATATACAAGATTTGATTTCCCTTTTTTGTTTTCCAAAATAGAGCATTGAATGTGTTTAATAGCGCCTATAATGAGTATTTTTGCGCATATGCTCTTTGTTTTAGTGCATACACCTTTATTTGTAGAAATTTAAAATTTTGGGGGATTGATCTGTATCTTTTTGTTTTGCAGATACTCTATACGCTATCAAAGACATCTGAAACTACTAACGATGTTTGTAGGGGTTGGATTTATTTTCTTTTGATTAAATTAGGCATCTAGTTTAATTACAATGTTAAACTAAAGCCTATATGCTATGTTTGCAGAGTGATAGGCCTATGCTCTCCCCTTTATTGGGTGACCAAAATGCTAGACTCACTCTTTCAGTTTATTGCAATAACACCTTTAACAGGCTTGCCTCCCTGCTTCGAAAGGAGGGAACGACCTTAGTGGGAACAACTAAAGCCAAACATTCCAACCCACTATAATCAAATGTGAATTGTGATGAAAATCACATTCAACGGTAGTGTGCATTGATAGCCCTTCTTCAGTATCCTTGAGATACATAAAACCTTTATTCTAAAGGTTGGGAGGCCTCTTGAGGGAATTTATCATTTGCCGCACTGAACAGAAGCCCTTATTAAAAACTTTAAGTGTAGTAGCCAAGCTAAGTCAGTTCTTGAACATTATAATATTCATAGTGCAAGGGGAGGGAAGAATCTACCCCCAAGATACTCACCATATAACTACCAGGGATTTCTGGTCAATAGTGGAGAAATCTACTTTGGTTAAGACCCGGAAAAGGCAAAAACATGGGCGCCTTCTAGGGGGTGACAGGGCTGTGTGAGCTGACGGAGTTCCAAGCTGTGAGCTGTGATGTTATTAATGACTTTTGACATTAGAAGAGTCTGACTGATTTGTTTGCTATTATTCAATACCAGTGGAAATTAAAGGGATCAAACCAGATCCTAGAACATACACTTGATGTTTAGATCATAGGGTGAAACAACTAGTTTACTACTTGCTTATGTGTTTGCAATCATTGTTCAGAAGATCATCCATCAAAACGCTCAATTCATTGACTCAAAAAACAAGAAAACCAGACAAACTTTCAAAACGGTGACATTTCCAGTTTAGCGCATAAACTTCATGTTCTGGTGCATTTATCCCATCTTTTAGCGCATAAGATTTATGTTCTAGTGCATTCAACTGACAATATAGTGCATATAGGGCCTGTTCTGGCGCATTTACCCCATCTTTTAGCACATACACAACCTGTTTTAGTGCATTCACCTGATACTCAAACAAAGAACAAAATTGAACTTTTGTCCAACAACTAGAATCATATTTAGGGACCCTTTTCAGAGCAAAGATCATTTCTCATCAAAACATTGATTTAAACTTGACGAAATTGGCTTTTGCAAGTGCAATCCCTTTAAGTAAACTTAGATCAAACAACTTAAGGTGCTCAATCACCAATCTCATCTCTGATTGATTAGTTGAGTTTCACTATCAAGATTTATCATCCTTTATCACGAAACAAACACTACACATCAAATTTAGCCTAGTCTCATCAATAGGATCTATCATCCTATTTGACTTAGGTATTTCATTGGAACTCCCAAAACAAAGATAAAAGTATAGAAAAAATCTATCACTTGCATGGTTGTTTTAACAAGAGCTCAAAAACAAAAACTCAAAGAAAAAGAAATAGAAACCCAAACATCATGGCAGGAGGAGAAGAAAATCATTTTCACAGATTTCATCAACCTGAAATAGATGAGATATCTGATGAGGACATTCAAAAAGCTCAACAAGACCCTAAATCTCACAAGTTCATGGAAAAAAATCTAGAAAATGATGGAGAAAAATACTTTCTAATGCTAGCAAATCAAGGTGTAAAACTACCCAATGATTTTGATGTAAACCAATTGAAGGAAGCTCCCAAGAAAACAAAAGCTAACTCACGAATCAAAGATCCATTGAATACTTTAACTCAACAAATGTAAGTTCTTCAACAACAAATCCATAACATACAAACAAGAACAACAAAGAGATATTTGTTGCAAGACATCTGTCCTTATCCATTTGATAGAAATATGATCATGATTCATTTTCCACCAAATTGTGAATTTCCAAGATATGACAAATACAATGGCAAAACTGACCCTCAATATCATGTAAGAGAATTCTACACCATGAGTTTGGAATTTGCACATGAAGAAACCTATCTAATGAGATTATTTCCAAGAAGTTTGGGTGGTCAATGCATGGAATGGTTTTCAAAACTCCGACTAGGTATCAGATCATTTGAGGAGCTGGTAAATAAATTTAGCTCCCACTATTCATACAACATTCAACATGAAATAACCATGAAGGATCTTTGTAACACAAAACAAAAAAATGGTGAACCATTTTTTACATTCTTGCAAAGATGGAGACGATTATTTGCTAGATATGCCCATCCGATACCTGAGAAAGAAAAGATGGATATCTTTATTGATAATCTCAACAGTGAGATGAGTTATAGACTCCAATTGCAGTGTCCACCCAGTTTTGAAAAGATGATTGAAAATGGACTTAAGATTGAGGAAGCCTTGGTTAAAAGGGGAGTATTGAAAATCTATAATGAAGGAACAAACTCTGCTAACCATCATAATAACAATGACAAATCTAAATTCTGGACAAGAAATAAGAATGTTGGTAACGATGGTGTAGTTGACACACATAATGTAAAACCAGCCTTCAATTTATCAGGTACTACACCCAAAAATAATCAAAACAACAATGAATCTAATCCAACTCCACCACCATATCGAAAAAAATTTACACCTTTCGAGCAATCACTTGAATCAGTGTTAAAAGAGCTTCTTGCACACAAACTCATAACATTATTGGATACACGAGATTTTGAACCAAGAGTCAAACCATCATGGTGGAATGATGCATATTACTGTGACTTTCATAGAAACAAAGGTCATAAAACAAATGATTGTATGCAATTAAAACATTTGGTGCAAGACTTGATAGATAGAGGTGACATATTGATAGGACATAAAATCAATGATGATCATGGAGCATTTAGAAACCCTCTACCCAACTATGAAAAGTGAGAAACTTCTTCGACAAGCAACAAAGGGAAGAATGTGAATTATGTCTATGATACTACCATCAATCACATTTCTGCAGTTGATAATCAAATCAATGCCATCAAAATCAAGGATAAACAAGACAACCTACCGATAAATGTGACCACAAGAGGGCAGTCCAAGTTTGTATTGAAAGGAAGTACATCTAAAACACTTGCTACTTCTTTGAATCGATACAATATAGTGAATCAATTGTAAAATATTCCAGCACAAATATCCATATTAGAACTTCTTAAAATCTCACTAGCCCATAAGGATATTCTGGAAAAAGATTTAGTGGACACCAGAGTACCAACCAATTTGGAAGTTTGTCAATTCCAAGCCATGATGGGACATTTGACTACACCCCATTGTTTATCATTCTCAAAAAATGATGATGCATCCCTCACTCATCCACACAATGCTCCACTCCATATTGAGGTTTTAATCCATAAACATCCGATCAAACACATTTTAATAGATGGAGGAGTTGGTCTAAATATATGTACTTTAAAGCTTATCCATGCATTGGGATTTTAAGAAAATGCAATAGATTCCAGAAGAAAGATCACCATAAAAACTTATGATGATGAAGAAAGATCTTCTTAAGGACTGATAGTATTGCTAATTCAAGTGGGACCAGTTCAAAAGGATATAATTTTCCAAGTTTTATACAAAGAATTGGCCTACAACATACTCTTGGGTCGACCTTGGATCCATGAAATGCAAGCAGTGCCATCAACATACCATCAATGCTTAAAATTTCCTTACAATGGACAAGAGATCACAATTTCAACAGATTCTAATAATCCCCAATATTGCAACACTCTCAAAACAGTACAAGATGTCTTTGTACCACATAACAGAGAAGCTCTCACTTCTACTTTCTCAAGTAATGAAATACAACTCAATTCTTTGTCAAAACAGTTTGAGAAAAAGGTTCAGTTGAAAGATAAAGGCATGGGTGAGTATTCTTTTGAGTAGTCCTTATGTCTCTCACAACTACTACCTTCTCAAAATCATATGGACAACCATCAACATCTAGACAACAATCTTCACAATCCAACACGATATTTGATGGCAAATTTGTAAAAGCAGGTACTCTAGCTGATGAATCTGAGGACAAAGACATTCTAAATTGGCTTTACAAAGATGAAGAATCCTAAGAAGCAACTTCCAATATACCAACAAAGCAATATGGTAAAGGGTTCAAAATCTTAGAAAAGATGGGATATGAAGGAAAAGGTCCTATTGGCAAACGAAAAGAGGATATTGTGGAACCAATCCAACCTATCTCAATCAATGCAAAAGACAAGACAAGATTAGGATACAAAGAAGAGATAAAATAACAAGTCATTCAAAAGGTTTGTGAACAAATCCTCCAGCTGGAAGCTAGTTCTGAAACAAACTCAAATGAATATGAATGGGATTCACTATCTGAAGAATCTTGTGAAGACAAGGAAATCGATGTGATAAAGAAGTATGCACCCATACATATGGAGGGACAAAGTTAAGGGTCTAGACCATTTGATTTTGGATCACTACATATCGATGGCTCTAGTGAGAATGATCAAACATTGAGTGAGACAAATGATTCAGAGGAGAGTAACATTATAGACCTTGACGTTGCTAGGAAACACCTCAAAAATGTTTCCATCATGACCCTCACCGCCTTTGATCTTGACCAAACCGATGATTCCTTACATTTGATACATCCCAAACTCATTGACTGGGAACAAATCGAGCCTCTTGATATCCCTATCTTTTTAGATGATAATGCCATTGCCAATTTCCTTTGTTCCAAAAATCCAGAAACAAGTTCCACCATTGAATTTCATAGTGAAGCTTCGAACTAGGGGAGTGCCAAGTCTCTTAGTTGCAAAATAAAGAATACAAAAAATTGATCTAATGGTGGAAACCATGCAATGGTAGTATTAGATCATGAAAAGGTAAAAAGAAAGAGCATATCCAATGGATAAAAACCTCTCTGAGGCACTGAAGGATGAGAGGTTTGACACTCTTCCTGAGCACTATCAAGAAATATCTTCAGTATTGGTTGAGCCTACACAATCCATAAACATTGTACTGCATAAACAATAAAGACCATACACCTAGCAATATCAATGACAGAGCAAGAAAAGCCAAATTTCACCAAATTCTTTGAAGAAAGACAAATCAATTTTGCTTGGTCTTATGCTGACATGCTAGGAATAAATCCGGATCTAATAATGCATCAATTATCCATAAAACCTGGAGTGAAGCCAGTAAAGCAGAAATTGAGAAAATGCATCCACACATCGCCCTACTAGTGAAAGCAAAATTAAAAAAAATATTAGATGTGGGGTTCATCCGACCAATCGACTATGCAGAATGGATTTCAAACATTGTAGTAGTCTCCAAACTAGACAACAACATCAAAATATGCATATATTTTAGGGATCTTAACAAGGCTTGTCCAAAGGATGACTTTCCTTTGCCCAATATAGATATCATTGTAGATTTAACAACAAGACATGCTATGCTATCACTCATGGATTGTTTTTTCAGCTATAATTAGATCAAGATTGCACTAGAATATCAAGACAAAACAACTTTCACATGCCCATGGGGTACATTTTTTTGGAATGTCATGCCTTTTGGATTAAAGAATGCAGGAGCCACCTATCAATGTGCAATGAAAACAATATTTCATGACATGATGCACACATTCATTGAGGACTATGTGGATGACCTGATAGAAAAATAATTCACCAGGGAAGGACATCTAGAAATCTTGGATAAATTTTTTAACAGATTGGAAAAGTTCAATGTGCGATTAAGTCCAAAGAAGTGTGTATTCAGAGTAACATCAACAAAACTCTTAGGATACATAGTCTCAGCCAAAGGCATCAAAGTAGATCCAAAAAAAGTCAAAGCAATCATGGAAATGTCACCTCCTAAGAATATTAGCCAACTAAGATCTCTACAAGGAAGATTCCAATCCATAAGAAGATTCATCGCGCAACTGGTGGACAAGTCTTATCCTTTTACTCATTTGTTACACAAGAATGTTTCTTTCAGATGGGATGAAAGATGTGAAGCTGCCTTTAATCAATTGAAACAATGTTTGATGAATCCACCTATATTGGTACCACCAATAGAGGGAAAACCACTTCTACTCTATATAGCAACTACTGAGGTATCTTTGGGAGCTTTGCTAGCACAAGAAGACTGTTTAGGGAAAGAAAAGGCCATCTACTACATCAACATAACACTGAGTGGCTATGATCTTAACTATAGATTCATTGAAAAAGATTTTTTGGAAGTGGTGTTTGCTACTCAACAATTGCGACACTATATGTTAACACATACCATCAAACTAATAGCCAAGATAGATCCATTAAAATATCTACTCAACAAAGCCGCTCTAATAGGAAAATTAGCAAAGTGGGTGATGATATTGAGTGAATTTGACATTCAACATATAGATAGAAGAGCAATCAAGGGACAAGTAATAGCAGATCAGTTAGCTGAAGCATCATTGCAAGATGACCATCCTATGCACATTGAATTCCTAGATGCATATATCCTCACAATGACAACACAACATTGAATATTATACTTTGATGGGTCTTACACTCAACATGGATCTAGTGTTGGAATCCTATTTGTTACTCCTCAAGGACACACTATCCAAAATTCTTACAGGTTGATGTTCCCTTGCACAAACAACATGGCTGAATATGAAGCATCAATCATCGGTATCAAGGTAGCAGTGGAATGGAAAATCACAGAATTACAAGTTTATGGAAATTCCCAATTAGTCATCAATTAGGTTAATGATGACTATCAAACAAAAGATGACAAGCTGATGCCATACAAGAGAATGGTAGATGACTTCAAAGAAATACTTGTTGAGACCAAGTTTAAAAAAAATTCCAAGAGTAGACAACAAAGTTGCAGATGCCATGGCAACCATTGCTTCTCTTTTACAAATATCAAAAAAACAAAGTCGTTATGAATTCATGGTGGAACAATTGTTTGCTCTTGCATATGAAAATCTCGAGTCCCAAGTCGTGTGCCATCTAGTTGATGTTGATTCTTCAATCTATGGGAAGATTTATACCTATCTGAGAGACAATATCCTTCCACTCGATCTATCCCGGAACCAAAAAAACAACTTTATCTGTCAAGCAACCCGATACACCCTAATAGTTGATACACTTTATCGATGAGGTCTCGATGGTACTCTCCTCCGATGTCTTGAATGCGACGAATTTGAAACCGCCTTACAAGAAGTTCATGAAGGTATTTTTGGTACTCATTCAAGTGGTCTTACTCTAGCTAAGAAACTCCTATGCTTGGGATATTATTGGCCGAACATGGAGAAATAATCTTTTCAATTTTTTAAGAAGTGCAAGAAGTGTCAAACCCATGGAAATCTCATACATGCACCGACACAAGAGCTACAACCATTCACATCGACCTGGCCTTTCTATCAATGGGGACTTGATCTTGTGGGTAAGATTCATCCATCTTCCTCTAATGGACATAAATTCACAATCACAACCACTGAGTATTTCACAAAGTGGATTGAAGCTGTCCCATTAACCATGATCACTGGTAAACAAATTGCCTCCTTCATCTTGAACTACATTGTTTGTCGGTATGAAATCTCTAGCTCCATTGTCATTGAAAATGGTAGACCCTTCAAAAACTAGGATGTGTAAGAACTTTGTGAAAAATTCCGTATCCAACACTGATTTTTCACACCCTATTACCCTCAAGGGAATGGCCAAGAAGAAGCCTCAAATAAGACCATTTTGAAAATATTGAAGAAAATTGTCAACTATGTTGGACGCGACTGACATATCCAACTAAACCCTGCCTTGTGGGCATACCGTACTAGCATTTGCACCCCTACGAGAGCCACACCACATGCCCTTGTGTATGGATCAAAATACATCGTATCTATTGAGGTTGAGTTACCTTCACTTCGGGTATCATTGAAATGAATCATTTCAGAGGAAGACTATCGAGTATCCAAACTACAAGAGTTGGAATTGTTAGATGAACATCGTCAACATGCTGTTGATCATCTGAAAGCTTATCAAAAAAGAATGTAAAGGAGCTATAACCACAAGGTAAGACCAAGAAGATTTCAGGTTGGCGACTTGGTACTAAAAACGAATCCCCACAATCAACAAGATCGAGAAAAGAAGGAAAAATTTAAACCTAATTGGCTAGGTCCTTTTGTCATTGTATCAGTATATGGATCTGGAGCATAAAAATTATCTACACCTGAAGGGGACATGTATGAAGAACCTATCAACAACATTCATCTCAAGAATTTTTATACATAACTCATCCAGTGCATAGTTTAAAAAGCAAAAAAATCCAAAAAAAGCAAAAAAAATAGAAAAATACAAAAAAAGAAAAAAAATAGAAAAATCCAAAAAAAATCCAAAAATCAAAAATCGAAAAAAAAACAAAACAAAAACAAAAAAAAAAAAAAAATCCAAAAAGAAAAAAAAAATAAAAAAAAAAAATCATAAAATCAGAAAAAGTGCAATAAAAACAAGTAGTGAATACCTGACAACAGGCGCTATTTGTGATAAATTGGCTTTTCCATCTATTGGAACATGTGTTTGCCATCCACTTTTCGCCACCATTATGCCTGTCCATCATAAAACCTCATGTACATATTCGGGCATTGCAGTCGTATCTCACCCTGGCTTGGCGATCATTCTGCGCTTTCACAATAATCGGTTTGTTTCTCACTGGGGGTAAAATCTTGAACTCACTGGGGGAAATCTACTTTGAGCTTAAAACAACAGACAAACAACAGTAAGACAGCATAGCAAACATAACGATCACAACGAAACTCAACATTGAACATCAATCACAATTTTTTTTAGAAAACCAACCATCCAAATCAACAACAAGATCCATAAAACAAATCTCACTAGATGATTTTTTTCTTTTCTGAATCATGGTTTAATCACTTAGCATAAATATTCAACTGTTGTATCTCAATTTTTGTTATCATTTCTCTGAGCAACTCAAGGATGTCATGGACTAGAGAAGCTACGATGGAGTATGATATTTTTCTTTGTCTATTGTTTATGAGTTGATCATTACTACTATGTAAATTTGTCACAGGACGTGATCTACAAAGTATCATTGATGACATTCTTGATTTGCATAGGAAAAAGATTAACTCTTGTCTATTTTACGCAAGCAATAATCAGGTCATCTTGGTTCAATTATACCTAGATGCTTGTATTACCTTACAATATCAAAAATCTATGGAAGTTGTACTTAGGTCATCATGGTTTAATTATACCATCGGTGTTTGTACTAGCTTTCACCATATCAAAAGCTCAATGATGATAACAAGCACAATAAATCGACTGACGAGACAACAACATTGCATAATTAGATTTGCATGGTTAAGATAGATTGCATTCATATTAGTTTTTGCATGTGCATTTTGGGTTTTCCAAAGTTGAAAAATTTCAAAATGATTGTATCTCTCTCATTAAAGGATTGAGTACATTTGACATAAACAAAACAAAAAGATCATTCACATTTAGTTGCATAATCATTGTCATATCATACATACATTAGAAAGTATTATCATAAGCCATCCATCCATGCATTAGATCATATATTTGCAATAGAAAAATACAAAAAAAAGGTGCATCAATCTTATCTGCATGACCAAATCCATCTTATATATCATGAAGCATCATCCATAAATCCATATAGAATAATAATCCATACATCATCATTTCATCATTGCATCCATACACAACCATGGAATAATCATATAAACATTGCATAGCATATAGAGCGTAAATCAAATGCATTCATCATAAAAGCATGTAGACAACATATAGATCAATAATCTCCGCTACATCTCATATAATCTTGAAATAATCAATGTCAAGTGTGCAATGATATCACAAAATGTGGAGAGAAACACCAACAAAATGGAAAGAAATCATGAAGTCTCTGATTGAATAAGTGAATACATCAAGTATCAATACATCAAATATGAGTACAAAAGCTATGTGCTGCTCCTCTTAGACGTTGTAGGCCTCACTGTGCCTGCTATTGCACCACTAGATGGACTTGTACCTGGATCTTTTCTTGATGGACTTTGAGAGGTGGCTCGGTCACACCCCTGCTCATAGTCCATGATTGACTCCGACCTGACCTGGCAGTGACAAACTACACATAGCTAGGGGCACGCCACTCTGCAGGAACCTCTTGATAATATAGTGATTTATAGTACTCTGTCTCTCAGCTTGAATTTTGAACCTCTCTAAGCATATCCCCTATATTAGTCCCCTCATAAACTCTTTGCAATCTCTCGGATAGGGCCTCTACATGCTCATATCTCTATCTCGTGGCATCTCTCTCTACTGCCAGGAGGCAATCTACTCCTATGCCTGTGCTAGCTGTCCCTCTAAGCCCTCCACCTATAATTGTAAGGCATCTATCTGTGCCTGCTACTGATGGGAAGACACATGAATATGACCCTGGGATGGTCCTACCTGCTGTTGTCTCAATGGAACCATAGATCTCCTCCTCTGGGGTACTCTGAAGTCCAATATTTGGCTTCCACCTGCATCTCCTCCATCTCCATCATCCCCTCCATCCCCACCATCTCTTTCCTCATCATCATCACCATCTCCCCCATCCCTCCTCCATCTCAGTGCGTGCTATGGTGCTCTCTCATCATCATCAAATGCCAGTACTGGCTCATCGAGACAGGATATCCTCGGTACAACATGTGTGAAAAATGCTCAACATACTCATCTATCATCACACCAGCTGTGATCTTTGGACAATAATCTCATATAGGTAGGCCTACAATCCAAAATACTCCTTGCAAGCTGCATTATAAGATATGGTGGGTCCCCACTCTAGAATATCCTGCTGTCTCTGAGCATATAACACAACTCCTTGTGGCATCCCCTGAACTCGGCCATACTGACGAAGCACCTTCATGAGCATGAACTCTCAATAATAAACCGGGTCCGTCCAATCAAATATCTCAAAGTGCAAACATAGGGCATCTCCAGATCATCCTCAGGCCACTGCTCACAATCTAAATACGGTTGCCACATGACTGCCTCCAAATCATCAAGCACTCCCTGCCAATACTCGAATTTTCCTAGCTTGCATTGGACAAGAATACCTGTGTACCCAAAGACATATTGCTTGCCAATCGAATGATCTCTCTCCGCTAAAGGATGAGTAACAACTATATGCTCCCAAGCCCAAATCTGAAGCAATGTCACTCTCCATGATAAACTCATGGCTCCAACATACACTACTTGATGCAGATCATGATATAAATGTGCTAACATACATGAACCCCATTCATATCAGATCCCCTGAGTGATTATCCTCTTCAGTATCTTGCCCCAACCAACAGATAGTCCCTTCGACCTGTGGTTGGGACATAAGAAACCTCCAACAAAACCAACTAGAATAGATGGTAATGGCTCATAGGAATCCAACATATTCTGCCACAGGATCTCGTAACCACTAATCCCATCATCATTAAAGATCCTCCTCAACACCTCGGTCCCTCCCTGCTCTATATGATCATAAAAAATAACTCTCCCACCATGGGAATCCCCAATATTCGGTACACATCCTTTGGGGTAACCGTCGTCTCACTGATAGCCAGATGGAAAGTGTTGTGGTCGCTATGCCACCTCTCAGCTAATGCAGTCAATAGTCCCCTATTTATCCTATATTGGGGCATATCAAGCAAGGAAGATAAACCACATCGCTCAATGACATCCAAATCTGCCTGCACTAGACGTGGAATCATTCTTAAGTCTTTGGGTAACGCTCCTGAGACTGAAGAACTCCTAAGTTCTCCTACAATAATGACATATCGCAAATCAACATTTTATCAATCAAGCTATCACTCAATCTAATCAGCTCAAATGAGATTTCAATCAAATCTCGTAGTTCATGTTTATCATTGACTCTCATCCATCATGAGGTCAATCATCATCTATCCTATCATTGACTCTCATCCATTATGAGGTCAATCATCATTTATCCTATCAAACATTACCAAAACAACATCTGAAATGATCATCAAGCATCAAAAGCAAGGAGAAAAATCACCATTTCATCAATTCTGGTATCAATGCGCAAAAATAGAGCGTCTATGTGCTAAAACAATGGATGCACTACAAAAATCCATCAATGCGTCAAAACAGAGTACAAATGCGCCAAAAATCTAAATGTGCTAAAGTATTTAGTATATGTGCTATATTGGGGCATAAAAGTGCTAAAACATGGAACCTGTGCGCTAAATACCTACATGCGGTATTTCGGGAAGCACATGTGCTAAAACGTACTATTACAGATTTTAAAAACATGAAAATGCATGATTTTTTTTTCAAATTTCAAAGGGCAGTTCTCGAGGTACGTACTAGAGGTCCATACGTGGTAGGGTGGTGGTGTCGTCGAACTCACTCAAATCGTTGGGTGTGGTATGGGATCACCATTTTGCCGGATCACTCAATCACTCAATTGCAAATGAATTCAAATGAACTCCTTTTTCACCTTTTTACCCTTTAAAAGGAGTAAATGGAGGGTATTTAAGTGGGATTATTTTTATTTTCAAAAGGGCATCAATTAATCAATTGGAAGGATCATTCTTCTTTATCGGGAGATAAATCATCGCAAAATCCTATAAATTTGAAAATCCTCATAAAATCATAAAAATTACAAAATTCAAAAAATCCTAAAAATTCAAAACTTTCATCGATTTATCTCCCGAGGGGGCATACACACACCATCACTCGAAAATTAGCGTCTTGGGCATATGGGATTTTTTTATCACCACTATCGATAAATTTTTCTTTGAAACAACGTGTCACAAACACATCACTTCAAATATGGGAAAAATGTATACACTCAAATTTGGTCTGGAGAATTAATTAAATACAAGTTATTTAATTAATAATCTTTAATTTTTCTACTTATAAACAAATTGAAAAATTTATTTATATAGTTCATTTTTCTCTAATTCTCTCTATCCTGGATCATTTTCTTCATATCTTAATTAAATAAACAAATTTAATTAGTTTGTTTTATTTAATTAACCTCCTCTCACTAAATTTGAATTTAAGCACATGTCTACTTGTAATGCCCCACCACGTAACCCTAGAGGAAGAAGCAACTACAACGGAAGCACAACAATTTTTTTTAAAAGTATAATTAATAATAAGTAAAGTGAATTACACTTAACACATACATCCTCTAAGGTACACGACAACGCTTACATTTGAAACCCATAGCTTACAAAAGTAAACTAATCCATAGAATATAAATATACTCATTGAAATAAAGAACATAGATCTAATAACATTAAACTCATTTCATAAGATTACAAAGTACATAATAAAACTATTCATAGATTGTAATCGTTCAATATAGCAGTTACAAGGCTCATTTCTAAAATGAGGTAGATCATACAACAATATTACAATTACAATGATATAATGATTCTCCTCAAATAAAAATGAGTAGTACATATACAATAACATCCAACTAAACCAATAGATCACATGATATGGTACAAAGCAACTAGAACATACGAGCCCTCCAATCTGGAAGATCCTGCCATCACAAACATAAAGTGGGAACCCAACGGTGTAAGGTGCACGTTCCACCCAACCAAGTGGTACTCGAAGGCCCACCCCCGGTGCTAGGAGATAGTAAAAAGACTTCCTAGACAAAACCAACAACCTCTAGACATAGACAATCACAAGACTAAACCATACAAGAATAGTACATATATAAAGGTTACATTGCTTCTAGAGTAAAATAATCAAGTACATCATCTGAACAAAACAACTGTTATCATATGAGGAGTGTCATCACAAAGCTGCATGGATTATCCTGACAGATCTTCCTAGGCCCCGACCCCCATCTTGGGTTATCCTAGTAGCCTCTCACAATCCCTGACCCCATATGCAGACTAATGCAGAATCAAATATCTTTCAAAGGGACAAGATAATGATCTTGCCATTTCAGGCCTTCCCGTGTCATCTCAAGTCTAAACAAGCCCTTAAGCCCATGAGTGAGGCACAATTATCTAGTTATATGTTTAAAGCTACCCTTTACCTTGATACTTTTATTTGATTATCACTAGATTATCTAACTCTCACATGAGCTATCCTGGCACCACTTTGTGCGCCGAACCCCATTGAGAGCCACTCCCCTATTGACAACAAAAGGATCTAATCCATAAACCAAGGGTAAACAAAGTGCACAAACAAATAATAAATCCCAACATAATACAAGAGGCAACACATCTCGTTCGTAGTAACTAGGTGTTTTAACTGAATCACAACCAAGTGCACTACCCAAGGGAAACCAAAGGGCTGAACCGTAAATCACAACAACCTCCTCATAAAACTACAACATTTGGATGACTTACATACATAACTTATTTCCCCAACTTACGTGAACAAAAGAAATCATATTTAAAATAAACAATTCAAGCAAGAAATAAAACTACCATTAGGATTTCCTAAATCCAATTTCCATTTCAAGAAAACAATAATACATTGCTTGAAATAAACCAACTTAATACAATTTCAATTACAAACAATAAGAAAATTAAATCTATTTGTTTATTTCAATTTCTCAATTACATCTAAATAAAAATCAATTTCCTCTTTTAAATTATTTCATTTTAAAATATCTAACTCGTTCCTTTGCATGCACCTCTTATAAAAATACATTTAAATAATATATTATATAATTATTTAAAAACCCAATTTACAATTTTGCAAATCATTTATTAAATATATATACATATGCACACACACACAAAGATATATATATTATATATTTCACATATATTAAAAAAAAAACCAATAATAAAAATCGTAATGCACAGGCGAACGAAAGTTCAACATTTATATAGTCTTGGGGGGGCTATGCTTTCACACAACCAAACCCCCATTGTGGGGGGGCACGACTGGGAAGGCATCGCTGGTTGCTTTCACAGCTCGCCTCCCCCATGGGGGCGACAGTTGTGGGGACAACCCAATGCTTCCCCCATTACATATAAAACTTATAAATTTTTTTATTTAAAACCTCCGAATAAATTAAATTGGCCGTACGATTTGCAATTGGCTATTCAAAATAAATTTTGACAGAAACATTAAAGATGCATATATATATATATAACAAATTGATAGTTCCATATGTACAATTTTTTTTCACAAAATTTTATACAAGAATAAGATTTACAAATTTTTTCAGAAAAGCCAATTTTACAAAAAATAACTACAGAAGAATGTTTTCAAATTTTTACCAGAGGTTTTCAATTTCCCAGCCAAATAAATCTAATTGGGAAAACAAAACAAAACAATAATCTTCTACAGGAAGATCTTTTCCCATACAAACAAGATTTTCCACAAATTTTGATAGGAAGATTTTAAATCCATTCCTACAGAGGTTTTCCAAATATTCTATTGTTTTCCTTAGGGGATTCCTATTGTTTAAATTTTTTTTCCTACAGAGGCTCTAAAGCTTTTATGACAATTTTCCAATTCCAAACAAATCAAAGCTTAAAACAATTTCTATAGAAGCTTTAAAGCTTTCACGACAATTTTCCAATTTCAAACAAACCAAAGCTTTAAACAATATTCTTCATTGTGCAGGCAATCTTTCCAATTTGCATATAAATAAAAACAATTAAAAAACCTGTTTCTAGATGTTTGAAGAAACGAAGATTGAAGTAGAGCCTCGCCTTCAGATTTCAATATTAACAAAGCTTTTTCCAAATATTCCTCTTTCCAGAAAGATGAAAAACAAAACCAGAGCCATTCTTTTTCCCGAGAACTTCTTTCCCTATTTTTCAACAACCTCTAAAATATCTTTTCTTCATTGATGTGAAGTAACCTCTTTCCTCTTTCAGTTAAAGCAAATATTCTCTCCGAGAATTAATTCCCAAAAATAGTGCTTAATTTTCTAACACATGTCACAAATAAAATATCTTTCAACCAAATCATAGATATTTCCTCTAGATATTTTCTAACATATTTGTGCTTTTAATAATTCAAAATTCACAAATTAATTTCTAATTAAATTAAATTTAATTAATTTAATCACTTAATAAAATAAATTTAATCTCAAAGATTAATTTAATTTACAAAGTAAATTAAATATAATTAATTAAATCAAATATAAAGCTTCTAACAACATTAATCAAGATAAATTAAATAATCACTTTAAAACATTTTAAGCATTAATTTCCCACTGAACATACCTTGCAAAATAAATAAACGACAAGGAAAACGTGGCCAACATAACAACAAAGCATACCGAAACAAGGACTAACAACACACTGTGACTAGGGTTGTGGCTTTTCAAGGAAACCCAATTACTATCTCCCAATCAACTATTATGTTGGGCAATGGACATGCTCAAACCTATGAATCAAGGTGGAGTCGATGTCATGTACCTGCAATCCTATAGTCAAACATATGTCACACATGTATATAGATCATGAACAATCACACTGTGAAGGGAAAATCGTGGAATCACAGGGCGCTCAAAAGTGAGTGATGCAATCCCGTCCCCTTCACTAATTCAGTGTCACATCAAAAATAACGAAACTAAAACATCAAATAACTACAAATGAACATATATCAATATCAACTCACATAATCAACTATGCTAACCAAAGAGCATGTCATAATCAATAATCATCAATATAGTGTACCATCACATCTCAAATTTAAAAACCATCATCGCTATAATATCAACGATCAAATAACAACATCATAGTATCATAGTCTATCAAAATAAAAACACTGTCTGAAAACATGAGCAAATCAGAGGAGTGCTACAGTACTAACTTCTTCCCACCTTCCACCTCATCATGTGTCTCAAGAATTAAATATTTCTAATATTTAATTTGGTATTTATCATCAACAAATTCTAACTAATTTGGGACACTTGACCTTCATCTCCATTTTATTCCTCTTCACACTTGATAGTTTGTTCTCATGAAGGGAACACACCTCCCCTTTTTCTCTAACCTCTTCATCTTCAACCATCCATCTTTCCAGATTGAATTCAGATCATTGATTCTTGCCTCCTAGGCTCATACCTTAGAAAATCTATAAATAGGCCCTTATTTACACAACAAAAAAGAGAGAGAGAGCTGAACATTTGTAGCAATTACACTTTGCAACATTTTAATTAGCATTATCATTTTAGTGAGCATTTTAGTATTAGCATTTTAGTTTTAAGTAGTTTAATCATGGCATTTTCATTAGCAACATCTTAATCAAAACATTTTTATCATATCATTTTCATACAACAATATCATAGTAGCATTATTATCTTTACATATCATCTACAACTAGTTCATTATCATGTAATGTAGGAAACATCTCTTGCATTTCAAGCATCTCTCATTCTTCAGGTTGTCATTTGGAAAGTCATGCACACAACAATCTGAGAGAAAAATGACTTAAAGAATCTTTGGAGATAGAGGACAATGAGACACCATTGAGGAATTGTTATATTAATTTGATTGTTATTGAAATTCCTTGATATAATGTTTCATTGGTGTGTTGTATAGGTTTTATTTGTTTATTCACGCTATTTACATACACACAATTATAAAAGTAAGCAAATGTTTTAAGTTATTAGAATTTTCAAATTATGAGTGGTATATCAAATTACAAACAATTTTATTAGTATTATGATTTTCTATATACATTTAAAATTTTCAAATATCATTGGTAAAGTTTTTAATTTTATGCAATCCACAATTTGTGTCTAACAAACACATCCATTTAAAAAATGTTAAGAGATATTAATGTTGATTTATTATATTTAATCTTTAAGAGTTATTTTATTTTTAATAATTCATATCATTATTATTATAGTGTTTAGTTTAGGAGCCATCATCAAGAAGATAGCAAGACAAGAGAGTATAATTGTATGATTGTTAGCAAAGCAAGCAAGATAAAAGAGGAAGGAGGTGGGGGGTTGTTAGTGTGAGAACCAAGAAGACAATGAAAGAAAGATACAAAATTATTGTCATTAATTAAATAAATGCCTAATAACAATTAAGGGGATACAAAATTAAAAACTAAAGAAAAATAAAGTTAAAGAAACAATAAAATAAAATAATGTGCAATATATTTGAATATATATAATTATATCTTTTAAAAAAAAATGATTGCATGTAATTCAAATAATATTTAATTATGTAAATTATTATACTAAAATAAATTATAAATTATAGATAAAAATATCAATTCATTTAATTATAAATGCTATTATCTTATAATTTTATTTATAAAAACAGATTAATTATAAAATTAATTAAAGAATAATTAAACATATGTAAAAAAACTAATAAAAAGCAAGTACAAAATAAAGGAGAAAACTAAAAATATTTGAATAAAAGCTTCGACGAAGACCAAAATATAAAGGAATGACATATTATTTAAATATATATAATTAAGAAAACTATAAATAACTAGATGAAAATATAAGAAAACTTACAACAGAGTAAATATACATAAATTTTTTTATTTTATTTATAAAATGCTGGTTATAAAATTTTAATACATGTGAGTATAATTATGTATTATTAATTATGCGAGCAAATAATATTAAAAAATATTATTATATTTTGATGTTTATATATATAAATAAATAATTGTAAAATTGATTTTTGTTAAAGAATATGTGGAAATTGATATATAGCTAAATAATTATTGTATAATATGAAATGATATAACAAGACTCAAAGTAACAAGAAAGGCTAGAACAAAAGCAACAAATATAAAGAACACAGGAAAAAGAAGGAACAAATCAATCAAAGAAAATTAAGCAAACATACTTAAAAGAAGCTTGAAAGATAAGCTAAACTGATGAAACCAAAGGAGAGGAGAAAGTTGGGGGGAAATGAAACTCAAAGATTAAGGAAGGATCTAGGTGGGGGAATAGGAGGGATTTTGAGCGGGTTAACAAGGGATGCCAAGAACAACTCAAATTCTAACTAATGTAACAATTAAGGTTGGAGGGGTGGTGGCTGATTTTGATAGCTTCTTTCAATTTTCTCTTAAAGAAGTTGTTCTCCTTGATTAATAGTTGGGTGTCTTCTAAGGGGATGTGGTGTTTGGTTAGGGAAGAATGTCTTGCAATCGCAAATTTTTAGATTTATTTGTGTCTTATGTCAGTGGTGTGCTCTTTAATCCTTGTGCTAATAGACTGATTTTATTTCACCAATGTATGGTGTGCCACAAGAGCAAGTGATTTTTTAGACACCAACACAATGGAGGAGGTCATGGGGGTCTTTGGGGGAGGGTAAATGATGTCTAAGAGTAGCGATGGGTTTAAAAGTGTAGTGAAGGCCTATTTTTTGAAGAATCTTGGAAATTTTGTAAGAGAGGCCTCTAATGAAGGGGAGGGAAGCAATTGGGAGGTCTATAGGGAAAGGTTCTTTAGGTTTAGGAATTAAATGGATTTATATTTCTTGATAGCCTTTCATGTTAGAGTAAAGGTTTTAACTTAATCATGTTGATTAAGTTACCTTTATTCCCTTCTTAAGATTTCACTTTAGTTTGCATAAAGTGACATTTAATAATTATATTAATTATTAAATGTTCTCCTTTTAGGGTTTCCCATTTAGTGTTTCTTTTAAGGTTACACTTTAGGGTTTCTCGATCTCCTTTTATAAGGATTGATCTCATTGTATTGACACATCAATTCATTCTCTCATTCTCTCTGATATATACATTTTCAGTTTTCAGAGAACCCTTGCTTGTTTGTCTCCATCTCTTCTTTTGTGATAGGTTATTTGCATGCACGTGATCTTCGGAGTTTGTGAAGTTGTATTTTCTCAACTTCTACATGGTATCAGAGCTCTAGACCTGCTGCTTCCTGTTCTTGTTTTGAAGATTTTTGGAGCTTCAAGGGTTTGGGGTTTGTTTTTTTGATCCAGGGTACACTTACAATTTCAAAGATTTTTGAGCCCAAACGGACCTTGCCATTGCATCTGCAACGGTCCAAAACCCCTAAATCGACTGTTCATTCGTCCATTTTGGACATAGTTGATTTGAGAGGCAAAATTTTTTTTGCCCGTACAGCCGTCCGTCTACTTGGTAAAAAAAATTCCGTCTTTTTCGTGAATTTTTTTTTTTTTTTTTAAAATTGTCATTGTTCTTTTGATTTTTTAAAAAATTAAAAAAAAAAAAAAAATTTTGAAATTAAATACTGCAGTTTAAAGGTTTGCGGGCCTGGTACAGGGTACCCGCAGGTACCTGCGACCGCAGGCCTGCGGGCCCTTAGGTACGTCGGTCGGCGTACTATCGACCACCGGCGGCTTTAATGCCGACCGACGGTCTGACAGTACCGCCGATGGCGGTACACTGTAGCCACAGGTGGCGGCCCCCGCCCCCTTCATTTTTTAAAAAGTTTTTTTTATGATTTAAAAAAAAAAAATCAAAATGTTTTTTTTATTTAAAAAACAATTTTTTCTGTAATAAGCCCAATCGCGCTTTTGCGGTGACGGCCGTTTGATTGTCAAATTTAAGCCATTATTTTTGTTGTGACGACCGTATGACCCTCAAATTTAATCCAGCACTGGCTTTTTTTTCCCTTTTGGAGCTGTTTTCTCCTAGAGGCCGTAACTTGGGTATACGAATCATTTTTTGGCAAACGAGATATCATCGGAAAGCTGGTTCTATCAACTTTCCAATGGTGTGGGTCTCATCACTTCTTTTTTCTGTTGGTGCATTCTACAGTCAATTTTTTGGCTATCCTTCATGTATTTCCAGTTTTTTGTCCTTTGTGGGCATTTTGAGCATCATTTGTAAGCTATCTTTTATGTAAACACACTAATATAAAGTGCCACACTATTGTACATGTATTTTTTGGGGATTTTTCACATAAGGTTGTGGCATATTTTGTACTCGCACTGTTATTATAAAGTGCCATGGGGGGTTGTGTAGTTTGCCTTTGTTTTTCCATCACACCTTTGTCTGGTGAGTGTCCCTCTACGACGACAGTGGATCCATATGATTCCAGCCTCATGCATGTGTGTTTTTGTTTTGCACACCACTTTTTCAATTGCAGGTGCTTTCTTATGCACTTTCAGATGTTGTATCTTCTTCTTCATGCACTACAAGGTGTTTCACACCATTTCAGTGGATCTGTCAGGCTCTCCCAGGTCAGCATTATGGGGGGGTGTTTTACTATTCGTGCTAATGCTTCCTTGGCTTCGCCTTGGAGAGAATCTTCCATTCTCAGTTGATCAGTGTTTTTCAAACTATTGGTACTTGTGCCATTTGTATCTTCGTTCCAGGTGTTTGCCTTTGTTTGCCATCTAATTCGAGTAGTGTTGTTTGGGGCACTCATGCAGATTGTTGTCTTCTTGATCCTGATCATCCTATCTTCAATGGAGGTTCTTCAACACCATAGCAGTCATCTTTCGACAGTTGTTTGCAGCTTCTTCTGCTTCAGTGATGTTCTTCTTGGCTTTCTGCATCTCTTTTTGGAGTAGAGTTTTTCCCTTGAGGTTTTCTCTATTTCTCCTCTTTACAGAGATTTGGTTGTATTTGGGTACCTGATCTGGCCTAGTTGTCAGGACCCATGTTTGCCTTCTTGCATTGTAGTTACCTTTGCTTTCTCTTCTTTTGTGATAGGTTATTTGCATGCAGGTGATCTTCGGGGTTTGTGAAGTTGTATTTTCTCAACTTCTACATTTCAGATATGCTTTCTTTTATATGCATTTAATTTGAAGATAGTTCCAAGGTGGTTGATCTCTTGGTCAATGTTGTCATTATCACATATCCTCAAGGCTTTGGTAACCAAAGTTCGAAGGATCAATGTTCTAATCCATTCTTCTTAGCTACTTGTCTTTTCTTTGAAATAATGTTACTTTGAACATCATCTCAAAGAGGGAAAAAATATAGACACTCAAAATTGACGACACCTATCATCATGACAAAATTAATAATTTTTTTAAATTAGTTAACCAAATTAGACTAATTTCTATTATCATCCATCAAAATAATTTATTTATATTTTTATTATTTAATTAATATGAGCTAATTATACCTATTAAATTAATTAATTGAATACATCTATTATATGTAAATAATTAAAACAATTATTACATCTCATTATTCATTGAATAAATTAAAAAAATACATAATTATCCTTTGATGAGTTAACTTTCTCATCAAAATAGTAATTTTATCACCAAATCTAGTTAAATTATTTGTTAAATAAACTAACTAAATCCATAATTATCATCTCATGAGTTAACTTCATCAAAATAGAAATTTCCTCATCAAATCCAATGAACTATTCCACCTCGTTGTAAACTTCATAGTTATTTGTGTTAACTAATGATCTATGATCAAATCTAGACCATCCATTCATTCTCTCAAAAATCTATAATTATTCATCCTCTATTTCATCATTTTTACATAGATCCATCTCGAACATGATATTATGTTTTTGATTTAATCATACCAATAATATAAATGGTATGTTGTAAAAATTGAGTGAATCCACATACATATATTTAAACACATATATCAATATTATTATGAGCACAAAAAAGGTTTGCTAGATCTGAGACCTAATAATGAACAACCCATATTTAAATAATAAAATATTAATAAAATATAGCTTTTAGGGGTGCTGCCCTTGAATCTCCTTCGAGGTGCACAACCCTCGAGCTCCCCACTGAGTGGATGGGTCCCCCATACCTTATAAGGGGGCACCCCCCTTGCACCCCCCACATGATCAAATATATTAACTTGTTATAATCACAAGGTTGAGACACCATTTTTCCTATTATTCTCCCACTTTTTGAACACCTTGCAAGAGAAAAAAGAGGATCAATACATGATTTAATTTCTAGGGGTTGAGATGCCCATCGAATTTGAACACCATCTAAAATTCTCTATGCTCACAACCTTAGTTAAATAATCTACAACATTCATCAAAGTCTCTACCTTAACTAGCTTCACCCTACCATGCTCGACCATATCTTTGACAAAATAATATTGTACATTAATGTTCTTAATCTTGGCATGAAATGTTGGGGTGGTGGGCCTAGCTCGATTGGTTAAAGCATCTAGTTGCAAGAAAGAAGTCATGAGGTCTAGTCTCCCCACCATCCCCGTGGTACCAGAGGGAATGTTGCGCCAGTGCCACCGGTCACATGAAAAATTTTACCAAGTGCACTGCAATTTATAGGGGGATGGATACTCGACTGATTCTTGCAGTCTAAAAAAATCTTGACATGAAATGTCGAGTTCTTAGCTAATCAAATCCCATTCTCACTATCACAACAAATTGTCACTGAACCTTATTTTATTCCAACATCTAAACACAATATCTTAAGCCAAATGACTTCTTTACAAGCATGAGTAGTTTTCATATACTCAACTTCAATAGTGGATAAAGAAACCACAAACTATTACTTACTCATCCAACTAATTGCACAACCTAATAAACTAAACACATAAATACTGGTGTATTGTCTACTATGAACACCGAATACCAATTCTAAATCCACATAACCATGAATATCAAGGGAAAGTCCATCTCATATCAAATTACCTTGATAAAACAAGGAATACTCTGAGGTACCCCACAAATATATGAATAATATCTTAACTACATCTTGATGAACTCTACCAAGATTAGACATATATATGGAAAGAACTCCCATTTCTTGGGAAATGTTTGGTTTAGTGCATACCATAACATAAATCATACTTCCAATTGCACTCTAGTAAGACACTTTGCTCATGTCTTCCATATTTGATAGAGATGTTGGGTAATTTGAAAAAGATAACTTCGTTTGAATTGTAAAAGGAACACACAACATATTACAATATTACATGTTAAACCTTTGTAAAATAAAATTAACATATTTACTCTGACGAAGCCATAACTTTATACTTACTCCATCTCTTCTAATTTCTATACCAAGAGTGTGTTTAGTCACACCAAGATCTTTCATTTCAATGTTGGCTACAAGTTGAGACTTTAGTTTTGAAATTATTCCTTTCCCTTTACCAATACATAACACATCATCAACATATAATGCGATAAACAAGAAAAATCACCATCAATATTATAATAAACACAATGATATGATTTAGAATGCTTAAATATCAAACTCAACACATATGTATCAAATTTTTGGCACCACATCCTATGACTCTACTTGAGGTCATACAAATATTTCTTCAATCCTTATACCAGATTAATTTTACCATTCACCACAGAGTGCTTTGGTTGTGTCATATACATATCATCCACCAAATCACCATGAAGGAAATTTATTTTCACATCCATTTGTTCAACCTCTAGATCATAAATAACAACCACAAAAAGAGAATCTAATGGATGCCATTTTTACAATAGGAGGAAATATCTCACCATAATCAACACCCTCAACTTGAAAGTAAAATTTTGCAACTAACCATGCTTTGCACTTCTCAATATATTCATCTAAACCAATATTTTTCTTGAACAAACATTTGCAACTAATAGGTTTTTATACTTCACCAATGGTACTAGATCCCATGTATCACTTTTTCAAAGCTATCATTTCTTCATCCATAGAAATATTTCAGGATTCTACATCATTCATACCTAACACCTCTTCTACAAATCTAGGTTCTGTTAGCTTAGGTAACATTTACCTTGCAAACCTATGTTATTTTTATGTCTCCACGTTTCTTGGAAAGTGTCAGGTAGGGGACATGAGAGAAATGTATTTAATATCGATAATATTGTAATTATATTTTATAGAGGAAATTTAATATGGGTGGAGGTTACACATCACTAGAGGACAAAATTATCCCTCCTAGGCATTCACATTGGGGATGTGAAGGGTCTTGAGTGGGGTACCAAGTTTGGAGGGAAACAGGTGTTCATTAGCTCTCCATTTGGAAGTTGAATAGTTGCTGGAGCATCCCTAATGCACAAAGTTGAAGAGGCTATGGGTTAGATGCCCATACTAAAGCCTTATGCACATTAATTAATTTATTATCATGAATTAATTTTCCAAGGAAGGGGTGTGGGTTTTTACAAGTGGTTTTGGCACCTCTCTTTATGTTTACCAAATATGGTTTTTCCTCCCACAAGTTCTATAAATTGGAGCATTGAGATGGTTGGTAGTCTTGCATTATTTGTAGGTGTATGAAAGAATCCGGGTTGTAGGAGATCAAAAAGGAAGTATATTGTGGTGTATCTTTCTTGTGAAGATAAATAATATACTTTCTCTCTTTTCTCATGTGGAGTTTTTTCTAGAAAGATTTTCTCCATGTAAATCTAGTGTCATATTTGTTTGCTAATTTTTCTATTATAGTGAATGTGCAATCACATGCATATAATGAAATTTAGTAATCAATTTTTTTAGATTTGAATTCACATACATAAGTTAATATTGTATCTTATTTCACCTTGCTTTCAACATTTGGTATCAAAGCTAACAATTATGTTTAGAAGGGGACACATTTCTCTTAAGTGTTAGAGATTTTTTTGTTGTAATGGGAGATTTTTTGTGGTATATTGAAGATAAATGTGAAGAGTATTGTATACCATGGCTTCTACCTCTTGCCAAGATATTGGGAAGTTAAATGGAATAAGTTATGAGATATGAAAATCCAATATGGAGGTTCTCCTTGAAGAAAGAGATTAGTGGTTTTCGGTTTCACAAGAAAGTAAACCAACTACAATGAGTGATGAAGATTGAAAAAAGCTAGACAAGAAGGCACAAGGAACCATCTAGTTGTGTCTTATATATTTTTTACTTTTTAATGTCTCTACCAAAGACACCACATATAAGTTGTAGAAAATGATAGGTGATATATATCAAACTAAAAGTTTGTCTAACAAGTTATATCTCAAAAGACATTTATATTCTTTAAAAATGAAAGATAGTGATTCTATTGTAGATCATTTAAATTATTTTAATCTGATTATATGTCAACTTATATTCATAGATGTTAAAATAAAAGATGAAGATAAACGTATCTTTTTCTATGTTCTTTTCCCAAAGATTGGGAAAAATTATTTATTTCCATAAGTATAGATAATGTAGAACCAAAGATGGACTGAATGATCTCCATACTTCTTTCAAAGGAGATGATAAATTACATGAATGTTGGCTCCCAAGATACCTTGCATGTGCAGGGTAGGTCCAAAGTGAAAGGGCCTAAAGGGGACAATAAGAGGGATAAGTTTGAAGGAAATTTTAAAACCCCCAAAAAGAGCAAAGTAAATTGTTGGAATTGCAGTTAAAGAGGGCATGCAAAGAAAGAATGCATGTGACATTCGATAATTTTGGTTGTAGGTTGATAAGAGGGAGTTTGGTGATAGCTAAAGGATCTCAGGTAGGGACATTGTTTAGGTTAAATGCCTCTACTTTAAGTAACTCTGACAATGTAACTAACACTGAAAATACATGACTGTTGTGGAACATAGATTAGGTCACATAAGTAAAAAAAGACTTAAGACTATTTTAAACAAAAAGTTGGTTGGAAGTATTTCTAATGATTCTATTAGTAAAAATGATTCTTGTGAATATTGTGTGTTTGTTAAACAAAATAGGTCATCATTTTCTAGTGGAACTAATAAGGAAAATAAATTATTATAGATTATTCATTTGGATGTATGTGGACAAGTATATATTGAATCTTTGGAAAATATAAGTATTATGTCTCTTCATTAATGATGTCTAAAGATACACTTGTATTTATTTTATACACTTTAAATATGAAAAATTTCACTAAGTTTAAGTAATTTAAGGCCCTAGTCAAAAATCAAACAAATTATAAGATAAAAGTGTTGAGGTATGACAATGGGGGTGAATATTGTTCTGAAGAATTTGATGAATTTTGTAAGCATGCAATTATTATTTGAAAAAAGATAACTCCTTATACTCCCCCAAAAATGGGGTAGTAAAAAGAATGGACTGAATCTTAATGGAAAGAGCTAGGAGTATGTTAAGTAGTGTTAAGATTGATAAATGATTTTGGAAAAAAGTGGTTGGTACCTCTTGTTATTTATTTAATAGATCTCCTTGTTCAACTCTTGTTGATAAAAATCCTTATGAAGTGTGGATAGGTAGAAATCCTTTTGTTTCACACTTAAGGGTCTTTGATTGTGAGGCTTTTATTCATGTTCCTAAAGAGAAGTGATTTAAATTGGATCTAAAATCACACAAATGCATATTTGTTGGTTATGGTGAGAATGTAAAAGTTTATACGCTTTGGAATCCTCTAACCTATAAAATAATCTATTCTAGAGATGTGATTTCTAGGGAATTTAGAGCTTACCCAAAAGAAGAACAATCAAAGGAGAAAGATAAGACAAAGACACTGCACTTCAAGAAAAATATTGAGAAGCAAGAAGATGCACATGTGGAAGAATAATCAAATGGATCTAAGGATGGTGAAGAAGAAGAGGGTTTAGATAGATCAGAGGATGTGGAAGATGAGTAGTAGAACAAAAATGAAGAAGAATAGATAGAACCCATTACTCCTACCTTGAGGAGGTCCACAAGACATCAAAATCCAATTGAAAAGTATAGCCCATCAAATTACCATTGTGTATTTTCATTTTTGAGTATTGACATTGAATCTAGATCTTTTGAGGATCTCTCTTTAGAGGAATGTGGGTCTTGGTCGCATTTGCTTGTGATTTTGAGATAAAGAAAATGATGCTAAAATTTATTTCTTGTATGGGGATCTTGAGGAGGAAATATATATGTGACAACCTAACAATTTTATTGTGAAAGAAAAATAACAATTATTTGTAGGTTGAAGAGATCTTTGTATGGTTTGAAACAATCACCTAGGTTGTGGTACCAAAAGTTTGATAATTTCGTATTGAAGTTGAGTTTTATTAGGAGCAAGGAGGATCATTGTGTATATATTAAAGTTATTGATAATCAAATTCTAATAATTGTTTTGTATGCTGATGATATGTTGTTCAAGGGTAATAATAAGGTGATGATTAGGGAGCTCAAGACAAAAATTTATGACACATTTGATATAAAGGACTTGGGGGCTAAAAAATATATTCTTGGGATGAAAATCATCATATATTGTGCTCACAAAAAGCTTTGGTTAAGTTAGAGTAAGTATGTTGATATGATTTTGTGAAGGTTTAACATGCATAATTGTAAGCATTTTAGTATTCAATTTCTGGTTGGTACTAGGTTGAGCTTGGATATGTGTCCTAAATATGATGATTATTTTGAGGATATGTCTAAGGTTCCTTATGATAGTGTCTTTGGTAGTTTAATGTATGCAATGGTTTGAACTAGACCAAATATAGCCTAAGCAATGGGAGTTCTAAGAAGGTTTATATCTAACCTTGTTAAAAGGGAATTTAGATATTTGCATGTTACTTAAAATTATTGTTTGGTTTATCATGATACTAATGATGTGTTCAAGTCATTGGACATACATGGGTTTGTTGATACAGATTGGGTAGGTGACTTGGATAGTCAAAAGTCCACAAGTGACTATATATTTACTTTGTTTGGAGGTGCAATGAGTTGGATGAGTAAGAGGTAGCCTACAATTGCTTTGTCTACCATTTAAGTAGAGTATATTGTTTCTACACATGCCTCTAAGGAGGCAATATGGTTACAAAGAATTGGTAATGGTATTGGTTTTGATTGTAGGATAGTGAGGAATCGATGTGACAATCAAAGTGCTATTTATTTGGCCAAAAATCCTATGGAATGCTCTTATTAAGCATGTTGATGTTCAATATCACTTTGTGCAAGAAATGGTTGAAAATGGTAAGATCTTGATTGATAAGCTTGACACTTTGGATAATTTTGCAGATTCTCTTACGAAGCTAGTGTCACAAATAAGTTCTCTTGGTGTAGGAAGGCCACGGGCCTTGATAACTGTGCTTGATTTATTATTTGTATCTCTTGGACGTAATTGCAATTAATAATGTTAAGTAGGATAATGTTATTTTAGGTGACATTTACCTTGCAAACCTATATCATTTTTATGTCTCCATGTTTCTTGGAAACTGTTCTAAGGGACATGAGAGAAATGTATTTAATATTGATATTATTATAAATATTTTTAAGAAAAAAATTAATGTTGATGGAGGTTACACATCACGAGAGGAGAAAATTATCCCTCATAGGAATTCACATTGGGAATGTGAAGGATCTTGAGTGGGGCACCAAGGTTGGAGGGAAATTGGTATCCATTGGTTCTCCACTTGGAAGTTGAATAGTCATCAAAGCATCTCGAATGCTAGAAGTTGGAGAAGCTATGGGTTAGGAACCCATGTTGAAGCATTGTGTATATTAATTAATTTATTGTCATGACTATTGGTTATCCAAGGAAGTGGTGTGGATTTTTGTACCTCTTGATTCAATTTATCAACATGGTTTTTCCTCCCACAAGTTCTATAAATTGGAGCCTTGATATGGTAGTATCATCTTGTGTTATTTGCAGGTCTATGGAAGAATATGGGTTGTAGGAGATCAACAAGGAAGTGTATTATGGTGTATCTCTCTTATGAAGATAAATAATATACTTTCCCTCTTTTCTCGTGTGGAGTTTTTTCTCAAAAGGATTTCTCTAAATAAATCTAGTGTTATATTTGTTTTCTGATTTTTCTATTATGGTGAATGTGTTATCACATATACAATCATATTTGATAATTGTATTTTCAGATTTGAATTCACATACATAAGTTAAAATTATAGATTAGTTTCACCTTGTTTTCAACAAGTTCATCCATGTTAGTATTCAAATAAAAAATACATCTCCAGTCATTAGGTGAATACCTTATAGGTATTTGTCTATTCCTTATGTAGTGTCCCTCCAGTTGCTACTGTTTGTTTCAATTTTCTTATGTTCGTTTGCTAGTCGTTTAGCTATTTTGGATACTATATCACTTTATTTCAGTTATGACACATATAGTATGTTAGTTTTTATACTCGGTTGACGATACATTAGATACATGGTGATCATTTGATTATGTTCATGTGGTGACATTATGATAGACATTATGTGTGTTATGGTTTCATGTTTTTGAAAAGTTAAATAGCATTTACGGGGCACTGTACCCCTCACAACGGGCCACTAGGGCCAAAAAAGGACTAAACATAACCAGAGAACAATAGCAAAAAAAGAAAAAAAGCTAGAGACAGCCCATCGATCGCACACCAACAACCAAAAAATAGCCGACAGACCAGCAACAGGAGCAACTAACTGGCCTCATCCCAGTTCTTGAACAGGAGGTCAGCTGCCTCATCACCAACCCACTCCTTATTTTCCTGGCTATTATTCCCCGCCAATTCCTCTTTTATGACATTTGACAGCACACTAGTAACAAAGTGGCTCAATTTCATTGTGAAGCGGGCTTGAATCTTTTGTCCAAGGTGTTCAGTCTCTTCGCTAGCATATCAACATCTTCCCCAGTATCACTAGTCTTCAGAAACGAACTAGGCTCATTCACTAGTGGAGTATGCGAGTCAGAAACATGGCCAAAAAACTTGCTATCCATCGGAGTAGGCAGGGGTCTCTCACCCATCTCATCAATCTCATCATCAGACTCATCTTCCTTATAGCCCTTGCTGTCAGATTGCTCCACCTCCGAGTCCTCAATAATTAATCTCTTTTTCCTTTTCTTGGCCAGCCTCCCCAATCTCCTCCTAACACTTTCCCCACCTGTCAGCTCTGTGATCCCCACAACCGTATCCCCTATGGAGTCTTTCTCAACAACAACCTTGCCCTTGCCCTCCTTGACAGTCGTGGCCTGCCTGCATTTCTCCTTACCTTTCTTTAGCTTAGTGACCTTTTCCATCATGTCCACCTAGGTGGCCTTTAGCTCACAGAGCCCTTCCACCGCACTAGCATGAGCCATGCCTAATCCACCCTTAAGCTTTTTGGTGGCCAAATTGGTTTTGACACTCCCCACGACGACAGCTCAAGGAGGGCTCTTAGACTCAGTCGGGGATATATGAATCGAGGAGATGGGTTCTATGTTCTCAACATGGACAGTAATGGTTTTAGGCGAACAAAGAGCAAGATGGAAGTGGTACAGGAAGAATAAGCGCCTGGTGGAGCGGGAGAGGTAGGGGATCATCGGGATTATGGCAAGCTACCACCTTACATTTCTCTATCGAGCTTTCGAGGTCCATAAGAAGGAAGAAAGGAAAGCTAAGCAACATTTTATGTCTAAGATGGTTAAGCAGTGGGAAATGATAGAAAAAACAAGTTTTGTACCTACCTTCCAGCATCACATATTTCATTAGATCCATGCAGACCATGTCCCATGGCTTAGGGAGCTCAGCTCTTTCAAACCCCATCGGATTCTTGACTGGAGTCTCCACACCTCTGAAGAACGCCTTAAGGCTTTCATGGTCTGGCTTTTTGGTGTGTTTAGGGTATTTCTTCCCTTCGCACCTCAAGCCCGTGGCCTGCGCAATGACCTCCTCGCTAACTTCAAACCATATCCCTCCAACAGAAACCCTTTTATCCTTCCAAGAACTAGCAAATTGACCTGAAAAAATAGGATCATGGCCGACCAGTCGTTCCATAAGCGGGGCAATTCCACCCTCCACACAAATGTGCCACACAAGAGGGTTGTTCCGGAATTCATCACAACTATCCAGCTCCGTTCGCACATGATCTCCCCCCATTCTTTCAGCCTGCTCAGGAAAATCACAGCGTTGTAACAAACACCAGAGCCAAACGTTGCAAACAAGTAACACAAAAGGATGTTTAATGCAGGGATTACGGCTAGTAATCCACACAAATTGATAACACGTGTGGACGGGAAAAATGCAGTAGTGAGAAAAGACATAACATTTAATGATTTTTTGAAAATAGTGGAGGAGGCAGAAGTTAGCGGAAAGGTAGGAAAGGCACAACATCCCATGCTGATAAACCAACCAACCAAATTTAGAAACCCGCCAAAGAAAGCCGAAATAACCACTAGAACACAACCACTACTTTTCATGAATAGTCCCATCATTTTTAACACACTCCCTCCTCCAAAAGTAATTAGGAATTAAATCAAGTAACCTCACTCCCCAAAACGTGATACTCACAGTACCTTCATGCACCCAAGAAGAAATCATAGCCTTCGAAAACACCCGCATCACGTCACCAAATCTAAGCTTGATCACATCATTTAAGTTTCCTCCCTACCATCTCATCATTATTTGATAAGCAATACCCAATCTCCTATCCCAAAGAATCATCACTAGGATGCTCAATCCCCTATCCCACACCCGCTCATCTTTACTCGTAGTACTCCACCTGTCCTCCATACTAATTTTGCAAATTATCCACCAACACACCCAAATATACCAGTGGACTCCCTAGTCAGTCCTCGTCATCCAAAAGTTACAAGTCATTATTAACCATGGAAGTCCTTTCCCATTCTATCAAACATTGAATGTTTGACGGCAGTCTTTCTATTTTCTTCCAACATCTAGCTGAGACCCACCCCGAGCCAAGATTTGCCAACACATCCGCCACACAATTATCTTCCCTAAAATATGACACTTTTTTATTTCTTAATTTGGACATAAGGAAGCTAACATCAATCAAAATGTCTTTGGTGTTCCAACCAATGAATCTTTCCTTTTTCATAGCATCCGTCACCACCTTGGAATCTCCCTCAATATGGAGATTAACAATTCCTAGCGAAACAACAATTTTGAGTCCCATGAATAGCGCACGATCCTCAGCAACAAGAGCCGACTGAACCTCGATGCCACCAGCAAACCCTGCCACCATTTTTCCCAATGGATCTCTTATAATCCCACCTATACTTGCCCTTCCTGGATTTCCTTTAGCAGCACCATCGAAATTCATTTTAAACCATCCTAAATCTGGAGGCTCCCATTTGGTATTCCTCCTAGCTAAAAGTTTCCCATTGTCATAAGCATTTGCATTTAACTCCTGGTGCCATTCCTTGGCCATTTTTATTTCAAAGTCCCTCGGCCCAAACTCCGAAAGTTTTCCATCAAAGAGGAAGATATTCTCCTCTATGAGCCGAACACCAATCCCAAACACCTCCTTGGGGCTCCACTCAACATTCCTGAATACCCGATTATTCCTCTCCTTCCATAAACACCAACCTATGATAGGGGGGGTTTGTCTCCAAATTTCACTTACCAGAGGATGCAAAAAAGGCCCATACCAACCCAAAATAAATGAAACAAGGTCCTTGCTCATAACCCACTGAATCTCAAGTTTCTCAAAAGCCAACCCCCACACTTCAGTAGCATACGGGCAATGAAGTAAGAGGTGGTTAACAATTTCTTCCCCCACTTTGCAAAGAAAACATCTATTGGGAAAGCATAATCCTCGGATTCTCAAATTATCCTGGGTTAGAATCCTATTGTGGCAGGCCATCCACCAGAAGAAATTTATTTTAGGGATCATGTGCCTATTCCAAACCATCCTCTAGTGTTCCTCCATAGTACAATCAGTAGTTAGCAATCTGTAAGCGGATCTAACTGAGAGGTCCCCCTGTTTATCTAAGGCCCAAAAGAATTCATCCTCTCTGTTAAAGGCAGGAAATCTAAAACTGGAGAGTAACACCTGGATGGATTTGGCAAGACCACCAAGAACCGGCGAGTGGGGGCAGAAAAGTGAAAGCTCTCTCCAAATCCTAGCACCAACAGGGCCAGACACATAATCACTGATATAAATCCCAAAGAATCTTTGAGCAACACTCATCACCCCCCTAAATTTAGAACAAGCCAGAGGGAAATCTAAGAGCCAAGCATCTTCCTAGAATTTAATTTTGATTCCATTCCCCATTTTCCATTTTATCCCTTTTTTTGGTAGACTTTGAATGCTGCAAATACTCCTCCAAATAACGGAACCAAGAGGGTGGGGTTCCGAAAGACAATCAATCAGAGGCCTATTTTGGAGATACTTAGCATTCAAGATTTTGCACCAGTCCTTGAAATTCCTTAATTGATCCCACCCAACCTTGGCAATCAACGCCCTGTTAGAAGACACAATCTTCCTTATTCCAAGCCCCCCATAAATTTTAGCCCGGCTAACCATTTCCCATTTAACCAGGGCAATTTTCTTCTTCTCCTCAGTACCAGCCCAAAGAAAATTCCTTTGGATTCTTTCTAACTTTTCCACTATATACTTGGGCATCCTAAAGATAGCCAGAAAGTAAGTGGGTATACCTTGTATGGCCGCAGTAAGAAGCTGTAATTTGCCAACATGACTAAGTAAGGAACCCTTCCACCCAACTAATTTCCTTTGAATCCTCTCCAGAATAGAGTTCCAAAACACCGGTTGAACCTCCTTAACCGTGAGTGGAAGCCCCAGATACACCGACATGAAAGAATCACTGACACATCCCAGAATCGTAGTCACCCTATTTTCCAAAGTAGGAGAGCAATTAAATAAGTAAATTTTACTTTTGTTGTAGTTGATGCACTGTCTGGAGCAGGAGGCATAGCTGTTAAGACAAGCTTTCCATTTCCTAGCCTCCACAATTGAGGCCTTCCCAAAAAGAAAAGTATCATCCACAAATTACTACACCACAATCGGACAAAGAGAGGTAGCTGCTCTAACACCAAATATGGAGCCCTCTGACAGCAGAATTGTAAAATTCCTACTAATCACATTAGCAACCATTATAAAGAGGTAGGGTGATAGAGGGTCACCTTGCTTGAGCCCTCTACCAACAGAGAAAAAACCGTAGGGGGAACCATTAACCAGGACCGAAAACTTGACAATTCTAACACACTCCATAATGAGCTCAATGACCAGCCTATTAAAGCCATACTTAGCTAGGACCTTAGGAATGAATTCCCACAGAACCTTGTTATAGGCTTTGGATATATCAAGTTTAAGCGCCATTCTCGCATTATTACCTCTATCCATAAAGTGAAATAGTTCATGGGTAGTCAAAGCGGCATCAAGAATATGCCGACCCAGGACAAACCCCTTTTGAGTGTGGCTAATAATTTTATCAAGCAGGGGTTTGAGGCGGTTAACAAGAATCTTGGAGAAGATCTTATAGATGGTGTTACATAGACTAATAGGCCGAAAGTCAGCCATAGAAAGTGGCTCACTAATCTTAGGTATAAGGGCAATGAAGTTGTGATTCATTTGTTTGAGAATCTTGCCAGATTTAAAGAAGTCCCTAGCCATGAGCACAAGGTCCCAGCCCACAGTATCCCAAAAAATTTGAAAAAACGCAGGGGGAAACCCATCAGGACCAGGAGATTTGAATGCCCCCATGCTAAAAGTAGCCAACTGAACCTCATCCATGGAAACACTCCTAAGAATGCCCCAAGTTATCCTCCAAAGAGATGGACGCAAGGAGGTCCCGGAGAACCAAACAATCCAGGGTCGAGTTGGGCACCCCTGTAGGGGCTGAGAGAGCATCCTTAAAATAATTAACCGCACAGGACTTTATAAGAGCTTGATCAGAAATCACCTCCCTAGAGTTACTTATTAGTTTAGAAATTTGGTTGCTTTTCCGATGTTTGACAGCAGATACGTGAAAAAAAGACATGTTCCTATCTCCTTCTCTCAACCATTGGATCCTCGATTTTTGTTTCCAGAATACCTCCTCATTTTTTAGAACTTTTTCCCATTCCCTTCTGACCTCCTTTTCCTGATTATTAACCTGTTGACTGACATCTCCCTCATCCATATTCTTCTGTAGAATCTTTAACCTCCCCTCAATCTGTTTTTTCCTTTGAAAAACATCTCCAAACACATTCTTGTTCCAACCTTTAACCATTAGTTTAATATGCTTAGGTTTGTAGCATAGCCTTAACATAGGAGACCCTTGTACAAGGATATTCCACCATTCATCAATTTTCTTCTTAAAGTCGGGGTGAGAGTTCCACATTATTTGAAACCGAAAGGGATAGGGCCCACTTGAAGGATGAATATTAGTGGATAACAGGAGAGGTTTATGATCAAAAACTGTCATGGGAAGAGCAACAAGGTTGACACCTAAGGTATTGATCCAATGGGAAGAACAAAGGAAACCATCAAGCCTAACCTGAATCAGATCAGCACCAGCCCTTCTATTAGACCAGGTAAAACGTTGTCCCCGAAGATCAATATCAATTAACCCTGAAGAACACAAAAAGTTTGCCAGATCAGTCATGCTGTCAGTGTAATCCAGGAGACCCCCACATTTCTCAGATGGTAGTAAGGGAGAGTTGAAATCTCCAGCCACAAGCCACCGACCACCTTTATTCCTATTAATTTGAGTCACAATGTTCCTCCAAAGGAAATTCCTCGAGTTCCTCTGGTTGGGGGCATAAATGTTAATTATTGACCAAACTTCTCCATTAACAAAAAATGAAACCCCAATGCTATTTTTACAATGAAATAATTCCTAACCCTGAAAACCAGAAGGATTCCAAAGCACTGCCAATCCCCCTGAAGCACCCTCAGCATCACTGTGTATAAAAGAAGCATTAGGCCAAATAAATCTAACAACTTTCTCAAAATTAATCTTCATCATCTTGGTTTCTTGTAGGAGACAAACATCGACCTTATGCTCCACTATATAGTTCTTCAGGGCGCGTTGTTTGTGCGCACTATTAAATCCCCGAATATTCCAAGACATTATCCTCATCTCTGACCTTTTTTTGTGGACACATCCAATGTCCTCTGCTTCCTCAGGGCAATCTCATTTGTCGTTTCATGCATTTTGGTGGATCTCTATGAGGTCCTCCCAGGCTTGGAATCCCCACCCACATCAACCTTCTTCTTCCTACCCTTCTTCTTAGGCACGGACCAGATCCCCTCCTCTTCAACTTTCTCCAACTTTAAACATTCCAGGTTTTCAGTAGATTCTTCAACCAAGCCGATACTTTCCTCCTCCCAAATTTCCCCCTCTTCACCCAAATCCCCACAGGTCCCCAAATTAAAGGATAGCGGATCAACAGCCGAATACCCAAGGCCAAAGCCCTCATTAGAAGCCCCCATAGACAAAGCAGCGACAGTCGAGGAACCAAGAACCTGAGACAATGAGACCTCCCAAGTGGAGGTTCCCAACACCAAAGAGCCACTAGGGTTCAGGATAGGGTGAGAAACCCCAGGTCAGTGGGAACGTGAAGGAAGCACAAGAGACTGAACCAAAACTGGGGGAACAATCTCCACTCCACCCGAAGGCTTCAAAAATTCCAGCACCAGAATCTTGGGATCAGACGAAATCTTAGGGTCAGGCACATCCATAGTCTCCCTAGTGACTAAAGATTTACAATCAGAGATGAGGTGCCCAGCTTTGGCACACCGTTGACAAAAAACCACTACATTTTCGTAACAAACAAGTTGTACCCAGTTCCCCACCTTGGAGCAAAGCTTGATAGAGTTAGGAAGAACTTTATCTATGCAAATATTGACGTAGAAATGAGCAAATACTAACCTTGATTTAGATTTAGTGACAGCATCCGAAGTAACGAACTGACCCAATGACCCAATGGTTTCATGTTGTTTTTGAGCTTTGATGAGTTTATGATGTTATATCTGATGTTGTTTATGATGTATTGTTGCATGCCATTCTTGGTGAAGGAGACAGTGTAGCATTACTCACTCATGAGTACCCTTCTACATTGCGACTCTCCTTGATGGTGTGATTGTCGATATATGTTGATATGTTTGATAGTGTTGCTTCATGCAATTTGTAGGTAAAGGCATCGACTCCACCTGCTTTGTTAGGTTTGAGCGTGCCATGACCCAATGGAAACATGTTGTTTCAGAGATAATGTCAGGTCCTCAATCTTTAGCCATCGTTCTTGATAGGATGAGTACCCATTTGTTACCTGTTATTGTTCGTCATTCATTCTGTCATGTTGTTCATATTTTCGTCATGTTGGAAATTGATTTGTTCAATTAGTTAAATGGTTTATTTATAAGATATTCGATTTAATGTAATGCTATTTAGATGTTAGATTAAAATAATTATGTTTAGATTATTTTAAAATTAAAGTTTGATTAAATGTTTAAAAGATTTGATTAATTAAAATTATTAAAATAGAATACCAATTAAACGTAATTGCTGATTTATTGTGCAAACTTAAATGTTTTAAAAATAGATATTTTTAAATAGTTGTTTTCAATAGATTATGGAAAATATCTGAAACCTTGAATTGAAAAGAGAAAATTTTATCTTGAGTAATTGTTTAATTAGAACTGTTCGTTCAATTTTGATTGCATGCTGATAGTCAGTTGAGTTTCAAAATTGAGAGTTAATTGAAAATTAACTAAAAAGGATTGTTATGCAATTTGTGCACGACAATTGGGTTTTTTCTAAAAAAGTTGTTTTCATGATAGTATTTTTGGGAAAAAGATTTTCTTTTTCTCTATGTTTTTGGGTGGAAATACTTTGAGACAATGAATCTGAAGGCATGCATGTGTCAGAAGGTATCCAGATTTAGATTTTTGTGCCTTACTTCTTCACCAGAATTCGAGAAAGTAAACCAGGTTTTCTTCTTTGTTTTCCTTTTTCTTGAATTCAAAACTTCTAAAATGTCGTTTATAGTATTTGATTTTCTTTATGTAGAATCTTGTTTGCTGAATAACCTACACAAACATCTGAAAATGAAAATGTTATTGATTAGTTTTGATTAATGAAAGAAAGATTTTAGATAAATGAAATCTATAATGAAAAACTTAGCAGTAATACATGGATGCAACCGAATTTCATTATTAGTCTTTAGACTCTTTCATTATTGTAGATCGTTTGTAAGATTTAATCATTTGCACCATATGGTTGTTGTGTTCGAATCTTTTAATTCTAAAGGAAACTTCCTTTCGATCTACCGTCGACCTGTGCTTGGTAACCTTTCGTTGAATTGCATATAGTTCTATTTTTTTACCATATTACTGTCAAGTAAAAGTCTCTTTGGTGGATATTCGATATTTCCTTGGCAACCGCTTATTTGAGCCTGGATCCATTGATATTATTTATTGGCTTTTGATTCACACACAACCAAACTATATGTTGGTTTGCGTATGGCCTTTATCCTGGCCGATTCTCCTTTTCTTTGCCTATCTTCTTCAGGCCTATGTACAACTTTAACTTTACCGTTTCCCTTAAACTTGAGCATGCAAGCTCAGATAAATGAAGCCATCACTGTTTTGTGTTCAAGCCTTCTTTTAATTACTAGCTTTGGTATTGACTAGGGAAGCCAGTTCTCTCCATTCATAGTATGCATTCTTTTTCTCTATTGGACAGTCGTATTAAATTATGTCTTTGCAATGTTACTTTGATCATAATTGCTTTCCTTGGAACGCACAACAATGAGAATGAAATCTGGCACTTTTCCTTGTTGTGTGTAATAAATATCTATGCCTTTGATTGATGATAGTATCCTTTTCTTTTCCTCCACATATTTGAAACCTATCGGCTTGCAAATGTTCTTAGTCTTGTTTGTAGGAATTCGCGTGTTCTTTAAGAAATCCGTTTTAGCCTGTAGAAAATTTCCTTTGATGCAATCATAAACTTGATTTTGAATTTGGTGATTACTAGAGTGTAGATTACATACTTTTTAAATGCATGCACTATCTCTTATCATTTATTTCAAAAATGCATGAAATGGTTATTAATACACACATGCAAATTGCATGCAATCTTTGTGAAGCCGTTGATGGAACTATACTTGATATGGCTGTGAAAGTAATATTTTTGAATAATTATTATATTTATGTATATATAAATATGGTTATTCTCTCATGTTATTTTGATATGAATTTAGTTATTCTGCAATTTTTTTTTAGCAAACTGAATATTGATTTAAATTATGCTAATATATATATATATATATTAGATTTAATTGAATGGTTATTAAATGTAGTGAATGTATGTATATTATTCTTAATAAAAGATGAATATCGATTTATATATTATATGGAAAACAATAAATTAGAAATTTTATTAGGTCAATTGTACTATCTATTAAGAACTTAAGTTCATGATGATTTGAAGGATATTGACATTGGAAAACTTTATATGTATTTGTCAATGATTAGAAAAAATGTACTTTGGTGTTATTGGGTTTTTATAATCTTCCAGAGGTTGGATAATGTTATTTGTGTTGTAAAGTCTATTATGTTTTACTTTGATAATCTATTACAATAATCTGATTGGGATTTAGCCATGCACCATTTTTATGTTATCACATTGGTGGTAGTTGAATGTTATAAGGTCAATGCCACATTAGAGATGTGTATATTCATGCTTTTGCTTTATGTGCATGATGGTTGTCCTATGTTGTTGTCAGTAAGTTATGTTATTGTATGTAGGAAGAGTGGCTTTCGTTAGGGGCCAAAACTCTAAGAGGTTACCAGGGTAACCTATTGAGAGTTGTTAATCCAGTGAAAACCTTAATTTAATGTACTAGGGGTTGGGTAGTGTTCACTAAATAACATAGATAATTGTTTTGTCTCGCCTTACCCCTTAGTGCTTGTATAGATTAAGGGTAGGTTGAGATGGCCTAGAATGGCACGATCATTTACTTTGTCTTATCAAAAATTAATTTGATTCCACAGGAGTTTGTTTAGGGGCTGGGAATTGGCAGAGATTGCCAGGATAACTTAGTTCGAGGACTGGTAATCTAGGAAGATTCACCAGGGTAACCTAAAGCAACTATGTGATGACACTCTTTTCCTAATACATGTATGTGGTCTCTTGTGTAGAGTTACCGTTTTCCTTGATGTTGCCTTTGGGAGCTTGTTTCTAATCATGTGGTTTAGATATCGTTATGTCATTACGTGATTGTTAGCCATGTGATGTTCTGTTATGTCTTCATGTTTGTTTGAATTGTGGACCTGATATTATCTCCTAGCATGGGGGATGGACTTACAAGTACCACATGGTTGGGAGGAACATTCTCTATCCTCCATTGGCTCCCCTTGCAGGTGATGCAGTACGAGATGATATTGTTCTTGGTAGGTTCTTGATTTCACATTGTTCGATGAGTTGGATGCTGAGCATGCTCGTGAACAAGATTGACAGTTGTGTCAAGAACGTCATCTATATTGTATACATTCTTGATGGTTATGAGAGACCTTATTTTAACATTATTATGATGTAACTAGATTTATCACAATATCGCTTGATGCATCTTGAACATGTAACTTAACTTTGTTAAGAGTATGTAATTAGATTGTTCATCATTGCTATGATCTATCTTTATGTTATGGCTATGGTTTTATATTGTAATATTATTTGTAAACGTTATAGTAGCGTTATCACGGAACCCTAAGAACGTTTGTGTAAATGTTTACTTTGTTCACATTGTTTAATTGAATGTTCTAAAAAAAAAAAAAAGTTCGATTATTTAGTTACATTGTGTATTGTTCTCTGGGTTCCATGGTGGGGGCATTGCAACTTGGTATCAGAGCACAAGGTTCTAACACTGGGTACTCTAGTTCTTGTGAGCCCATTAGGTTGTCCTAGATGTTAGACTTTGTAGTGTATGTTTTCCTGTTGTCTTTTGCGTCTTGAAACTGAGACTTGTCTTTCGCTTTGTGTAGAACCATGCCTAAGCATCATGGTAGGGGTCATGGTCGAGGTCGAGGTGGTGGTCGTATGGCTAATCGCCAAGATACTCCTCCTTAGAGTTCTCATGAGAGTTCTCATGTAGAGTAGTTGGATCCTCAAGTTAATTAGGTGGATGAGGAACAAAATCTGATTCAACCAAAATCAGAGGGAGCTCTGTTGCATCCCTTGCTTGAGAACGTTCTTGCTTGCCTTGGTCCTAGATGGAAGGCTGAACAGGAAGTGGAAAGAGAATGCGACAGATCACCTAGGAGAGTTGTTGAGACTATGGAGCAAGATGTCGTTGTTGCAGGGCATATTAGATGTTTATTGAGGGCACGCCCTCCCACATTTTGTTGGGGATACAAGATCAGTTCTGTCATCATAGAACACATCTAAGACAATAGTGCCTTAGTGATTTTCATTTTTATCACTTCAAAGACATAAAAAACTATGCCATAAAGCGGAAGCAGGCACAGTTGATCCCCCATTGGTCCTCTGAGAGAAGTAAATGCTAAACATAATAGATTTAACACAAGCATAGATTCAAGAACATGAATCAAACAACATGAAAGAGAAAACTATGAACACACAGATTTATGTGGGGAAAACCCTTTCGGGTAAAAAACCCCACCCTCCAAAACACTCAGCTCACATGTATTATTCAGTAACTTTAAACGGTTACAATACAAAAACCAGAGCTATGCTCTTCAGGAGATTACATCTTTTTCATCTGGAGAATAATATAGGAAACACAAAATAGAATCTTCACACAGTTACAATGTCCTCATGAAATTCTATGTAGATTCCCTTCAGCTCCTCACAAATGATTGTCATAGCTAGCCTCACGGCCAGCCCAGCCTCTTGGCCTCCATAGGTTCACATCCATCCAGATCTGAGAATCTAAGTGTTCACAATAAAATACCACTCGAACACTCACCACCTCTCTCTCATTGCTCATCACCTTTATCTAAAAGTACACATGATTTATTATACCCTGTGCCAACCTATTCAACCTATCTCTACATTCAACGGTCATCCAGGATAATAAATATCCCACCTGCAAGCTTTAACCATCTCTAATAACGTGCATCGCTTATTCAACATGCATCAAGCCGCACAACAATAAATCAATCTTAGGCATGTTCGTCAACCTCCATTCAATAATGTAGCTCTATCGTAATCAAGAAATAAAACTTATGCCAATCAGATCTTAAAGATTTTCCACGTGTCGCCATTCCATTCGTTCACCGCTTCTGACAGTCAGTCAATCCTTGTCCAACTCGATGAACCTAGTTTTGAGCTCATTCGAGCTCTTACCGCGTTACTGTCGAGCACACACGACCTAGCCGCAGTACAACGGTGAGCTCGCTCATGCTCACCCAACCATCTACCTCGCTACCGCTGCTCTGGCGGACTCGCCTCGCGGTATGGTGGTAAACCATCCGAGCTCGCACCTTCACACCACTGCACTAGCACGCCCTTGTTCGAGTTGCTTCGCTATATGGCGGTGAGCTCACCCGAGCTCAACCTCAGCCATATCGCGCTATCGCCGAGGCAAACAAGCCCAAAAATTGACTTCACCGTGCTATCACCGAGATTGTTTGGCCACCCCATGACATGGCGGTAATTGCTTGTGCTGACCGCCATCACCATCGTGCTACTGCTAACCTTCCAATGCCTTCCTCCGGTGTGGCGGTAACCGTCAGGTCGATCATTGGCGGTCTCACCACGGTGAGAGGAACCACCGCCAAGCCCACTGTTGGAGGTCTCACTGTAGACACCGCGGTGAGAGGAACCACCTCCAGTGGTATGGCGGTAACTGTTGAGCCCACCGTTGGTGATCTCATTGTGGACACCGTGGTGAGAGGAACCTTTGCCAATGGTATGGCGGTAACCGCCAAGCCAGGTCGTTGGTGGCCTTACTGTGCCAGCATGGTGAGAGAACTCACTACGCGTGGTAAGGCGGTAACTGCTAGCGCATGTTGCAAGCAACCTTACTACACCACCACGGTGAGTGAATTGACCGCACACAGTAGGGCAGTAACCGCCAGACATACACTGCCAAGACCAAGCCAAACCATCACAGTAAAGGCCAGAACATGAAGGAAAACGCCAAGTCTTCAAGGGAAAAGACCAAAAAGTTGAGGTAGACTTTCCCAACACATTTGACGGTACTAGTGATGGTCTGAAAGCAAAAAATTGGCTGTTAGACTTGGAACGGTGTTTTGCTATGCAGCCATATGGTAGAAACACTAGAGCTAGATGTGCTATTATGCATCTTAGAGGCTTTGCCTCTACATGGTGGTGGTTAGAGGAGAAAAAGCTTCACTTGGAGATTGCTTCAGTCTCATGGGCTATGTTCTTGGAGTGATTCAGAGCATGTTTCCTATCAGAGCATTGGAGACAACATCATGCAGACGAGCTCCATGATCTGCGTCAGATGGCTATGTTAGTTGAGCAATTTGAGCATAGGTTCTATGAGCTCAAAAAATATTCTAGAATTGTGGACAACGAGGCTCTGTTGGTACAAAAATTCATCAGGGGCTTGAATTCCTGTATTAGCGAAGGAGTCTGAGTCTTTGAGCCGAAGACTATGTAGGTAGCTATGGAGAAGGCATAAATTGTGGAGGAGAATTTGACCATGGCTTTGGGTGGTCACACAGGTGTTCAGATAGGTAGTGCACCTACTACAGGCTTTGGTTTTCCTAGTGGTCCGACTCAGATAGGAGGTTCCTCTCAGAACCAACAGGCACCTGCTAAGGGTGGTCAACAACAACAACAACATTACCCACCAAAGAATAAGAGTTCTCAATTTCAATCAAGTAACAATTCACAATCTGGAAAGAATCGTAATTGGTGGCGTAATAAGCACAATCATCAAGATCAACTAGCATAGAGTGCACAGTCTATGGTTAGCAGAGGTAGTTTTCAGTAGTTGAATGCACTTTTGGGTGGCAAAGGTTTTGGAAGGGGTACTGGTTGCTTTTCATGTGGTCAACAGAGTCACATTATGAGGAAGTGTCCTATGAGGGGTACATCAGGTTTGGTCAGCAACCGAAAGCTTCAAAGCCGACAGTTGGAGATGAAATTCATTCTCATAGGCTTTTTGCTATGATAGATAACCATCAGGAAGATCAATAGAATACTATGTTTGAGGCTTCAGGTAAGTTACAGGGTATTAATGTTTCTATCCTTTTTGATTCCAGAGCTTCTGATTCGTTTATTTCTCCATCTATTGTTGAGCGATGTGGACTCATGATAGTAAAGCAAGGCATTAGGTGGCAGGTTGAATTGGCCTCTGGGGTGAAGGTAGTAGTAGAATACCTTATTCGCAATTGTGCAATAAGGTTTGGATCACTATCTACCTTAGTAGATCTTTGAGTTACACCACTTGGTTCTTATGAAATTGTGTTGGGTATGGACTGGTTGGAATCCCATAGTGCAATGATTGATTGTCGATAGAAGACAATACATTGCTTAGATGATTCTGGTGCAGAAGTTGAAATAGTTTGTGTGCAAAGGCCCATCTCCTTGCAGATTATATCTGCTATGTAGCTAAGGAGATGCATGCATCAGGGTTGTCAACTATTTGCAGCAATAGTTAATGACTTGGAGGTAGGGGAGAGTCGAGAGGTATCTCTTGATGATTACCCTATTCTTGGGGAATTCACATATGTTTTTTCCTAATGATATTTAGGGTATGCCACTGAAACGTGACATATTTCAGAATCGACCTAGTTCTTGGAGAAGAGCCTATATCTTGAGCCCCATACAAAATGACCACATAGGAACTAGAAGAGCTTCGTATTTTAGTTGGAGGAACTTTTGGATAAGGGTTTTATTCGTCCAAGTGTTTCTCCTTGGGGATCACCTATCATATTTGTGAAGAAGAAGGACATATCTCTCAAATTGTGCATTGATTATTGTCAATTGAACAAAGTGATAGTTAAGAATTGATATGCCTTGCCTAGAATCAATGATCTTTTTGATCAGATCAAGGGGGATAATGTGTTTTCTAAAATTGATCTGAAATCGGGTTACCATCAGTTGCATATTTCAGAAGCAGACATTCATAAAATGTAATTTCAAACTCGTTACAGGTACTATGAGTTCACAGTGGTACCATTTGGGTTAACGAATGCACCATCCATTTTCATGAGATTGATGAGCGGTGTTTTCCGCACATACCTTGATCATTTTTTTCTTGTGTTTCTCGATGATATTTTGATCTATTTGAGAGATATGAAGGAGCACAAAGAGCATATGAGGCAGGTATTACAGTGCTTGAGGGAGAATCAGTTGTTTGTGAATTTATCAAAGTGTGAGTTCTTCTAGACTAAGGTGAAATATATTGGTTATGTTATCTCTGGAGAGGGTATTGTAGTGGATCCTTTGAAGATCCAAGCCGTCATTGATTGGCTCGTGCCTACCAATGTACATGAGGTTCATAGTTTTATGGGTCTTGCCGAGTATTACAGATGGTTTGTTCAGGATTTTTCAAGGATTGCTCATCCTATTACTTCTCTTCAGAGGAAAGGGAAGAAATGTATTTGGTCAGATTAGTGTTAGTCGGCTTTTCAGACACTCAAGGAAAAGTTGACGAGTGTGCCTATCTTAGCCATTCTTGATCCTACTAAGGATTTTATTGTTTGCACTGATGCATCTTTGGAGGGATTAGGAGTTGTGCTGATGCAGGAAGGTCATGTGATCGCTTATGAGTCTCATAAAATCAAGGATCATGAATTGAACTATCCTACTCATGATTTGGAGTTAGCTGCAGTTGTTCTTGCTCTGGTTTGGTGGAGGCATTTCTTGTTTGGACATCGTTTTGAACCTCACAGTGATCACTGTAGTCTTTAGTACATTTTCACACAACCTAATTTGAATGCTAGGCAGAGACAGTGGATGGAGTTCTTATGTGAGTATGTATTTGCGGTGAAATTTATCTAGGGGAAGGAGAACATAGTGGTTGATGCTCTTAGTTGGTGAAGGCATGAGATTTCTGTCATGACTCTTGGAGTTGATTTGAGGAGTCAAATTTGAGTAGCACTTCCTAAAAACATACTATATTAGGAGGTGAACACGAAGTTGGGATCAGGTAGACCCTTGGAGGGTAGATTCATAGGATATACTCTCGAGTTAGATGGTTTGTTGCCACATTTGGGTTGTATCTACTTACCACTTGCATAATTTCTTTGTACTCTGATTATGTTAGAGACACATCGAGTACCTTATTCAGCCCATCTTGGTGTTAAGACGATACATGCAGATCTTCGACAATTGTACTTTTGGCCTCAAATGAAGCGTGACATCCTTGATTTTTTTTTCGAGATGTCTTGAGTGCCAGAGTTAAGGTCGAGCACCAACATCTCGCAGGATTGTTGCAACCACATCTTGTTCCTTAATGGAAGTGGGATATCATATCGGTGGACTTCATTGTTGGTTTACCTATGTCATCTCATCGACATGATGCTATTATGGTTACTGTTGATAGGTTGACTAAGGTAGCACATTTTTTATCTGGTTCGTTCATCCTATAATGCTTCATTTGTGGCAAATATTCATGGAGGATATTGTTTGGTTACATGGAGTTCCTCGCAAAATCATTTCAGATAGAGATCTTGTGTTTACATCATCATTATGGAGATCCTTGCAACATGCCTTAGGTACTCAATTGAACTTCAACTCAACTTATCACCTAGAGACCGACGAACAGACCAAGAGGGTCAACCAGATTCTTGAGGATATGCTCAATATGTATATGATGGATCAATAGTCACGTTGGGAAGATTAACTCTACTTAGTGGAGTTCACTTATAATAATGGGTATCATAGTTCCATAGGTATGCCTCCTTTTTAGGCATTGTATGGATATCTTTGTTAGACTCCATTATGTTGGGATCAACTAGAGGATAGAGTTCTTCTTGGACTTGAGATGCTTCAGGATATGGAGCAATAGGTTGATCGTATCAGAGAGCATTTGGTGGTAGCGTAGGATAGGCAGAAGAAGTATACCGATGTGCATAGAGTGGATCGTCAGTTTTCAGTTGGTGATAGGGTATTTCTTTAGGTGCATCCGCAGAAGAGTCTGATCCGTTATGGAAAAGGCTCTACTCTCACACCTCATTTCGTTGCACTGTTTGAGATTCTAGAGAGGATTAGTTCTATAGCATACCATCTTGCTTTACCGTCTAGTTTTTTGTGCATTCATTATGTATTCCATGTATCTATTCTTAGGTCTTATCATCTTGATATTTCACATGTGCTCGATTGGAATGCTTTACAAGTAGAGGACGTGTAGCTGGATTTGGAGCCCGTGGGCATTGTTTAACACAGGAGGCTCACCCTCAGGGGTCGAGACATTGATCAAGTGAGGGTCTAGTGGGATCCTAGTGATGAGGCATCAACTACTTGGGAGGATGCAACACGCATGAGAGAGATTTATCCATATGTTTTTGTAGGCTTCCAGGAGTAAGCCTTATCCTAGGGGCAGAGGATGTAGTGTCCCTCCAATTGCTACTATTTGTTTCAGTTTTCTTATGTTCATTTGCTAGTCATTTAGTTGTTTTGGATACTATATCACTTTATTTCAGTTACGATGCAGATACTATGCTAGTTTTTATACTTGGTTGATGATACATTAGATACATAGTGATCATCTGATTATGTTCGTGTGGTGACATTATGATAGACATTATGTGTGTTATGGTTTCATGTTGTTTCTAAGCTTTAATGAGTTTATGATGTTATATCTGATGTTGTTTATGATGTATTATTGCATGCCAATCTTGGTGAAGGAGATAGTGTAGCATTACTCACTCATGAGTACCCTGCTATGCTGAAACTCTCCTTCACGATGTGATTGTTGATATATGTTGATATGTTTGACAGTGTTGCTTCATGCAGTTTGTAGGTACAAGCAACAACTCCACCTACTTTGTTAGGTTTGAGTGTGCCATGACCCAATAGAAACATGTTGTTTCAGAGATAATGTTAGGTCCTCATTCTTTAGCCGTCGTTCTTGATAGGATAAGTACCCATTTTTTACCCATTATTGTTTGTCATTCATTCCGTCATGTCATTCATTTTTTCTTCATGTTGGAAATTGATTTGTTTAGTTAGTTAAATGGTTTATTTATAAGATATTTGATTTAACGTAATGTTATTTAGATGTTAGATTAAAATAATTATGTTTAGATTAATTTAAAATTAAAGTTTGATTAAATGTTTAAAATATTTGATTAAATTAAAATTATTAAAATAGAATATCAATTAAATGTAATTGTTGTTTTATTGTGCAAACTTAAATGTTTTAAAAATAGATATTTTAAAATAGTTGTTTTTAATAGATTATGAAAAATATCTGAAACCTTGAATTGAAAAGAGAAAATGTTATCTTGAGTAATTGTTTAATTAGAACTGTTTGTTCAATTTTGATTGCATGCTGAGAGTCAATTTAGTTTCGAAATTGAGAGTTAATTGAAAATTAATTAAAAAGGATTTTTATGAAATTTGTGCACGACAATTGGGTTTTTTCTGAAAAAGTTGTTTTCACAACAGTATTTTTTGGGAAAAAGATTTTCATTTTCTCTCTATGTTTTTGGGTGGAAAGATTTTGAGACAGTGAATCTGAAGGCGTGCATGTGTTGGAAGGTCCAGATTCAAATTTTCATGCCTTACTTTATTCTTTGCCGAAATTCAAGAAAGTAAACCAAGTTTTCTTCTTTGTTTTTGTTTTTCTTGAATTCAAAACTTCTAAAATGTCATTTATAGTATTTGATTTTCTTTATAATGTAGAATCCCATTTGCTGAATAACCTACACAAACATCTGAAAATGAAAACATTATTGATTAGTTTTGATTAATGGAAGAAATATTTTAGAGAAATGAAATCTATAATGAAAAACTTAGCAGTAATAAATGGATGCAACCGAATTTCATTATTAGTTTTCAAACTCTTTCATTATTGTAGATCGTTTGTAGGATTTAATAATTTGCACCATATGGTTGTTGTGTTTGAATCTTTGAATTCTAAAGGAAAATTCCTCTCAATCTACCGCCGACCTGTACTTGGCAGCCTTTCATTGAATTACATATAGCTCTCTTTTCTTTTTACCATATTGCTATCATGTTAAATTCTCTTTGGTGGATATTCGATATTTCCTTGGCAACCGCTTATTTGAGCCTAAGTCTGTTGATATTGTTTATTGGATTTTTATTTACATGCAACCAACCTATATGCTGGTCTGCGTATGAAATTTATCCTGGTCGATTCTCCTTTTCTTTTCCCATCTTCTTTAGGCCTGTGAACAACTTTAACTTTATCGTTTCCCTTATAATTGAGCATGTAAGCTCAGATAAATGAAGCCATCGTTGTTTTGTGTTCAAGCTTTATTTTAATTACTAGCTTTGGTATTGACTGGGGACGTCGGTTCTCTCCATTTGCAGTATGCATATAGACCTTACCATCGCTGCCTGTATTTTTCCTTTTCTTTTATCAAATCAATTCCCTGCATGTAATGTTTGGTAATTATTTTTCTCTATTGGGCAACCATATTAAATTATGTCTCTACAATTTTACTTTGATCATAGTTGCTTTCCTTGGAATCTGCAACAATGGGAATAAGATCTGGCGCTTTTACTTGTTGTGCATAATAACTATCTATGCCTTTGATTGATGATAGTATCCTTTGCTTTTCCTCCACGTATTTGAAACTTATCAACTTGCAAATGTTTGTAGTCTTGTTTGTAGGAATTCGTGTGTTCTTTAAGTATTTTGTTTTAGCGTGTAGAAATTTTCCTTTGATGCAATCATAAACCTACTTTTGAATTCGATGATTGCCAGAGTGTAGATTACATACTTTTTAAATGCATGCGCTATCTCTTATCATTTATTTAAAAAATGCATGAAATGGTTGTTAATACACGCATGTAAATTGTATGCAATCTTTGTTAAGCCGTCAATGGAACTATACTTGACACGGTTGTGAAAGTAATATTTTCGAATGCTTATTATATTTATGTATATATAAATATGGTTATTCTCTCATGTTATTTTGATATGAATTTAGTTATTCTACAGTTTGTTTTTAGCAAACTGAATATTGATTTAAATTATGCTAATTTATATATTTATATTTATATTAGGTTTAATTGAATGGTTATTAAATGTAGTGAATGTATGTATATTATTCTTAATAAAAGATGAATATTGATTTATATATTAAATGGAAAACAATAAATTAGACATTTTATTATGTCAATTGTACTATCTATTAAGAACTTAAGCTCACAATGATTTGAAGGATATTGATGTTGGAAAACTTTATATGTATTTTTCAATGATTAAAAAAATGCGTACTTTGTTGTTATTGGGTTTTTATAATCTTCCAGAGGCTAGATAATGTTATTTGTGTTGTAAAGTATATTATGTTTTACTTTGATAATATATTACAATGATTTGATTGGGATTTAGCCATGCACCATTTTTATGTTATCACATTGGTGGTATTTGATAGTTATAAGGGCTACGTCACATTAGAGATGTGTATATTCATGGTTTTGCTTTATGTGCATGATGGCTATCCTATGTTGTTGTCAGTAAGTTATGTTATCATATGTAGAAAGAGTGGCTTCCGTTAGGGGCCGAAACTCTAAGAGGTTACCAGGGTAACCTATCGAGAGTTGTTAATCCAGTGAAAACCTTAATTTAATGTACTAGGGGTTGGGTAGTGTTCACTAAATAACATAGATAATTGTTTTTCCTCGCCTTACCCCTTAGTGGTTGTATAGATTAAGGGTAGGTTGAGATCTCCTGGAATGGAATGATCGTTTACTTTTTCATCTCAAAAATTAATTCGATTCCACATGAGTTTGTTTAGGGGCCAGGAATCGGTAGAGATTGCTAGGGTAACTCGGTTCAAGGGCCGATAATCTAGGAAGATTCACTAGGGAAACCTAAAGAAACTATGTGATGACACTCTTTTCTTGATACATGTATGTGGTCTCTTGTGTAGAGTTACCATTGTCCTTGATGTTGCCTTTGGGAGCTTGCTTGTAATCATGTGGTTTAGATATCGTTAAGTCGTTATGTGATTTTCAGCCATGTGATGTTTTGTTCTGTCTTCATGTTTTTTTGACTTGTGGACCTAATATTATCTCCTAGCACGGGGGTGGACTTACGAGTACCACATGGTTGGGAGGAACGTGCTCTATCCTTCATTAGGTCCCTTTGTAGGTGATGCAGTAGGAGATGATATTTTTCTTGACAGGTTCTTGATTTCACATTGTTCAATGAGGTGGATGCTGAGCATGCTCGTGAAAAAGATTGACAGGTGTGTCATGACCGTCATCTATATTGTATACATTCTTGATGGTTATGAGATAACTTATTGTAACATTATTATTATGTAACGAGATTTTTCACAATCTCGCTTGATGTATCTTGAACATGTAACTTAACTTTGTTAAGAGTATGTAATTGAATTGCTCATCATTACTATGATCTATCTTTATGTTATGACTATGGTTTTATATTGTGATGTTCTTATTTGTAAATGTTATATTCGCATTGTCACAGAACCCTAAGAATGTTTTTGTAAATGTTTACTCTGTTCGCATGTTGTAATTGAATGTTCTATAAACAATTAAAAAAATTATGCAATTATTTAGTTACATTGTGTGTTGTTCTCTGGGTTCCATGGTGGGGTGTTACACCTTGTATACCTTCGAACAATTTGAGCTGGAGGTTCTTCCTCTTCTTTTGAAGATTCAAAGATAGACGATCTCTCCTCAACTTCTTGTTTATCTATGGGCCTTGATTCAAAATTTTAAGGCGTAGAGGGAAGCTTAATCACATCTTTCTATTTAATTTGTGTTGGTTGTTGTTGGCCTCCAATGATTTCAATAACTAAGCCTTTACAACCATGATTCAGAGATTGGACATCCGCCTTGAATAGCCATCTTAACTAACATGAAGGTACATTTAAATTATCAACCCAGGGACGTGAACTTGAAATGGGTTAGCACAATATGTGCACTAGGAACTTCAAAGTAGTCACCTTCATTCTACAACTAAGAAAGACTAATGGAAAAGGTAAATTGCATGAAAATAAATTAATTAAAGGCTAAACACTACTCAACAATAAAAATCAAACTGAACATGCATAACAAAAATGAAAGTCTGAGAAACAAACATGAAACTACTTTGTCCGGTTTGGCTGCAAGAATAGTCACATAATGGAATTGTAGTGGCTACAGGAACAGTCAATGCTAGATTCTTACTAAGTACTGAACATAATCCAATACTAATCTATCTAAGCTAATGGAATACTCACCAAGTGGGCCCCCTTGGATGAGTATCCTCTAAAATTAATGCAAACTTAGACTAAACTTAGATACTCAATTCAGAATCTCCTTTTATTCATTGGAAAATGCAAATACAAAAGAGTATGTCTAATATTCTCAGCTTGTACAATAACTTAGCGATCAACTCCCTCAGAAGGAGGATCCAAACTTTATTTATCATCTAAACAAGGCAGCCAAATCCCACTAACTGAGAGGACGCCATTTAGGGAAAATAAAGAAAAGAGTGGAAGGGCGGTTACACATGCAGGGGAATCCGTTCAGACATGCAGGCCTAAACATGGACTCAACCACTACAGTAACACTTGCATTGGTCAATGTCATTAAAGATCGGCATAAGGCAATTGCATGCGACTGACATGGGAATCTTTCACCGTCGTCCTTTAGTTGACCTTCGCGTGCTTCCTCTGCATGACCAGCTAGTGGTTGCATTTCTCAACTTAGCATTTACAATCATGTCTGCATGGAAATGTCAGTACACATAATAAATACATAGCTAAAATTATCTTAAAGAACATCCATCAATCACATGCAAGATTAATAGATAGTGCACATAATAAGTTAATATCATTAAAACTAGCAGAAAGGGAATTAAACCCAAATTTCTTAAGGTTTGAGAGAAATTATATAAAAGTGTCAGTCATGCAATATCAAAGTCCATGGTAATTTCAGAAAATAGACTATGGATTCTATCCATAACTGCCCCAAAAACTAGACTCATCAGTTGCAATGTAACATAAGAAGGCCTTATTTATCTAAAAATAAAACTTCTACTATATATTACCTTTTGTGCAATAGTATCCCAAAGATTTTATCCTTTCATACCATGATTGTATTTGATGAATATAAATGTTTAACAACCTTGTTGTCCAACTTTTTTTTCTTCTCCTTTAGTACATGTGCATATGCCTCACAACCAAAAACTAAAATATCTCAGTGAAGGCTTGCGAGTTGACCATGCCTCTATAGGTGTATTATAAACAAGAGTTGATGTAGAAGACCTGTTAATCAGGTAACAAGCAATGGCAACAACTTCAACCCAAAACATTTGTTGTATACCAACACCACTTAGCATAATCCTAGCCTTCTCCATCAATGTCTTGTTTATTCTTTATGCAAGTCCATTATGTTGTGGAGAATATAGAGTCGTATTTTGTCTATGAATGTCACAATATTTACAAAATCTATCAAATATCACTTGAACATAAATCACCACCATTATCAATCCTCAAACATTTTATTTTATTTTTAATCTGTAACTCAACAATTTCTTTAAATTCTTTAAATTGATTGAAAAATTCATATTTACTCTTTAGAAAATATACCAATGTCCTACTATAATCATTAATAAATAAAACATAATATGTGGATTTTCCAATTGAAGGAACACGTACAAGAATAAACACATCATAATGAATAAGATCCAATACACCATAAGATTTATAAGTACTCAAGTAAAAAAGAACATGATTTTATTTTCCATAAATGTAATTATCAGAAAAATCAAAATCAAGATTCCAATCAAACAACTCTTCAACAAAGCTTTTATTTTTTAAGGTCCTTAAACCATTTTATCCAATGTGGCCAAGTCTCTAGTTCCATAACATAACCTTCTATGTAGGTAACTTTGATTTATATGAAAGAGAACCCTTGGGTACCCAAAAGCCATGACCATCCGTTGAAGATAAAACCCTTACTTCTTCCAATGAAGTAACCACATACTTTATTTTCACAAAAGTACTGTAGCACTCAACAATACCTGCATTAATCTTATACAATGTGTCATATATACACCTCTATAAATCACCATATAACCTCTAACCATCTTGCATCCTACATAAAAAAATACTACCTGCACACTTGCATCTATTAGCTTTCTCACAAATAACAAAACTTTGTGCTAATCCAGGGATATGCAACACACCATTAATTAATTGTTTTCTACCATAAGGAAACCTGATTCTAACTTTACCATAGCCAATAATATTCAAACAAAAATCATTACCCAAGTACACCATACCTCCATCAAATTCTTCATATTAAGAAAACCAATCTCTATTAGAGGTCATATAGAAAGATGCACCTGATTCAACTAACTATGCATCATTACTTGCACAAGTTTCCAAAGATGCAATGACTAGATCACAATATTCCTTCTCGAACTTAGAATCATAATTGAATTTCTTCTTTGCACTCCTTCTGGAAGTGTCTAGGCTTATATTTGTTCCAACAAATAAATTTAGACTTTCTAGGAGATTTGGATCTCCTCTTGGAATTGGATTTATCACACTTCTCATTCTTCTTACATTTTTCCTTTTGCCTTCCACAAAAATTTAGGGCCTCCCTAGAACTAATGGATACCTTCCTCCTCATCTCTTTAGAAAGAAAATAACCCACCCCATCTTCAATCTTCAAGATAAGAAAATTACTCCCAATAGCCATAACAAGAGAATCCCACGAATTAGACAAAAAATAAAGAAATATATGATGTCTCTTCCACTTTGACACTAACTGATGCCAACTTAACCACCAACATGTTGAATGCTTCTAAGTGATTCAAAATTCATCCACCCACTTCCATTCTCAAGGAATATAATTTATTCCTCAAGAAATTATTATTCACTAAAGTTTTCACTTGATACTCACCAAGTTTCTTCCATAGTTTTTATGCAGAGATCTCTTCATGGATATTTATTAAAAAAAAAATCTTCCAAGCACAACTTGATTAGACCCTTGATTTACGGTTCAAAATATCATATTGAATAGCCAAAGTAGGATTGCGGGCTTTAAAAATTCCTCATCAATAACATCCCATAGATCTCAATCTATCAATAGATCCTCCATCTTTTAGCTTCCACATATTAAAAATAATTTCTAAAAAATCATCCAATGCTATTATCCCTAATGAACTTTCCAAATTAAAATTCTTGCAACAAGATAACAAAGTATCTTTTGCACAAGTTCCCACTCAAATTTGGAATATTTTAAACAACCCAACACCCCACAATTGAAACCAAAGGTGATTAGGCCCTAATACCACTTGTAAGGAAGTTATGGTAGTGAAACAACTTCCTACACTAACCTGGAGAGGAGGGTAACACAATTTTTCTTAGATATAGTTATTGAAATTAAACATAAATAAACATAAATATCATGCATACCACAACACAATGATTTACATGGAGAAATCCATTTCGAGAGAAAAACCCCACATTCCAAAAGTTGCCCAATATATAATTCATAAACCACAAAAATTATAATATATTTGTAGAGCAATATTCTCACAAGAGTATCACCAACCAAAGATTCAGAGGCAACACAACTATCAAACTCTCAAAATAAATCACAATGCATAGTCGTAAGATAATGCCCCTATAAATTAGGGTTTCCTTCTAAGGAAAGACACGACAAAAATGATCTACTGTTAGATCTAAGACCTAACGATTAATGGTGCAAATTTGTACTAATAAAATATACATAAATTATGGTTTTCAAGGGCATTTCCTTTGAACCCCCCACCAAGGCCGATGACCCTTGGACTCCTTGTTGAGGGGATGTTCCCCCTAGTCCTTGCAGGGGTACCCCCTATGCACCTTTATGCTCAAATATATTAACCTATTATAATTGCAAGGTTGAGACACAAATTTTCCTAACATAAAGTATGGTTTAATTAAAGGAAAGATAAGTAACTTGATGGAGAATAATATGGTAATTAGGGTTTGTTAGGAGTAGGTGTGATCATAAGATAGAGTGACAATTTTTTTAATGATCACCACTAAAATATTCTAGAAGATACCAAAAATTAAGTCAAGGGTCAAGCTCTACTCTTGGGTCTTGAATTGGAAAAAATAGGTACTTTCAAAATATCATAATCAAGGGCAATTCAATGCTAAAAATATATTTTTTGAAACATAGAAAGGGCCTCAATTAGAAATTGGAATGTATCTTTTAGTTAGCTTGGAATATTCTCCATACTTTTGAGTTCTTTCAATGTGTCCATTATTATAGAGAAGAAAATAATGTTGCAAGTATGAATGAGTATGATGGTGTTGTCATTAATGTTGTCATTGATGTCAACACAATACATGTTGTTGGAGTGAAAGGAATCAAGTGATTACAAGTGGCACATGTATAGTGGAGATATTGTAGAGATCATGTTGTGAGTACATGGAGCTATCTTTATGGTGTTGCAGGTGTACTAATATGATGAGTTATCAAGTGCTTTTGAGAAAATTAATAAACAATGAAGACATAATTGTGTGTGGGTTCAGAATATGCTTTGGTAATGTGCTATGCATTTCTTCTATGTTGATCCTATGCTTGTGTAAATATGTAGTGTTGTTTATGGGCATACTTTGGTGATATATCTTAGATTATAGCTTCTGGTTTGATGAAGAGTGAAAGTTGTTTTCACCGGTTTGTGACCTCGTCTGGCAGAGTTGTTTATCTGTTGACTAGGATAAATGTTTCTACTCTGCACTCCTCTGCTGGTTTGTTTCAGATCTTGCAGATCTAGAAGAAGGTTAATAATGGTGCTATTTATGTTCTAGCAAAAGTGTTCATGGTTTGGTGCTCCAAAAGACTTGTTCTAGAGTTACTATGTGTTTTTGTATAGTCCGGTTGGACTGATGGAAATAGTTCTCTGTATGAAAGTTGTTGTAGTTGCTACAGATGAATATGAAGGCTTCTAAGAGGTTTTTCAGTGTATGGTGAAGCGAGTTATGCAATCCACATGTTATCTTCTTGTTGTGAATGTGTGTACTTCAATGTTCATTAGTTTTTTCATTAGGTTTGGCCGACTTGGTGTTTACATGTTATTCAGAGGATAAGTATCAATTAAGGAAGTGTGTGATTAGTCCAAGATGTTGTTTTGGGTCTTGGTTAAGTATGAATTTGGTCCACTCTCATTCTTATCCACCATGGGAATTTTGAGCCACCGACCTAATTTGAATTTATAAAATAAAGAGTGTGTAGTTGACCTTGGAGAAAGTTTCTAAGATTGAAGGTGGTATAAATACAAGGCAAGATGTTAAGGTTTTCAGGTCACAAGTGTGCGAAGCAAAATAGATGTGAAAGATTGTGTGAAAGTGATCTAAGGCAACAAGAACTTCAATATGTTAGACTCTAAAAATCAGTGATCTGATCGTGTATGCAATTATTTGATCAAGGCTACGAATGTGTGGAAGTTTTTATGGTGGATCTTCTATTGCATTGATATAATGTTCTCTGTGTAATATTCTTCTTTATATGTTTCTGTATTTGTAGGCAGTGAGCCTCCCATTTGGACAACGATTCCTATCTTGGGCAGTGAGTCTCTTGTATCTAGTTTTGCAATTACTATTATATTGTGAGTTAATCCTCACCGTGGTTTTTCCCTTATAGGGATTCCACGTAAATCTGGTGTCTCTAGTATTTTATTTTATTTATATGCATTTCATGCTTATACTTAATAACAAATTAAAGTGAATGTGTTATTTTTTAAGAACTACGGTGAATGTGATTAGATACAAATGATTCGCCCCTCCTCTCAATTGTCTCATGCATTTCAACAATTGGTATCCGAGCTTTGGTTCCTCGAAGAAGAACTTAATTACTTGAGGTAGATTTGATGGCGCACATGTTGACAATCCTTGTGTTTGCTGGATCCGACTACGGTGTCCGAAAAGTGTAGATGAGAGGTTACCTGATATCTCTTGGTTACAAGACTTGGAAAGCTATTGAGACAAAATATGTTGAGCCAACAAGTGGTCCTTCTTTTGCAAATGATATTTCTACCTATGAAGAAAATGAAAGAGCAAAGTATGCAATCTGTAGTGCTTTATCCAAGACTAAGTTGACAAAGGTTATTTCATTAGGTACTTCTTATGAAGTTTGGGAAAAGTTGAAAGATATCTATGAAGGAAATGATAGATTCAAACTATCAAAGAAATTAACAACTAAGCACATATATGAGAACTTGGAAATGGAAGAAGGTGAGGACATTGCAAGCTACTTTCAAAGGGTTGATATTGGAGTAAATGAAGTCAAAAATAAACGTGGTACTTTGACAGATGAAGATGTAATGGATAAGATTCTAATGACCCTACTAGAGAGTTATAGTGACAAGGTCTCAGCCATTGAGGAAGTGTATGATCCAAATAAATTCACTAGAGAACAACTATTTGGCACCTTGACTACATTTGAAATGAGGAAGTTTGGAAAAGAAAAGGAGAAAACATAAACAACCTTCAAAGCAACAAATTCAAAAGATGATTTAGGTAGTGAAGGTTCAAAGGAGTTCGAAGAAATTTTTACAAGGAAGTTAAAGAAAGGTACCGGTAAGTAGAAAGGTATGTTACCCTTTAAATGTTTTAGTTGTGGAAATATTGGTCACTATGCTTCAAGATGTCCAAATAGAGCTATACACAAGAAGAGAAAAGATAATAAAGATAAAAAGTTCAAGAAATTGTATTATGTTAGAGAAGATGTTGAATTTTTTTATGATGAATCTGATATTGAGGATGATAAAGATGAATTCATGTTTCTATCCTTAGAGAATAAATCAGTGTCTACTAACCATGGAAGATGTGCAAGGGAATGTGGTCCGAAAAACAAGAAGGAAGAGATGGGAAGTACTCTGGTTTTTTCCTTTCATGCTAAACAAGACAAATACTATTGGTTAATTGATAGTGGCTGCTCAAATCACATGATCGAAGACAAACGTAAGTTTACTAAACTTGAAAAGTATGATTGAGGAATAGTCATGTTTGGAGATGATTTTGGTGCAAAGATTGTTGGAAAAGGAACATTTAGTTTTGATGGAAAACATAATAATGATGATGTCTATTATGTTAAGGGCTTAAGGAATAATATCTTGAGTGTTGGAAAAATGTGTATCAAAGGATTTAAGCTTGTGTTTGAGGATAATACTTGTGAGATCAGAAAAAAATTCGGAGCTGTGGTAGCTGCAGGAAGAACATATGGAAACATCTATCAACTTAAGGGTGCTGATGGTCGGTGTTTTTTATCTCAAGTAAATGAAAGTTTGTAATGACATCAGAGGATGGGACATGTAAACTTTGACAACCTAATCAGGATTAGTTTAAGAGAAGTTGTTAGAGATCTGCCAAAAATCATAAAGCCTACATATTCTATTTGCAGAAGTTGTTAGTTGGGAAAACAAACAAGTTGCAGCTTTAAAGGAAAAGAACAATCAACTACTGGAATGTTGGAATTGATTCATACAAACCTCTATGGTCCTACAAGAACAAGAAGTCTTAATGGTGACAAGAATTTTATGCTTTTGGTTGACGATTACTCTAGAATGACATGGGTTACTTTTCTTAGGGAGAAAGCTCAAGCTCTAGATAGATTCAAGGTATTCAAGGCTATGGTAGAAAATGAAGTAAATCTAAAAATCAAATGTCTAAGGTTTGAAAAAGGTGGAGAGTTCACCTCCAATGAGTTTAATATGTTTTGTGAAGAGCATGGTATAAAGAGGCATCTTTTTGCTCCTATAACTCCTCAGCAAAATGGAGTTGTTGAGAGGAAGAACCAGACAGTTCAAGAAGGAACAAGGACTATGATGAGTGAGGAAATTTTTCCTAAGGTATACTAGAGAGAAGAAATTCGCACTATTGTCTATATTATTAACACAATTTAGATAAAAAGGAAACGGCACAAAGACTCCTTATGAGCTATGGTAGGGTAAAATTCCTACTGTTAAGTACTTTAAGGTGTTTGGAAGAAACTGCTATATCAAAAGAGATGATGACAATCTAGGAAAGTTTGATGCAAGATGTGATGAAGGTATTTTTCTTGGATATGCAACCAAAAGCAAAACATATAGATGCTTCAATAAGAGATTGAGAAAGATTGTTGAAATTGCAAATGTGAAAGTTGATGAAAATATGCACAGTCCAGTTGAAGTAGGTGAAAATGAACCAAATGAACATATTTATGGACAAGAGCAAGAGAAGGATAAGGAAGAAGAAAAACAGATTGAAGAAGAAGAGACTCTAAAACCTGCTCCTAAGACTCCAAAATATGTACAAAAAAATTATCCAAAAGAACAGATAATTGGAGACAAAGCAAAATGTGTAACAACAAGAAGCAAAGTGGTAGCAACTGAGGTAAATCTGTCTACTTTACAAGATAGAAACTAAAATAGTGTGTGAAGCATGCAAAGATGAAAATTGGGTTAGAGCCATGAAAGATGAATTACAACAGATAGAGAAAAATCAAACATGGGAATTGATTCCTAGATCGGTAAACAAGAATGTAATTGGTACAAAATGGGTATTCAGGAATAAGTTGAATCAATATGGTGAAGTAGTAAGAAAAAAAGCAAGGATTGTGTGCGGAGGTTATTCAAAAGTTGAAGGAATAGACTTTGAGAAGACATTTGCTCCAGTAGAAAGAATGGAGGCCACTCAAATGTCTTTGGAATTTTCTACTCACAAAGATTTCAAATTATCCCACATGGATGTTTATTTTGTATTCCTGAATGGAGAATTGAAAGAAGAGGTCTACATGGAACAATCGAAAGGATTTCAATTATCAGATCAACCGGATATGGTTTGTAAGTTGAAAAAGGCACTATATGGACTCAAATAGGCTCCTAGAGCATGGTATGCAAGGTTGGACAGGTATTTGACTCAGCAAAGGTTCAACAAAGGCTTCACAGATATTAATCTTTATTTCAAGATTGAAGGAAACAAAATCTAGATAGTAGTAGTGTATGTTGATGATATCATCTTTGGAGGAAATGAGGGCATGTTCATGAAATTTGTAGATGATATGCAAAAAGAGTTTGAAATTTCCATGATTGGTGAGTTTAGTTTATTTCTTGGACTTCAAGTGAATCAAACTGATAAGGGCATATTCATTTCACAATCAAAATATGTTAAAGAATTAATAAAGAAATTTGGAATGGATGACTCCAAACCAGTCTGTACTCCTATGGTGACTGGATGCAAATTAAGTAAGGATGATGAATCTCCTAAAGTTGATCAGAGCAAGTATAGCTCTATGATTGGTGGACTGCTATATCTTACTACTACTAGACCAAATATCATGCATGCAGTATGTATGGTTGCTAGATTTCAAGAAGAACCAAAAGAAACACATGTTACAACTATGAAAAGGATATTCAGATATCTAAAGGGGACTCCAAATCATGGTTTGTGGTATCCTAAGGATATTGATTTTACTTTAAATGCTTACACTAATGCAGATTGGGCTGGTTGTGTAGATGATCAAAAGAGTACAAGTGGTGTTGCATTCTTTCTTAGATGCAGGTTGGTCTCATAGCTAAGAAAGAAACACGATTTAGTTTCTTTATCTACTACAGAGGCTGAGTATATTGCAACAACATCTTGTTGTACACAGATACTTTGGATGAATCAAACACTGAAGGATATAGGTTTGATGTGTGATGAGCCTATCCCTATCTTCTATGATAATACAAGTGCAATAAATATTTTAAAGAATCTGGTAATACATTCAAGGACAAAGCATATATCTATCAGATATCATTTCTTAAGGGACAAGGTATTGGATAATGAAGTCAGGCTTGAATATGTGCCTACAAAGGATTGGATTGCAGATATATTTACTAAGGCTCTTCCTAAGGATACTTTTGAGTATCTTAGGGAGAAATTGGGGGTTACTTCCCCTCCTTCTTTGAACTAGGTGCACATAGAGGTGCATCACTCCAGTGGATCTACAGATTCTTCATTTGTTTGGACTGATGATTGGGGTCTACTCCTTAGGGGGAGTAGAGAGTATCATTGTTGGTGTATGATATAAGTGTTGTCATGGGTGCACTCCCGAGAGGGAGTGATCAAAATTTTATATGGATGAAGAATCATGTAAAAAAAATTATTTGTCATTGATGTCAAAGGGGTAGAGAGAGTCATGTGAAAAAGTCTATCCATATCTAACAAATTTGGAAGGGAGAGAGAATCTTGCAAGGAGAAGAGAGGGAAAGAATGTTGTGTAGGTTGTCTAATCTAAAAAAGGAGAAGAATGTGTATGTTTTCTTTGATGTTTTTTCACATCACTTGTTGCCATCAATGACAAAGGGGGAGATTGTTACAAGTATGAATGAGTATGATGGTGTTGTCATTAATGTTGTCATTGATGTCAACACAGTACAGGTTGTTGTAGTGAAAGGAATCAAGTGATTGCAAGTGGTACATGTATAGTTGAGATATTGTAGAGATGTTGTGAGTACATGGAGCTATCTTTATGGTGTTGCGGGTGTGCTAATATGATGAGTTATCAAGTGCTTCTGAGAAAATTAATAAACAGTGAAGATAGAATTGTTTGTGGGTTCAAAATGTGCTATGGTAATGTGCTATGCATTTATTCTGTGTTGATCCTATGCTTGTGTGGATCTGTAGTGTTGTTTATTGGCATCCTTGGGTAATATATCCTAGATTATAGCTTCTGGTTTGATGAAGAGTGAAAGTTGTTTTCACCGGTTTGTGAATTGGTCTAGTAGAGTTGTTTGTCTATTGATTGGGAGACATGTTTATGCTCTATAGTCCTTTGCTAGTTTGCTTCAGATCTTGTGGATATAGAAGAAGGTTAATAATGGTTCTATCTATGTTTTAGAAAAAAGTGTTCGTGGTTTGATGCTCCAAAATACTTGTTCTAGAGTTACTATGTGTGCTTGTACAGTCCAATTGGACTGATGGAAAGAGTTCTTTGTATGAAAGTTGTTGCAGTTGTTGTGGATGAATATGAAGGCTTCTAAGAGGTATTTTAGTGTATGGTGAAGTGATTTATGTGATCCACATGTTATCTTATTGTTGTGAATGTGCGTACTTCAATGTTCATTGGTGTTTTCATTATATTTGACCGACCTGGTGTTTACACGTTATTCAGAGGATAAGTATCAATTAAGGAAGCATGTGATTGATCCAAGATGTTGTTTTGGGTCTTGGTTAATTATTAATTTGTTCCATTCTCATTCTTATCCACCATGCGAATGTTGAGTCACCAACCTAATTTGAATTTTTAAGATAAAGAGTGTGTAGTCGACCTTGGAGAAGGTTTCTAAGATCGAAGGTGGTATAAATACAAGGCAAGATGTTAAGGTTTGCAGGCCACAAGTGTTCGAAGCAAGATAGATGAAAAAGATTGTGTGAAAGTGATCTTAGTCAGTGAGAACTTCAATGTGTTAGACTCCTAAAAGCAGTGAGTCAATGGTGTCTATAATTCTCTGAACAAGGTTGTGAATGTGTGGAAGTTGTTGTGGTGGATCTTCTGTTGCATTGAGATAATGTTCTCTATGTAACATTCTTCTTTATATGTTTATGTATATGTAGGTAGTGAGCCTCCCATTTGGATAGTGAATCCTATCTGGAAAGTGAGTCCTATCTTGGGTAGTGAGCCTCTTGTATCTAGTTTTGCAATTACTATTATATTGTGAGTTAATCCTCACCGTGGTTTTTCCCTTATAGGGGTTTCCACGTAAATCTAGTGTATGTGGTATTTACTTTCTGTTATCTATATTTCATGCTTATACTTAATAACATATTAGATTAAAGTGAATGTAGAATTGTTTAAGAACTATGGTGAATGTGATTAGATAAAACTGATTCACCCCCCCTCTCGGTTGTCTTGTGCATTTCAACAAATAAGCCTACAAATTTCTTATCAAACCTGGAATTGATTCACAAGAATATTGCAATAATTTTGATTCTCATTCATCCTCAGTTAATGAGGCCTTAACCACTAAGGTGGTTGAAGATATGTAAGGCATATTAAAATATTTTTAATTTTTAAAAGGGGAATTCTCAGTCAAATTTAAGCTAATCTTGCTTTGGTAAAGGTATTAAATGAGTATTATTTTCTCATTATGTAATCCTTTTTAAATGGGTTGTTGATTAGTGTCTAATTTCTAAAGATGAATGACATTATTATCTATTGAATATAATCTTCCCTACTAGTCTTTTTCTTTTTAGTATCTCCATTGAGGGATTAATCACACCAAAACAAAGGTTTTAATGTATGCTATCTGATTATTAATATATAAGGACTTTGGTGTTCTCGGATAGACCCCTTCTTAATGCCTCTTTTCTCCCTTCTACTTTCTTTCAAAATTCACTATTCATTTGTTGTATTAGTACTTTCGAGGTAATTTTTCCCACTTCAACACATTTGTAGGTACCATTTTCTTTTAATTCTATGTCAAATGTGCAACTTTACTAGATTTAATTTCTATGGTTGTTTCTCTATTTATTACCTCTTTCTATTTGTGTTACCTTATTTCATGGTTCCTCTCCTCTTACCACCTTTATTTACTCTCTTTCTATCACCATGAATTTTATGTTTAAAATAAAATAATTAATATCTCTCCCTAAACATGAGAGCAAGTGGAATATGGCTAGATATGAATCATGATAAATCTGGATTTATTTTCTCTATTGATAGTTTACATTCGATAAAGGCTATTAGGTTTGTTACACGAATTGATCTTAAATATTATTTCTCATGTCCTATTTTTATTGAAAGGTGGTGTCAACCTTCCTCTCCAATGCCATTGTAAGGAAGATAAGGTAGCAAAACAACTTCCTACACTAATCTTGAGAGGAGGGTAATGTCGAACTTTTCAGATCTTTTCAAAAATTCTAGAAAATTAAATATAAATAGTTATAAATATCATGCATACCACAATACAGTGATTTACATGGGGAAAACCCTTTCGAGATAAAAACCACACTCCAAAATATACCTAATATATTATTCAAAAATCACAAATATTTCAATATAGTTATAGAGCAAGCTTCTCATAAGAGTATCACCAACTAGAGATTGAGAGGTAGCAAAATAGCTATTAGACTCTCAAATTACATCACAATGCATAGCCATAATATAATGTCCTCATAAAATAGGGTTTCCTTCTAGGGCAAGACAAGCCAAAAAAATAGCTACTATCAAATATGATACATAATAATGAAGGGTTTAAATTTACAATAATAAAATATACATAAAATGTGACTGTCAAGGGTGCTACCCTGAACCTCCACTGGGGCATGTAGCCTTTAGACCTCTCATTGGGGGGGTAATCCCATCAGATAATGCAAGAGGGTACCCCCTTGCAACCCCCCATGCTCAATATATTAACATGTTATAATTGCAAGGTTGAGACACCATTTTCCCTAACAACCATGAAATTTGTTATGATCTAAGTTTTAGGTCGCAAATCCCCAAGGTTGGATAGTCTTCCAAGTGCTAGGGGTGTCAATTATGAGAATAATACCACATTTAAGCTATGTTCAAGTTGCGCAACTAAGAACCAATTATTGAGGTTGGTAAGAACTCTTTCACTTTTTTTCGACAAGAACCAGGGGGTTTCCCTAAGGTGCTAAATTATATGATTATAAGGAAAAAATAATGACCTTGCTACAAACCATACCCTTTATAGAGTGTACCCCTATTCTAGTTGTCACAACATAACTATTTATTGGTTTGAAAAGATAAGGCTATGGAACTTTATACGACATAAAATGCTTACCATGTAGAGTGTTTTAAAATAGTGATATAAAAACTCCTATTTCTATTTTTCACTTATACATGGAAGATGAAAATACAACTGTAGACATCCAAATTTGATGACTTCCATATGATCAAAATCGTCTATTCTATTCATCTATTTCATTAATAGTGATTAAATAATTTATTTAATCATTATTTAATTTTTTTCCTAAGGTTCCTAAAGTATCTAATTAAATAAATTAAATACTTTACCTTACCCCCTTGTCTTCTCTAAATTAAATAAACATGACAAATTATTTAATTTAGTCTTTTAACCCATTTGGATTAAATCAATTTTTAATTCCCTTTTTTCTCTCTCCTTGTCACATTCTCCATAACCCTCTTCTAATCCGGATTAAATTAATTAATCTGTGATTAGGATGTGCACCACTTAATCAAGATTAAGTGTCACATCCTCCATAATCTCCCACTTGTCCCTAATCTCTCATTAATTATCCTAATTCTGTGTTTGTACAACCTTAATCAAAATCATTAACCACATTTAGCTTACCTTTTTTGGACAACCTTTCCACTTACCATTTTTAGCCTGGACTCTCTTTCCCATATGAATTTTTAATTCACATTTATTTGTCCAAGGTTCCTCTCTTCCCCATGTGAATTTTTAATTCACTTTTGTCTTCCCAAGGTCTTCCTCATCCCCCATGCAAATGTGACATGTCATTTTACATGTGCCCAAGGCTTCTAGAACCTTGGACTTGTCACATCACCCACATGTGACAAATCTCCAGCTTTTTGGAGACCTCCTTTTATCCAATAAACTCTCCATTGAATGTAAATTTTTAATTTACATTTATTTTTCCCACACACTTCCCCTTTTCCCATGGATATTTTTGAGGAATTCTAAAATTCCTCAAAAGTCTCTTTCATCTTCATTTGGGGACAAGAAGTTCCTTTTTGAGGAAATCTTTTCATCCCCCAAGGTACCTCAAAGGTACTTGTTCTTCATCCACCTCATGTACTTCCCTTCCACCTCTTGTCCTTCTCTTCCACCTCATTTCCACATCACTCCACCCTAAGACATCTCACCTTCCACATGTCAAGATGTGAGGGCTTGTGAGTCCTCAACTCACCATAGCCCTTCATCTTGATCTTTGTTGGATCGATCCCAACCGTTGAATTCTCTAGAGAATTCCAATTAGCCTATAAATATCCCCTCATTTCCCTCATTTTGGGGATCAAGTCTTTTGCAACAAAACTCTTGCAAAATTGCCATTCAAGCTCTCATCTATCATAGCACTTAGCATTCTCATCCATCTTGCATCTTGCATCCATTCAACTCCATTGCCATCCAAGGAGCACACAACTCTTCAATAATCAAAGGGCCAACCAAGGAAGGAGCAGCAAAGGAAGGGTATAACCAACTTCAATCATCAATTGTTTTATCTTACTTCTTTGCTTCACCATTTTCTTAGGCTAATCTTATTGAGGTGTCCTCTTTTAGTGTTATTGCTTTTGTTATTGCATCATTAGTTTTGTTTAGCATCTCACATTAGGAGTATAATTTTAAAGGGATCACAACAACATATTTGAAAATGAGAATAATTTGTTCAATTTGTTTAAAATGTGTTAAAGTAATGAGATGGGGAGAAAATTATAGATCGATTCCTATATCTAGTTGGGCACAAAGTATGGAGTTTATGAAAAATATGTAACAACTGAAACCAAATAGGATACCTTAACCAAGATATACTTGACTTGACTATATTTATTGAAATGCATTCATAGACCAGGTTTTGCACATGTAAGTGAATAAATAACAAAGGTTACAAAAATTTATAAGAGTCTACTTAATAATTTAGTGATTAACTTGTGAAATTATTTATTGATCTTAGGAAGATAGATTTAAAAATATTTGGAATGATTCTATGGCCTTCTAGTTGACCAACTAATAAAGAACCCATTAAGAGTATAGGGAACTCCTAGAGACACCAAAAATGTTGAATATGATAGTTACGATTATTTTTCAAAGTTACAGTGATTCTATTATAGATTTTGAACAAATCCACATCAATAAAAAAAACAAAATAATACTACCCAAAAATTAGAAAATGAAACCCAAAGGATTTTGCAATATTTTTCTCTTGTTAGTTCTATAATAGCAACGGTCCAATGCTTCAAAATAAAAAATTAAACCTCTTAACCTAGTTGGGAACTCACCCAAAAAATGACAGAATAACAATTTTAAAATAAAGGTACAAATTTATTCTCTCCAAAGTGAATTCCCAAGATATTAAGGATATTAGATGAGTTAATGAGGCATTTGGGGGATTGATGCACAATAATGGTGAGTAGATGAGGGTGGGTGAATGGAAATCATGCCATTAAACTTGGTACTCCATGATAGAAACCATTTTTTTAGCTTTATATTCAAGTTTCATATCACATATATCTTTTGCACTTTAAACATTTTGTGGATCACCATCACTAAGTAGCATCCATGTTTCTTGGATTGGGCTCCTTATTATTCTTGGGCTTGTAGAGAGATGTATGCAATATTGCATATCTTTGATATAAGGTAGTTTTTTTTTTCTTAGGTTGCTAAACATGAGCAATACTCTTCATCAAACCCTAATGAGCACATGTGCCCCATTTCATTAGACATCAACATGTCAAATTTTGTGGTTGTAAGACTCTCAGATGCATTAATGGTGTTGGGTCATCTAGGAGGGTAGGTGGGAGTCATAGTGGAAAACGCTGAGAGTTTTAAATTATCAAGGATCAAGCATAGCATATACCACATGCCAATGATTGTAGTGTCAAGGAATTTAGGAATCAAGGGTGACAATGTATTCATGCTAGAGGAGATGTGAGATGGGGAAGACCAAAATGAGACCTTTAATAGGAACAAGGCATTAGGACTTCAGGATCGAGGAGTCGATATGTCACTTAAATTGTTACCAAGTTAAGGAAATGACTGAAATTCCCACTCTAATAGGTTATATAGAGTGATTGGTGTAGTTCTGGACTTTTAAGGGTTGATGGAAATGAGTACACAATTAAGGGCAAGGTTAAAAGTTTAACATTGCAAGACCTATAAAATTTTTTGGAGTGCAAGGTGTTAAATCTTGGGAAGAATAGATGAAGGGGAAAATGTACCAAGGGATGGGATGGATGAGGAAGTTTGAAAGTCTAGTGGACACAAAGGACTTATAATTTTAATATACTTTTGAGCTTTAAGGCTCAAGAATGGAAAAGGAATGGTACATGGGGGATGTGAAATTATAAAAATATAACAAAATAACTCTTAGATGTATTTTAACAAGGAATTAAGTGGGTTTTCAAGATCAACAAGGAGGATATGTAGGTCATAATATGACCAAACCTAGAAGTTTGAAAGGTTGACAAACACATAAAACAACAATGAAAACACCAAAAACAACCTAGAATTATGATTTTATGGATTGTTCACATCTTTTGACACTTATGGAACCCATTTAGGATGTATCAATTTGATTATAAATGGAGCATGGATAGGGTCAAATGCACAACATGAAAGCAAAAAAAAGAAAACATAAGATGCCTGAAAATATGGTGCCAACATACCTCATATAGGATAAGTGTTTAGAGCGTCACTTGGGTACTAACTTTATCTATCCTTACATACTGCCAGAAGCCAAACTTAGGGTGATACAAGTGTATATTACTATTTTTCAAAAGGTGTATAAAAAATTAGTGGTCTTTCTCTTCATCATCTAGTTGAAATAGGGAATCTCAATCTTGTGTCTATAGGGTTATGAATACTAGCTTATAAATCAAATTAGGAAAAAATAATTCAAAAATAAGCTAAAGGCACATGATTTAAACATTAGAAGCTTCACTTGTGGAAATGCAATTTTATAATTTTATACTCCCCTTACCTCCTATTATGGCATGCCAATGCTTGATCTCCTCTACCTCTAGCTCCACTGTAACCTACCTTTGCCTCCTCTTCATTGACTCCTCTCCAATCTTTAAAGGATGGCACAATATATATATTTTTTAAAAGAAGGGGTAAACGGTTTTGAACTGAAGCTATGAACTGGCGAGGTCACAAATGGGGGACCTCATCCCCATTTAAACATTCAACAATAACAACCTAGTGGGGTTTGAACCTTGATGGAAAGAACAAAACTACAACAGCCTAACCATCACACCATGCCACTATTGGCAAGGATGACACCATATTGAGCTCCTCAAGGAATATATATTATTTTTTGATTCAGGTTATTTTTATTGGTCCTCAAGTTTTTAGCTGGCATTTCCTACTTTTTGAAACTCTTTTTTATAGTTTTATTTAACATCTTTTATTTAGGTGGTTCCTCTAGGAGTTGAAAATTAGCTCACACCCCAAAATCACTTGCAAAACAAAAGATAACCTTCCACATGATAGTATGGAAAGATAATAGATTTCTTGATGTGATATTATACAAATGTACACGAGTCTTTCTTAAATAGAAAAAGTGAGGGGGGATAGGATTAGACAAGATCATGACATGTGTCTTAATCCTACAACACAAGACAACTAACTCAATGAATATTAAATGACCTAAGACACAAGAAGTAAATAACATAAGATAAGATCTAATTTCCAATTAAGACTTCTATAAAGATTCTAGGGCCTAAGTAAACTTAACATGTGAATAGGACCTACTAGTGGACTAGATAGGTAAAACACAATTTTCACACCAACACCTCCTCTTAAGTGCAACTTAGGGATGAAAAAACCAATGCAAATGATGTAATAATACAAGGATAGGTCTTAGACACAAGACCATATTAGGTACCCATTATGAAGGATCTCTCACAAACAAAGAAAAGGAGAAAGACCTAGTGGGAGAAAACTCCTCTCCAAAAGAGAGAATGCATGAAAATAATCATGTACAAGTGGTGAAAGAAGTGAATAATGGAGGAATCATCAACATCCCCAAGGAATAAATCCATCACAAAGATAAAATCGATAGCCCCCCATAAGAGGGAAAGAGAGACTATGTATCCCCCAAAATGTATAATCTCTTGTAAAAATGGTAAGTTCCTGAAGAAAAAAATGATCCAATATCGACAAACAACTTGTCTCCCTTTCAGAAGGAACAAAACCAAGTACAAATGCAAGAATTTTACCCATTTTGGATAGGAATTGATAAGAAGAAGATTGAAGATGAAGGATGATGATGTATCTAAAGTTTTCTCATGTGTCACTTTAACCATGGTAGATAATGACTCTACAATAAAATTAGGGGGTAAGTGCAAGAAGTTGGTCCACAAAGAGGGGAAGTTTTAGCCAAAAAAATACCGACAAGAACGTGGACCCAAGCCTCAGATTGAGATCTTATTCTTAAACACGTACTCATTCTAAAAATAGAATGGGTACCCGTTCTAAAAATATTGAAATACCAACTCAATTTTTGATTTGGTTTTAGGCTTAGGAAAGGCTTGGTAACCAAACCCTTAGCCTTGGACTTGCAACTAATAGACTAAGGCAATGTCAAGAGAAAAACTAACTTTGACAATACAGATAACGAGTTTTTCTTTTGAAAATTGGTTTATTAAATTAAAACCCATTATAGATCATGATGTCTAGTTTCCAAATATGTATTTTTTTAATGATTGGATTATTTTTTTCTATTTTTTAATTAATTTCTAAGGAAATTGGTCCATAAACTTGAAATGTTAGGATTTAGTAATTTCTTAATAACTTGTAATTTGTTATTTTTTTGTAAATTTTTTTATATGGCATTAATCTATAAAAAAAAATATACACAATGAAAAATAATTTAAAAAAAAGATTATTTTAGGTCAGACTACGGTGTCTATACATAAGGGTTTTCAAAAATAATAATTAGGGCTAATAAAAATATTTAGATTTTTTTTATAAAAATATCCTCATCAATCTTTTGTTTTCCCCCAAAAAGAATTAGAAAAAATAATTTTATTTAGGTCAAATTATGGTGTCTGTACATGTGCATGGTATGGTCCTAAAAATATGACTTTTAAAAAGTGGGTTTTATACATTCCCATTAAAAATTAATTTCATCTTAGTATTAGAATAAATTACATATTTGGAAACTATACTTAAAATACTAAATTTCATATTACTAAATTTTTAAAGATTTAATGTGCAAGTGCTTCAAAATTTCTTTCCAATTCAGACAAATGCTAAAAATAAGGAAAAACACTTCCACTTTTTGAACATTTTGAGGACCCAACTTCTTACACATGCCCTAGGTATATACCTAATCAAAGAAGGTGAGAAAACATGAACAAGAGGAAACAAATGTTGAACAATCTCCAAAGATAATGATGATTTGACAACAATAGTGCAATGAATATCATCAAAGATAGCCCATCAAATGTGTCCTCAAAATCTAAAATGTGAGACTCCATAAGCAAGTCTAAAATACCTGTTAAAAAATCATCCCACATAGATATATCTAAAAGATAATGATTTACCTTCTTCAAATAATCATTGGAAGGTTTCAAAGGAGCAACTTTGAACTCTGATGAAGCAACAATAGATTGATTGTCATGCTAGACCTGAAATATGGGAACCTCAATCAGTGACTGCACAAGGAATCGATAAAGGTGGAGGTACAAAAACTGTCTCTGATGGAGAAGATGGAGCATCTGAAAAAACCTCATCCTCATCTTCTGAAGATTCAAAGTACTCTATATAATCAAACTCCTAAATTGTATCATAGTCATAGTGTATCCTATCTAAAATATGAAGAGGGACTAGATAGTTTGAAACATGATCATCTAGGAGTGGTTGCATTTTAGGATCTCTACATATCTCCAAAATTTTAGTCCAAAGAGCATGGGGATGATCAAAATGAAGAAGAGAATTCAAAATGTCATCATTGATATTTATAGAAATAAATCCTAAGACATGATCCCTTTTGCAATTCCAAGAAAATTTCTTACTATCGGTACCTAGAGGGGGAACAAGACCATACAAATGTGGAAACAAATGAAGCCAACAAATATTTTTATGATGCCATATCTCCATTGTTTATAGTTTCCCCTTTTCAAGATGATCAAAAAATGATGAAATGAAAAACCTATAATGCATTATGAGAGATCTCCAAAATTACAAAGATTGAAACCTTCAACAACAAACATAAACCCCCAAATATGGTGAATACTATAAATGAAGCCTTCCCAAAAAGAGAAAATGTTTCCAAGTGTTAGGATGTCTAAGTAATCAATCATAATACAAAATTTGCAAATATTGAATAAAATACACTTGGGGTTAAATTTGGAAAAAGTACATGGACACAAAATAGAGCTCATCAATACTTTTTTGATTCCACAAGAATAATGAAAAAGAAAGATCTAGGAAAAAATTTATGCACTTAGAGGTCCAAATGGGAGATTAAAATATTCCAACACTAAAATTATGATAATAAAACCCGCACCATTGGAAAGTGCTCGAAACTAGCTTTTGAACAATATCTTGCTTTTGAAAAATGGACTCTTGGATCAAAAGGTATAGCCCCTAGGAAAAATCTACCCAATTAGTGCCTTAGGAGAAAAAAAGCCCCTTTGATGCTGGTTGTTTATTGGCCCACATCACGACACACTACAAAATTAAAAAAAATCTTGTTGTCAGCATGGTCAATGGGTGGGAGGAGCATGAGCGATATTTGAGGTGGCAAGATTCTCATGTCGCCTGCTGGGGTCTTAGCCTAGGGCATTTGCAATGAGCCGTTTTGTTATGACCACAAACCAAAAGAATTTTTCAAATATTAAAAAAATGAATTTACCAACTCAATTGTCATCCCAACGATGCCAAACTACAAAAGTACAATTATTACCCAAATATGACTATGCTCGATTCGATAGTAAATATTTTGTTGACATGACTATTGATGCTTGCAACTCATCTACTAATGCTAGTAGATGGTACAAACTATACACATTTGTATGGATATGTACAATATAGAAAAAAATGGCGACAGTGGGATGAAACAAGCCTCTAAGGATTTGAGGTAAAAGTTTCAAATTTTGATGATTTGATAATTTATCTTAAGATTTTTGGGCCTTTTGGATGTGATGGAAAGGTATATTTTGGCCCAAGATACTCCAAAACATTAGCTACCTCTTGGATTTCACAACCACCTCCCAACTTCAAACCCTTGTAGATTTTTCTTCACAAGTCCGATTTAGATGAAACATAAGGAAAATTTTATTTTCTTGGACTCCCTAATCTCAATGGCGGGCTCATATTTGCACTAAAAGCTCCAAAATCAACTTGAAATAGAAACCCACAAAGAGGAAACCCCCATACTTTGATTTTTTTCAAGTTTTTCTGCTTATCTACGTCATAGTATGCAAGGGAAGAACACATTCAACTTTTCAAGATGCACTAATATTTTCAATCTAGCAATAGTTCATGCACAAAATTTGATACCATATAGAAGCTGAAAATTAGCTCACACCCCATAATCACCTACAAAACAAAAGATAACCTTGCATGAGAGTATGAAAAGATAATAACTTGGTTGATATGGTATTATACAAACGCACAAGATCCTTTCTTAAATAGATAAAGTGAGGGATATGATTGGACAAGATCATGACATGAAACAACTAACTCAACAAATATTAAATGACCTAGGGCACAAGAAATAAATGGCATAAGATAAGATAAGATCTAATTTCCAACTAAGACTTCTAGAAAGATTCATAGGACCTAATTAAACTTAACATGTGAATATGACCTACTAGTCACACACTAGATAGGTAAAGCACCATCACACCAATAGTTCCACCATATTTTATTCAAAAAATCTTGTTCTATATAGTTGGAATCAATTTTTTCATCAAAACGAGGAGACGGAGTGTAAGATTATTTTTGGAGATTTTTTAACATCATTTATTATTATTTCTAATATTCCAAATATATTTCAATATTTTCTATAACAACCCTATGCTTCTTTAAAAAAAATCAAATAAAATATAATAAAACTATACTTTTAGAAAGATAAAATTGAAGGCTATTTATGTCAATAATTTTTGTATATTTTATGATATTATTTAACTCAAATTTGTGGGGTGGTCCATCTTAACAAAATTTAGCTAGTAAAATTGGTTCATACCTTGGAGCAAAAAGAGTATCACATAAGTTTTTTAAAAATATACATATCATTTCATCTACAATACGTTGTCTATTTTTCCTTGTTTCCTAAAAGTGAAACACAAAACTATGTATAGACTAATTAGTCAACATGCAACTAAAGAACTTATATCAAATTATTATGCTTCAATACATAAATGTGTCCATGTCCTTAAGCATTCATCATTATTCTACTCTTTTGTACAAAAGGAAACTAATTTCCTTTAAGAATTATTATCATTTATCTCTTAAAATAAGCAAAACAAAAATATTTTTACATTTAATATAAAAATAATTTATTAAAGGAAAGGACCTATAGTTCATTACTGCAATCTAATAGAATTTGAGTATTAAAAGATTATTTATTTTTTAAATTCTAATTTAATAGTTGTGAATTTTATAATTATAAATTATTAAAAAATGTAAATTATGTAATAATATATAAATGAACACAAAATATATTATTTGATGTGTAAGTAGAGACTTTTTTTTCTTATATTTTATAACATCAAATGAAAAATAAAAATATGACACTTTTTAATGGGTGAGCTCTAAACTTAAGTTTAATGAATTTACTTGCAAAAATAAATAATTAAAATCACCATATAAAATTAATACAAAATTAACCGTACTAATTGTTATGTCTTCTTCAACCCCCACATAACAAACTTTTAAAGGGGTTCCTCAACAATATATAATTAAGGGACACGATTGTGACAAAATGATGGGATCACAACAAAATACCTAGATCAAAGTTGAGATTTTATATAGAAACTCAAATCAACAAGATAATTTTATCATAGGTATTTGCACTTTCCAATATTTGATTTGGTACATAAACAATGCCTATCACAACACAATACTTATAATATAGTGAGATAGATAAGTTGAGTGAGATAAATATGCATTTTTCCCTTCTCTCTTGTCAATTATAATATTATATTTTCATATCATATTAGTGACTCAATTCTTTTATATATATATATATATATATATATATATATATATATATATAATGTTAATCATATTTGATGGATTAATTCATTTTATTTAAGTTTGTGACTTCTAAACATTTTCAAAGGATGTGTTTTTCATCTAAATTTTAATATAAAACTAAAACATACAAAATAAATAATTGAATTATGTGTGTGCATACACATTATTATTAAAAATATTTTTAATTTATTAATTTGAAAAATATTTATTAATATTGAGTACATAATTTTATTGTAAATTAAGTTTATGTATGGTTTAATTTTGAAATTGTTTGGTTCTTGAAACATTAGAGCCACATTTTTGCTAAATATAAAGGGTTATGCATTATCAAAGATCTATTTGAAGACTTGAAACAAAAGAAAGGTAAAGTGAGAAATATTGAATACTTAAAATTAATCCACTCATTTGAAAGGAAGAAGTGCATTAGAGGGGAGTTTAAAAGGTTTGGATAAATAAGTATCATTATTTGGAAAATCATTCTTAATAGTCATGGTCATGAAAAATGTACGTGATATGTATGAGGCTCTAAGTATTGTTCGAATAATGTCTTATAAATCCCTTTTTTATTGTTCAAGTATATTTATAATGGGTCCTCTTCCTATATGGATAAGGAGGACTGTTTTGAGAAGGGCACAATTATCTTGGTTTAAGTTATTATGGAGATGTTGTTTATAAGTAGATGTCAATAATGGTAATATATGTCTTTAAAGATAATTTTAAAGAATTTTAGATCTCCTAAAAGAAATCATTTGAATCTCCTGAAAAAAAAAAAAAAAAACTAACCCTTGTATTTGTATTAAAGAAAATATAATTTAAGCATAAAAAAATTTAAAAATATCTTATAAAAAAATTTAAAAATATCTTATACTATGAAAAATTAATCAAACAATCTCAATTAAATTCTCGGGCCTTTGCCCTCTTTTCTGCGGTTCCTGGACCCTTATAACCAGGTTATATTTAGCAAAAAAAAATTAATCAAACAAATATGATTACTCCTAAAAAGATTTGATCAATAAACTATCTCAATACAAAAGTAGTGGAAGAAAATTCTAAATTATGTAAATGTGCCCATAAGCTACATGATTAGTTAGAGTCTAGTGTTCCTTGAGGGTTATACGATACCATCATTAAACTATAGTTAGAGTCTCATATATCTTGAAGGTTGTACAATATCATCATTAAACTATAATTAGAATCTAGTGTATCTTGAGGGTTGTACGGTACCATCATTACATTATAATTAGAATCTAATGTAGCTTGAGGGTTGTATGATACCATCATTAAACTGTAATTAGAATCTAATATGCCTTGAATGTTATACGATACCAACATTAAATTATAAGTAAAATCTAATCTATCTTGAAGATTATGCAATACCAACATTAAACTAGAGAAACAACCCATAAACTAGAGAAAAAAACTCATATTTAATATTAACAATAAACTTTGACGAAAATCGCTAATGAGAAGTCATATTAATCGAAAATAGACAAGCTATAAATATACTTATCTTACTTAGAACAGCCAAAACACCCATTACAAAGCTAAGTGCTTGCCAATATAGCTGAATCATTAAAACTATCAACTAAATTATGATACAAAATTTAACCTAACAATCCTTTTTCCCTACCAAATCTAGTTAAACCAATTGTTTCAAAACAAAGAATCAAGTCACAGCTCTATTGGATAAGGGCAAAACATGCATGCTCCAACAACCATTTCAAAGCAAGGAATGGAGCCAAAACTATATCCAATTTGCAGGATATGTGCAAAGAACAAAAGACAGGCTCTGAGTTATTTCATGTCTTAATTCCAAGAGTCCAATTTTGGTGTTAGTGATAATACGGCCTGTTAGTACTATGGGACAGACTCATATCCAAGGTGGACCACTTTCCCAACAAATTCTGGCCATTCACATCTAAATGCTATTGAATTCCAACATTATCTTTGTTCAGAGTGATCAACAACCATTTGAGACTGGTAGTTAGGACTTCTATCTTCCTCCATTATAATGCTTCCTATTTGGATGTGATAAAACACGTTTTTTATGGACGTCCACATGATGATGCTGCCATTTTCTCTGAGACAAAGGAATATGGCCAATACAAAAACATCATAAATGTTAATGGTGATGGTGATGGAAGAATCTGATCTGGATTTGGCTGGTTATAATATTCCCTATGGAGAAATGGGTAGCTGTGAAGATGGTGGCCTTGTGGAACACACCAGTTCAATGATTATTAACCACATGGTGTTTTAGTTTGTTTACAATTGGATGACTCTGAACAAAAAAAAGTACCTTCTCAGCCTGTTGGCCCATAGCCTTTGTTTCTGTGAAACAAAAACACCATGGTGGAGTCGATTCACACCACTCTATTTGGAGAAACTTCCGTAGCTCAGTTTCAGTTCATGGGCCCTACATTAGTGTCGGTCACTTTTTTTCTCTGTTATGCTACTGTTCCATTGGAGGGTCAAGAGGATAGATAAAGTAAAGATATTAGTGGAGATTTTGTGAGGTTTGTGTGGTTGTTTTGGTTTGTTGGTTTGTTGAATATTTATAAAGATTTTATTAGGGTTTATGGCTTACAATTTATTGTAAGGTTTTCAATATTTTAAGTTTTTTTTATTATAAGGTTTTCAATGTTTTTAATGGATGAGATTGAGCTTATGATTTGAGCATCTTTGACAAAATGGGTACTTCTTAGTCTTTGGTTCTTGGCTAAAAGAGGTTGATTAATTTGTCAAAGATATGCGATTTCCTCTTCTAGTTAAGAGGTTGACTTTAAAGGCATGAGATTTTCTCTTTTAGCTAAGAGGTTGACTTTAAAGACATGAGTTTTCTGATTTTAGCTAAGAGGTTGGCTTTAAAGACATGAGATTTTCATGGTTCATAAAGATAGAGTTTCCAATTTTTGAATTAAATTGTGTGAACACTTTTTATTCATCAAAATTTTGAGCACACTACATGATTCATCATCAAGGAGAACTTTAAGAAACCCCCCCCTCGGCGTAGGTGTAAAATCCTGGCGAATCCAGTATATTTCCCGATGAAAAATATTAATTTTATTGGGATTTTTTTCGTTTTACGGGAAAAAAAATCCCAATTGGCGAATCTTTTATAGTCCCTGGAAGTTCGTGGAAAATCTTGGCGAATTGCAAATTTTTTTAATAGAATAAAATATTTTTCATTGGCGAATAAAATCATTTTTCAAACCAGATTTTTTTTCCATTGGTGATTAAAACCTTTTATCAAAGCAAAAAATGTATTTTCATTGGCGAATTAAAAAGAATCTCAAATAGTAAAAAAATATAGTGGCGAAATAAACAGATATGCCAACGAAAAATCACAGAGGTCGTTCGTTGAATGTTCGATGGACGACTGAAGTTGCATTTCAGAAGTAAATCTCTGAAGCACTAGACTTGCGATTTGAAACCTCCGAAATAACACTATAACCGTTAGATGCGGACATGTGGTGAGATCAAGGCTGATCGCTCATCACTCATTTTGTCTTTTCAATGCCTCGACATTGTACATTTCATTTAATTAAAATTCTCATTCTTTTTGAAGAAAGTGTGGTTGTCGTATTGCTAGTGCAGGCAGTGGCGGCGATTAATGTCATATGTGATATGAACATCTGAAGCAATTTCTTGGACAACTCATAGCTTTAATGAAACAAGATTTGTAATGATTTCATATCATTTGAACTTTGAGTGATTTTGACAGCTTGTCAGCTTGAGGTATAGTTCAAGTTGGCACGTAGCCAGACGTGAATCAAATTAAACATTTTAATTATATAGGCTGGTAGCGGCACTAGTGGCCCATAAATAGGGATAGTGATTCAGTGATTAGTAGATAGTGCCATAAGGGTTTTTATTTTCTAGGGTTAATAAGGATTCACGAAGAAGATGATGCAGTATTAGGGATACTATAAATTCTCCTACCTACAGTTATGTAGTTACAGAGTAATCAGTAAAAGACAAATTTCCTTCAAAATCAGAATGGGTGGAATTGGAAAGAAGTTGATCTGGTTAACCTGAATTTTCAGACGGGTTTTGAACCAGGATGAGGAGCTCTGATGGAGATAAGTGCTATCCCAATGCATAGAGGCTGTAGGTAAAAGATGGGAGCATATTTGCTTCTCCTCCTGTATTCTAACAACTCCCATTTCCCAAGCATGGCTTTGGTTCTCAAAGGGGATAAGTACATTTTGTATCTTCATGGCTCCCATTTCCCTAGGACCGATTGGAACCCCCTTTCCCCAACATGGTTGGAAAATCCACCAGCAGAAGCTTGGAATCATGAATTTATTTTCAGAGCCACATTTGTATTACGTTGTCACCAGCAGAAGCTTGGAATCATGCATTTATTTTTAGAGTTACATGTGTAGTAAGTTTTCAGCAGCAAAGCTTGGAAATTGGAATCAATTTGTAATCCATTGTAACGAGAAACAACTTGGAATAAATTATTAAATTTTGTCTATGTAAAGTACTAAAGTGACACATTGACATATGTTATTTATATAAAACGGGAGCTACAATGCTACTCGTCTGTAACAAGATATGTAATAATGTGACATCGAAATTCAGTTGCAATAAAATAAATGGTTGTGTTGTGTTATTCTTGATTCCTTGAATCTTTGTTATTCATTTATGCTTAAGAGTAAAGAGTTATTTTCTGAGTTCAGAACTTCAGTGTCTATTAATAATTTAATATATTCAAATCAATTTTTTTCTTTTGAGAAATTAAGTAATATACTTTATGCAATATGCACTTGATAATTCATGGTTATATCGGGCCATCGGGGGAATGCAATCATTCGTTCCACCGATGTTTATGTGTTACAACGATGTGCTTACTTTTGTTGACTCTATCGGTATATTGGGGAGCACACCTTATGAGCTATGAGTCTTCCTTCGGTTCATCGGTGGGGTTGTGATGGGGGTTCCACCGATAAAGAATTGTTAGGCCGATGCTTATGGTATTGACTTTAAAACACATGTGTCATGTTTATTTTTTAAAGTTAATATCATAAATTCTCAAGTTTCAACCGTTGGATGAACATTTGATGTATGGTTGTAGTTGCATTCTGTAATGAAATGCACAGAGCGATGGGCTTCCCAATTTAAACCTCCAGAATCAACCTATAACCATTAGATTTAGAAAGATCAACGGTTAAGATTAAGAATTTGCAACTTGTAGACCTAAGACGTGTCATTCACTTTAATGTTCCAATTTCGAGAAACAAAGCATTTAAAACACTTTGTACTACTAACTTCTAAGTGTCAACTCAAATTGTTAAGTGATTAATGTTTATTTTTAGAAGTTAATATCATAATTCATAAATTACTCAAGTTTCAACCGTTGGATGAACATTTGATGTATGGTTGTAGTTGCATTCCGTAATGAAATGCATAGAGCGATGGGCTTCCCAACTTAAACCTCTGGAATCACCCTATAACCGTTAGATTTAGAAAGATCAATGGTTAAGATTAAGAATTTGCAACTTGTAGACCTAAGACGTGTCATTCACTTTAGTCTTTAATGTTCCAATTTCAAGAAACAAAGCATTTAAAGCACTTTGTACTGCTAAGTGTCAACTCAAACTGTCAAGTGATTAATGTTTATTTTTAAAGTTAATATCATAATTCATAAATTACTCAAGTTTCAACCGTTGGATGAAAATTTGATGTATGGTTGTAGTTGCATTCCGTAATGAAATGCACAAAGCAATGGGCTTCCCAACGAAAACCTCTGGAATCACCCTATAACCGTTAGATTTAGAAAGATCAATGGTTAAGATTAAGAATTTGCAACTTGTAGACCTAAGACGTGTCATTCACTTTTGTCTTTAATATTCCAATTTTGAGAAACAGAGCATTTAAAGAACTTTGTACTACTAATTGCTAAGTGTCAACTCAAACTGTAAAGCGATTAATGTTTATTTTTAAAGTTAATATCATAATTCATAAATTACTCAAGTTTCAACCGTTGGATGAACATTTGATGTATGGTTGTAGTTGCATTTTGTAATGAAATGCACAGGGCGATGGGCTTTCCAACTTAAACCTCTGGAATCACCCTATAACTGTTAGATTTAGAAAGATCAACAGTTAAGAATTTGCAACTTGTAGTCTTGTAGACTTGTAGACCTAACTCCAAAGATGTGTCATTCAGTTTAACATTCCAATTACGAGAAAAAAACATTTAAAACACTTTGCACTTTGAAATTGTACAGTGATTTTTAAAGTCTTCACTCTTCAGATTGCTCATTGTAATGCACCACCCTGTTTTGGATTCCACAGTTCCACTTCCAACAACGTCATTCCAATTTTCAAGAGTCGAGACTCAAAATCTGGGTAAGTGAAAGAATTCCTATGGCTACGTTTCATCGTTTGACATTTCTTAAATTCTTATTTTGTCAAAGTTTGAAGTTTGGGTTTATAGACTCAAGAATTCGTTAAAATTAAGGAGGACTAATAGGTATTACTTATTAGGGAATTCAAATTTCACAACTTCAGATTTGTATAAGCATGTCTACCACCAGTACCACTAGACTTAGAGCAATGTCCGATAAAAAAATACATTATGCAGAATTACTTAAAACCCCAGGTTTCACCGATGGGTACCATGATATTTATGATCCTGAAATCTATGGTAGGTGTACCTCAGAACTTAGATTTACATCTCAGAATAAGGCTGCAAAGAAAAAGCAAGTTGATAGTATCAGTGCACCATGGGTAACTGGATTAGGGCGCATGATGTTACATCAAGTTTTCCCTTGCCCAGAATTTATCATGGTCTGTGCCAAAAATTATGATGATAAGAAAAGAGCAATTGTTAATAAAGATAACCAAGAAAAATTGTTATCCATTAATGCAGAAGAACTTGGAAAAGTGTTGGGGTTTACAACCGAAGAATTTGGAAACCACCACATTGACCTAGAAAAGCTTGCTAGTGATTATGAAGCAGTGGAAGAAAGGCTGAAAAATGATTTCTTAAATACAATAGTTATGGATAGAAAAAAATTGAAAGGTGATCATAAGTCTCCTTATAATTTGGATATTTTAAACCGTGGATTCAGGATAATATTTCCATGCTAGCATTTTACCTCGGTCTAGATAGCAATTTGGAAGTGGGTGCAAGCCTCCTTGAAATGATATATAATATCCATTATGCTAATGAACATGTCAAATATAATTATACTCAGCACATTGTAGAATCCATGCATAAACAATTTTTAATGATTAAAGAAGGTTCCATGAAGACATTTAGGTTCACAACCTACTTGTGCTATCTTTTTCTATTCAAATTTAGAGGAATGTTTCAGACCAACAAGCTTCAAATTTAGCCCTATAGTAATGCAGAGGAAAAAAATTTGGCTCTAGTATATGAATGGACCACTGAGATAAGGATACATGATTCTCGAAGGAACTACAGTCATTTTGTAGACTACTTTTTGGCTCCATTGCATCAAGTAATTACAAATACTCCAATGCCTAGATTGCCTATGTCATGTAGAAACTGCATGTAACTACGAAAAGAAATACAATTGGTTGATTGGTACTTAATGGAAGAATATACTGTGCTAAGATTTTATGGATCGAGAGTACAACCATACAAACTTCCAATACATGTAACATAAAGGGTTTTTGCATTGGAATATGTAAGGCAACTGCAGAGTGCTGATGAACTACACTTTCTCAGTCAGCAAAAGAAGACCTTATTTCCTTCTTTACTTTTTTCATGTGGAGGGTTCACATTCGAGAGAAAAGCATTTAGTGTGGCACATAATATTTTGATTTTTTTTGCATTTGATGCTATCTGTCACTGGCAATATGATCCATGTGACATCATTAAATCAATGATTGTGGCCAATAGGAATGCTGCAAATAGAATTCAACATCAAAGTAAACCCTTGCTTGAAAACTTGAGAAACAAGGATTCTTGGGATGAGGTCAAAATAGCAATGGAGAAAAGTGCTGCTGAGAATGGTATTTCTTTTGAACAATTGTCAGCAGAAATTATGGCATTGCACCGAAAGACAATCAGGACATACAACAATTTTTATGAAAAAAGTGATAAACCATCTAGTAGAGTAAAAATTCCAAGTTCTCTAGAGAATGAAGTTATAGATAAAAATTGGTCATGATAAAAAATTACTGCCTTTTGGTCTATGAGGAAGGACCTAGGTGATCCAAGAGCTCTTGCAAAGTATGATGATAACGAAGAAGATAAAGAGTTTAGCAAATTGTGGAATATAGAGCATCCTGATGAACGTGATGAATCTGATGATGATATTGATAGGGAAGAAGAAGAACAAAGCCATGCCAATTACAAACCTGGTTTAAGTGAGGCCGCAAAAGAAGAATATGCTTCAACATATACTTCAGGAGCAGCCATACTTGAAAAAATTGGTTATGAAGGTGGTCCTTTGAGGTCCAAAGGACAAGGCCCTTGGACAATACAAAGTGTTGAGCATAGAAAAACAGTTGATAAATATGGCCTTGGGCTTGGAGGTGAAAAAGTAGACCAAGGGCATACAAGTTAAACTCAATTTGTTAGAGCTTGTAGTCCTCATCCTCATGGTTAGATACAATCACAACTAGGACATGCCCTTGGTGAACAACTTAGTGCAACTGGGAGTACCATTGGTGGCGATGGTATGGGTAGTAGTACTAGTAGTGGTCAACATGTGCTACAATGAGAAATTACACACAATACTAAGAGGAAAAAAAAACAAGATACCACAGAAACACCAGGTGATCAAGGCAATCAAAAGAGGCAAAGGATTTTGACAGGTCCAAGTCACACTATCAGTGGATCCACCAGTACCAAAAAGGAGTTATTTCCAGACACTCCCATAAATCCAGCTAGTGTGGGTGTGACATCATTAGCAACTGCAAGTACTCCTATTCCTTCACCATTCAAGCATTCCATTGTTCCTACCTCCCTAGGTTATGATTTCATTGAAGAGTTTAAAAAAAAATCAGACTTGAATAAAAAAGAAAAGAAGCAACTGATGGAGAGTGTGTTTGCTGTAAATTCAGAGACTACAACAACCATGGTATTACCCAAATTTGACACAAATAAAGAAATCATGGAGTACACAATTGTTGTTCCCACAGTTCAAAACAAACCAACAAATCAAATGGATTGATCTGAATACCAGGTAACCAATTTTCAATTGGAATTTTCTGGCCTGAAAAATACTAACAAAATTAATGTATCAAAGAAGAACAATGAATTGGTGTACACATCATTGCTAAAGCAATATAGAGAGAAGAAAAGGTTGCATACCCAAATAGAAAAGTTACAGGTAGACCTAGCAAGTGAGAAAGCAAAGAGGAAAGCAGTAGATAACAAGAGCAATGAATTAGAAAAAAGAATAATAAAATCTACCTCTACATCAACAAGCAAAGAGGATAAATCAAATGAGAGAGAAGTGAATGACTTGAAGCGAAGGCTAGATGAGAGCAACAAGAAATATGATGAGGAAAAATCCACTTCAGAAAAATTAAGAGTAAGCATTACGAATGGAAATGCACAGTGGGAACAAAAATTGGAGAAACAGAGAAAAACAAATGAAAGATTGGAGACAGAGCTGACAGAAGCAAAAGAATAAATTAAGTCTTTTCAAAATTAGTTATCTGCATTTTGTAGAGATACAATGAGGCATATGAAACAAAAAATCTGGGATGAAATAATGTAGAGCTTTGATCATTTGTGTGACATGTTTCAATTGATTGATGCTATCAGACAACATTATAAGAAGCTCAACAAATATTTAGTGGACAACAAAAAGGTGTTGGAATTAGAGGAATCTGCAAATGAAGTTCTACAAACAGTCTACAAAGCCAGTGACAATGATCTGAAATTAAAAGGGATTACTAATCGAATTGAAACCTCAATGAAGTTGTCATCTATCATTGAAAAGTGTTCGAGAATGTGTGGAACAAAGGAATATTTGCATTTGGTTGCAGACAAGATGAAGGTGGTGGATGAAAAGGTAAGGAACTTCACAGAGCTTGGTTTTCTAGAGGCTTTTGACACAAATGAGTGATTCATTGGAAAGAATGGTTTCAGAAAGAAGATGGAAGGTGCAAGGAAGATTGATTTGGACCAATTTCCTCAGAACCAAGATGTGAACTATTTGGATTCCATCAGAACACTGATAACCTTGAATGCAAAATTGACTGAAGAATTCAAGACAGGTTCCATTTCCAATTACAATCCTGAAATGTTAACAAAACTTCAAGTCAAACAACATCAGTTAGAGAAAATGGCAATTCCACCACCTGAAGAGTGGAATTTGCTAGAAAATTTGATACAGTGACTTGATTTATTATTTTCAATCTTTGATAATATGAGTTTCGAAGTTCCAACTCAGCTTTGTGCAGACTTGTCTTTGGGCATTGGTAAGATTTTGCATTGCCAATGCCAATATGTACTCCTTCATGTGAAATTCAATTAGAAATATCAAACTCAGACTTCAGTAATGTGATGATGTTCAATTATCTGGATTTTGTATTATTTATTTTATCATTTGAACTAGTGATGAACTGTTAGCTCATTATATTTACTTCTTGGTAGAGCTTCCATTTCCAAGTTATGGATGTTGAACTATTAGCTCATTATATTTACTTCTTGGTAGAGCTTCTAAGTTATGGATGTTGAACTGTTAGCTTCTATTATGTTTTGACTAAAAATCTTGATCAATATCCACCAACTTACACCTCACCCACATCCCACATACTGCAAAAATACACTACATTTGATTTTATGATTAGCACAAATTATAGAGATTTGTGTGACAAGATCCATTTTATGGCCCACATTACTACTTGATCAATGATCAATGATCATGTCCATAAATAAATATAAAACCCCATGGTCACAACCCCTATTCCTGAAGAATTCAAATTCAATGTACTGACAAATTAATTGTACTTCCACACACTCAATTTGAATAACATAAACAACCACTTTGGAGATAGCCAAATAAGTTAATAACTTATAAGCATATGAATCCACAACAATTGAACACTCAAAAGAAAATCAGTAAATATGTGTAACCTTCTCCATTGTATTGATCTTCAAAGTTCAAATGATACGCATTATAAAAATAGTCTATGACATGAGATGGATGGGCGAATTGGTGTAATCTATTATTTATCTTCTTACTATTTTCTACTCTAAAGTCTAATTAAAAATGATGTGATGATCCATTGATCTCCTATTGGGGTCTTGATTTCTCTTATATATGAGAGGCAAAAAGCTACAAACCCCTTGCAAAAATTTATGACGTTTTGACAACTAAACATAACTCAAATTATAAATAAAACAATGCCACAGGTGAATGCATCGATCCGTTAATCTCCAAGCAGAAGCCCGTGACCACTGACCACCTAAGATCTGTTCAAGGCTTCTACTCCATGATAGGGAGATCATCATGTTGTCGAATGGCGTTCTTCCTCTGAATCTGATGGTTGTCCCATTGGATCTGATTCTGACACATCTATAGTTTGGCTAATAAACATATTGACTGCAGAGAGGTGATGGATGTACTCCTGTTCAGCATAGGTGTCCATGTTAGAGATTGCCTCTTTCATATCATATTCCATAGAAATTATTTTTTTGAGTTGCTTATGATTGTTTTGTAAAACCATAACCTCATCATTTATTTCTTGCAACGCAACAGTCAGAAGCCCAACAAGCTCTTCCTTCCAATCATCATATTCTCATGGATTTCCAATGCCAAAATGAAGTGTCGGGAGTGGGACTGAATCAAAGCAGTCAAAATATTCCCTAAGCTTGTTATGATATCCATTATTTGATTCTACCAACTTGTTATATGTCAGCAATATTCGTCCTTTCATGACATTCTTATCTAGGAGCTCCTTTTTTTTCTCCATCATTCTAGGCTGCAATTGTTCATTCTCCACCAATGCAATGCATGTTTTTTTGAATACTTCCCAATATTCAATAGCACACTTCATCATTTTATTGAACCTTTCTTTTATCATTTTAGATACAGTGTTATATTTGATGGTTTTCACTTCTTTCTCCAATTCTTTGCATTTCCCCTGGGATTTCAGATGGCAATTCTTCCAATAGGTTGCATCAGCCAATGCATCAAGCACTCTCTTATATTTTTCAAGCCATGGAGAGTACAAATCTGATGTGGAGGAGGAAGATGTTTTTTCTCTCTGATTTGCTAGCTCCTTCTTCAATTTGTCATTTTCCTTAATCAGTTTATCGATCTATGCTTTGGTAAAATTTGCCACATTTATGTTCAATTTTGTTGTCTCCATAGGGTTGGTATCCACTACTCGTTGAACCAAGAGATGACCAAAAACTTGGTTTGGATTACTAATTATAGCAGGTCTTTTCTCATGGGGATACAGTGACCAAATAAGCAAGGTAGCTTCGTCTGGGTTGTACCCAGATCCTGAATACATTTTGTCACTTGCTTCTTTTGTTAAGTTCATTGTCGTATCCCCTCTTTTTCTGAAGCTATCAAATACAATTGAAGAGCTAATATCCCACCTTGGCAGGAACAACAATCTAGCTTCTTAAATCAATTCCCTACCTCTTTCAGGAGTGATCGACTCCATTTCCTTTTGTACCTCCCTTTTCAATTCCTCCAGAGAGGTTGCCTCATGTTCAGGAGTGATATCTTGTATGTGTTGTCTCATTTTTCTACCTTTATATTCATAAACACATGATTTAAATTCAGAAGATTTAACAAAATCACAATTAAAAATAAACTGTTGTCCAGCCATGACCCTCACATCATCAGATAGTTCATTTGATGTCTCAAATCTTACAATATTATGCTCTTGAGGGGGATCGTACTGTGCAATCACAAGAGCACTTATTTTTTTGACCTTCTCACCCTCTTCATCACCCTGCTCTTCTTCACTTATATCAATATCCATAGAAAAACATACCTCAGGAGTAAGTTGTGAAGGTATGTAATCCAAGGGCTCTATGTCTTCAGCTTGTACTCCTGAATAGGTTGCATGAGGTGCATCAAAAACAACTGGGGGAACATCCTTTACCAGTTCATTGACATGAGCGATGAGTTGCTCAATTCTTGTTAAAGGATCATGTATCTCACCAAATGCCTTTGAATAAGATGGGAAATTTTTCCTCTTCCATTCCTTTGCAAGCATAATCTTGTTATAGGAGGCCAATCTTTCCTTGGTGGAAGCCTCATCATGGTTTCTTATGACATCTTCGATTGAGAACAAATGTTCATACCCTAATAGCCCCTACGATAATCTTGCCTTGTGAATAAACCCTTCGACATCAAATTGTTTCCTTACATCACCTAGAGGTAGGTTGTACTGTGCTAATTTACCATCAATTTCTCCATATCCTTCATTGGTAACCACTGTAAAGTCTCCAAAACATAAGGTGCTGGGCATAATTGGTTATTTGCTATGTCCTTTGAGGTGTTTGGAATCAGATTTTGCCAATTGCCTCACAATTTCTAAAAAAGCAATTCAATCAGGAACTACTCGTGGCATCAAGTGTGGAGCCCCTTTGAACCCATAAACCCTTATCACTATGCAATCAAGGAAATCATACTAGTCTCCCTAGTTATGATTCACTTTATTTCTCCGGTCATTTTCCTTTGGTCTTAGAAATCTTTGTACTTATGGGGATAGGTTATAGTTGCACGGATACCCCGACAACTTCATCAATGGTTTTACAAAAAATTCTTCAAAATAAAGGTAATGAGACCTACCAAATCAGCTATCCCATAATGAATTCCACATTTGTATAGGTTTAAAATCTCCATTTTCATCTATATCTTTTATCCTTAATTCTTCACTCCAGACCCCTCTGACTTGTCCCTCGTACAATAGCAAATGCATAAGCAAAGAATAGTGTTCAAAATTAGTATTATCACTATTATTTTTAATCTTTTCGAGCCCTCGATGTAGGCAATTGGCCAAGTAGCTAGCATAATATAATGGCCTAGCATCCTTGCTCTATATGTTTGTAGCTAAGATCATTGGGGCAATCAACATGAGAGGTGGAACCTCTACTCCCAAAACCTGACCAGTTGAATAATAGGTGTATCAGAAATACTCTTCAAACAAATCTTCATGGAAAGGAGGGTTTTCACTGCTAGAGAACCTCCTGAGTTGGCCTCCTTCATCCTTGGGCCTATGAAAAGGTAATTTCCATCTCTTATAGCTGGTATCCATGTGGCGATACTCTGTCAAGAGATCTTTGATCGTGAATGATAAATTCAGTGAACACTCTAACTGAAATACATTAGAAATGAGATCCCTAGAAATAACAAGCATGTCACCCCCGCCATGTGACTGAATAGTTCTTTTCTTGGGGTCATATCTAATAGCAAGAGATTTAATTAGCTCTGTGTTCACAAACAAATTGGGCACCACAAGTCTTCCCAGGTTCAACCTCCATGGATTGCAGACTGGTTGAAACCTAAATTGTTTTCTGTAATGGTACATGAAGAGGTCGTACCCTCGTTGCAGTTGCCAAATATCCCCTAAGCCCTTTAGTTTGTCCCATAATCGATCCATGGAAGGATTCATTTGAGCACTCCTCTTGGGTCTTGGCCCTGACCCAGGACATTGATCTATCAGGTCTTCATTTAGGAGTCTCCTAGGCTTTTCGGTTTTCTATTTTTTAGCTTTGGGTTTGTCTATACTCTATTCCATTATTTAAATCTTAAGCTTTTGAGTAAAATAGATTCTCAGTTGGGTCTGAAAGTGAAGTACTTACGTGAGTCTCGTCGAGTCGCCTCCATAGTCCACCAGTCTTTACTGCGTCAGAACTCCAAGTTTTTGCCTTTCTGCTTCTGCCCTAAGCGAAATCTTCCAGGATTTTGTAACAACTATGCGATCAAGTTGTGATATAATTCACTTCAATTATGGTTCATAAATGCATCGCAACACGGCTGCATGATGCCCCGGGATGTCACATCAGTCTTTCACCGATAGCCACCCTCTCCACCGATGGACACCTATCCTTCGTTCTATCGGTGGGACGCCAAATAATGTTTCCCCTATGCACCATAGTTCCCCCGATATACTTTATGAATTCGATAATTCATGGTTACTTTTGTTGACAACTTGACTCTATTGGTATATCAGGAGAGCACCTTAGGAGTCAGCCCGATAGAGTATTGTTACACCGATACTAGGTTGTGAGCTATTTTTATCGGGCCATCAACGGGATTGTGATTGGGGTTCCGCCGATGAAGCATTGTTAGGCTGATGGTATTGAATTTTGTTAGGAATGGGGGAAGTACTACGTCACTACAGAATTTCAAATTTTGTTTAATATTTATGGATGCAATGTGAATGCAGGTTATAATATGGATCTTGTCACACAAATTTCTACAATTTGCATTGTTCATAAAATCAAAGTGTGGTATATTTTTGTGATTATTGATAAAATAAGATAATTCATGCCCATGGTCATAAATTATAATTCATGGTTACTTTTGTTGACAACTTGACTCTATCCGTATATCAGGAGAGCACCTTAGGAGTCAGCCCGATAGAGTATTGTTACACCGATACTAGGTTGTGAGCTATTTTTATCGGGCCATCGGTGGGATTGTGATGGGGGTTCCGCCGATGAAGCATTGTTAGGCAGATGGTATTGAATTTTATATAATTTATAAAATATCATCAACTACGTTACTATAGTTTGACTTTGGCATATGTATTATGATTCATGAAGTGCAATATAATATAAAATATCATGGAGATTTGGAGTGCAATATAAAATAAAATATTCTGAACTTGAAGTGTAATGATTCATAATTTATTTGAATACAATATAAAAAATCATCAACTACAGTTTGGAATATGATTCATGCTGACATGCAGTGCTTGAGTGCAATATAAAATAAGATATCATGAAGTGCAATGATTCACAATATCATAAAATATCTCAGAAACTATTTTTGATATTGTAGGAAACTTGCTTACAATTTTGAATGCTAAATTCATTATGTGGGCCATGCAGTGAATGCCAAGCATGTATGGTGCACAAGTAGTTTGTAACTTTGTGCAAAGACTGCTCCTTTGACCTTGCATCACTGCAGCTCCTTCAGCTCCTACACACACCATTTTTTTTGGCAATTGTCAACTCATCCATACCTGCAATTTCATTCAAAGATTTCTTGACTAGTTCAAATAGATTTTGCGATGTTGAACTGTCCTTCATTTTACGAACACAAAGAAGATGAGCTTGGCGAACATGTTGTTCTATAGTATACAAATGCATACAAACCCAAGAAGTATTGTCTACCACAGTAACTTCATCTAAAGATAATGCAATGAAATTTGACTCTTTTAATTTCTCCTTTAAATCTTGTTTTTCCACTGCAGCAAGATAGTTCGCCCATTCCCATCCAGCGTTTACTGACCAATGTGAGAAGGGAAAGTGGGGAACACTCAAATAAGATAATAAATCAAAATATTCTAGGTAGTCTATCATAGGACGCCCCTTGGAAAAAATATGAAAAACAACACTCATCTTAACAATTTTTGACAGATTTGTTGCTGCCATGGCTTTTCCAAAATGAGCCTCAAGTGTACCTTCACATTTTTTAATCTTTGACATTCTATGGTTATGCTCTCCATAATCTGTGGCATACTTAACATCAAGACATTCTTCCTTTGATTTCCATTGTACGACTGATTATTCCTTTCCGTCTATGATTTGTTTTTCGTAAACTTTGTCGATATGCTTTTCTATAGTGTCAAGCTTTAGTTGAATCATCTTGTCTCTTCCACATTTCCAACTACAAATCTTACATTTGACCTCTGTTTCCCTTTCAATATCATTTTCGTTTGATAACCCCCACTGCTTCAAGGAATGGGTACTTCGACAACCAACCAATTTGAAATTCCTTGTCATTTCCCACTTGTGCCCCAATTTTGCTTTGCCTTTTCTTTTCTTGCTACCAACATCATCCTCATCCAAGTCAATTATCTCATTCTGGCTATCCAGGGTATGCCTTGGAATATCTTCTACGGTATTGCCATCCTCATTTGATACATTTTGATTTAACACAATGACAACCTCACCTTGACCTTCCTGTGGCGATGAGGTATTGTCATTGCCATCTTCAATAATATTTGGTGGAAGAGTCGATGGTGTAGCTCCACCTTGATCTGATGGATTAGAAGCTTTGCCAATTCCAAAGTAAGACTATATGGTACCTCCATGTTTTGGGCATTTTGATGGCTTCCCGTCTCTTCATTACCCTCAGGAGTCTTACCCTTGCAGTTGCTGCTCGACATATTGATGTCTCACTTCGAATAAAAGCTAGAAAAAAATGTCTTCTTGTTTAAGAAGGACAAACCAACAGAGAATATAGATTCCATTCCCTACTCAAAATCATGTTTAAGACTGAAGCAAGAATGGAAAACAGATAAAGAAATATTATTATTATAACTAATAACTAATAACAGTATGAAGAAATGGTCACTCACCTTTGAGTCTACGTTTTCGGGTTTCGCTTACTCCTGAATCGAGAAGTAGAACCTCAGAACCGAACAAAATGTGTAAGAACAAATAACAATTTCAATTGTATTTATATCAATCCATATTTGGCGAATTCCACGGGATTTTTAAATGGTATGTTAAAAATTTGGTGAATCCTGCGTGCTTATAAAACGATACCTTTTAATTTTCAAGGCGAAATAGGTTCTCATAAGCAACTATTTATAAATTTTAATTAGCGAATGGGTCTTCACAAGCAACTATTTGTAAATTTTAATTGGTGAAATGGGTCCTCATATAATGTTGTTTTAATAGTATTGGCGAATATGTTGGTGTTTTATGACATGCCCCCCGGGATTCCAGGCGAAAATATTGATCGATCCATTGGAAATGCGTAGTATGTTATGGCGAATTTATTGCCTAAACATGCCTTGTAAAAAAAACCCGCTGGCGAATGGACATGCATTGGACCGATAGTTTGTGAAATCTGGACGATTTGAACACCTTGCTGGAGACCTAGAATTCGCCAAATTCGATTTGCCCGATTCTTGGAATTTGCCAATTGGCAAAGATTCGCCACTAAAGTTATCCCTGTTCATCATTAGGATGATAAGCAAGATAAGAGAATGATGCATTCCCCTAACTAATTACTCGTGCAACTTTGTTTGTAACCTTGATACTAATGGATTGTAAAAATGATTAAAGCTTGTTAGAAAACCTCTAAAAATATAGCCTATAAAATTTATTCACAAGTATAGTTGCATGTAGAATGCTTTTGAAGTGCTTTGTTTTTATCAACACTTATGATTGTAGGGGAATAAAACACATTTGTATAAATTAATTCAGGGTAAAGTAATAAATTCAATACAAGAAAGTAATGAATTTTAGATTACTGAGTTAGGATGGTAATTTAAATGTGTAAGTGTATTTTTTAAATAATAAGGATTTTGACTTAGCTTTTTGTAGAACTTGATGACATTTGACTATAGACCATCTCTCAATGATTCAAGCTATGCTTTGATATTGGACATGATTCTATGATGTTTTAACAAACTATTAATTAATCTTTATTATGTTCTAGGTTGAATATGCATAGATAAAACTAATCTCAACACTTATGGAGTGTGAACTCCACTCATGAAATCAAGTTCTCTACATGAAAATGGCCTATATAGTTTTCAGTTGCTTGAAATTTGTTCACCTTCTGGATTTTAAAATTGTAAAACAAACAATGTTTATGAACACCTTTAAGGAGTCTACTAGGCAAGGATCATCTCTTTTTTTCAAACCTTAGGATCTATTTTAGTGGTTTTAGAACAATGATCGATGACAACAATAACCATGCAAAATTTGTAATTTATTGCTAGGTGGAGGTCTTGATGTTGATGATGTAATGGATATGCTTTGATGCTCCTTAACTTGTGGTAATATGAACTAGAGTAAGATTTTATGGATGTTCTCTAGATCCATAGAAATGATTTAGGATTTTGTACTTGTATATAACACCCTAACATGCAATTTAAAATGTTTTACATTTAATTCAACAAGTAACTACTATTTAGAAAGAGGTCAAATTTCTAGGCCTAGTTTAAAATTAAAAATTTAAAAATTTGGGGGTTAAATCCATGTTAAAAATTCTAGCCTAGATTAGTTTCATGCCTATAGATTTAAACTAGGTAGGTGAATAGATAAAAATAGGATCAAGAAGTTAGTCCATAAGGATGTGTGTAGATGAAATGAAGTTAGGTTCAAGTAATTTTCCAACTTGTATAAGAAAAAACCACTTATTCCTGTGTCATTGCATGAAATGGAAGACACAATTTTTACCTTTATATTTTACCCCCACTTTGACTTGCATGTAAACTATTATGAATATGCATGTTAAAGTAGAACAAACAATCAACATGTTCAACTAAATATTTAGATACTCACAAAATGAACACATATATGGATGGTGGTTTGATAGATTCTTCTTGTAATGAACGCTTCACCTTGAAACATATGAACAAAAAAAATCCAATGAGTTGTATCTCATTGGGATTTGAAATAGGAAATAACACAATTGCTTAATAATTTCAATAATTATTATGAGCCCCCTTTCCAATATATCTATTATGTATTAATAAATAAAGTATTGGGTGCATATATTTTTTGTGAGTTGTCTCACTAACTATTTAGACGATAATACTTATCCCACATGCATGGGAAAATAGTAGTTATCTTTAGTTAAGAACTATAATTGTGGTATTTATGAAAAATAAAGTAATCTTGAGTATATTTTATTTAGTTTGTTGGTGTTCTATTGGAGGATTTCCTAGGCCTCAAAGCAACACTACAAAAATTAATAAAATTACATTCTCTTGCTCATATTCTTTGATATGTTCTATTGCTTTAACTTTGCAAGATTTTCATTTACATTTATAGGTTCCTTTGAAGTGTTATTAAATAGTTTTTTGGCTTTGTGCATAGATTATAATTGATTTTTAAAACAAAAATAATTCTTGGTGATTTGCAATCTCTTTTTCACAACATGGTGCATAGAGAGACTTGTGATAGATTATAACCTCTTATAGAATTATATGCAAGTCCTGACCAATTAGTTATATGAAGTAATTAGGCTGCAAAAATAGCTTAGAGAATTATTGCGATGAGTACCTAAGAACCCCTAAGTAGTTTGAAACTAAGGGATTTTTGTAATAAAAAACAGTCAATGGACCTACACTCTATATTTTATTAGTCGTACCTTGAGTGTATACAATAAATTATCATTGGGAGGTAAATTTATGGTTGAAATATTAATAACACGTACCCTAGCAAATAAATTATGGGTACTATTGACACTTTGCGCCACCCATCATTTTTTTCATGATTCATCACAAGAAATCAGTTTGAGAGATCCCAAATAGTTTATCATGAACAAAAAAGCCTGTGGTAGTCGCATTTCTATTTTCCTAGTTTGCACTAAAAAACCCATCTTGTAGAAGTCCAAAAAATGGCTAAGTCCTTCATCGAAGTTTTGTATGCTTTTCAAAACCTTGTCGGGCTTTGGCGTGGTTTTGAGTACCTTGTTGGGCCTCAACAAGGTTTTTAAAACCTTTCCTTTTCCTTGCTTTATTCATTTTTTCGTCTAAGTCTTTAAGGTTCTTAAAACCCTTTCGAGCTCCAACAATGTTGTCTTGGGCCTCGACAAAGGTTTTAAAACCTTCCTTTCCTTCATTTTCTTCCTCTTTTTGGTTTTTCCTTATGTTTCCAAAACCTTTTAGGCTCTGACAAAGGTTTTGAAACCTTCTTTTCTTCTTGCTTTACTTGTCTTCTTTTGATTTTGTTCTTAGGTTTTCAAAACCATTTTGAGCTTCGATGAAGGTTTCTGTAGGTATGAATTAAAGTATTGAGCCTAGTAATTTATCTCACTAGGAACTTAGGGGAGTCATTCACATGTTAATTTTACTTAGGATATAATATTATTTCTATAAGTCTTAGTTGGCTTTTCTAGAAATTATCTTATCTAGCTTTATGCATCATTTCTTAGGTAGTTAGTTTGTTAGTCATCTCATGTCATATGATTAAGAAACATGTCACAATCATATTCAATCCTATTCCTCAACCTTTCCTATATAAGGAAGGTCATTGTGTACACTTTGTAACATACTTCATGCCTCATCATCATTTTGATAGGTCTTAATATCAAGCAAGATCATATTCTTGCATACTCTCTTATAGAAGGTTTTCATTGTTTTTGCAGGTGGTCTTGGGTATTGAGCTAATCTTCAGCTCTTACATGGTATCAGAGCCAAGCCTTGTAAAACCCTTCTCACATCCAAGGGTTGAGCTATTTCTAGTGAGAGATCTAGGTTATTTTTAGTAAGGTTGAGTATGCTCTTCTCTTGCATCATATCATGACCCAGAGAATAAGAAAAACTTGAAATAAATACTAGATTTAGGGTTTTTCTTTTTGGACTTGTATTGCAGGTTCATTTTGGAGTATGTTGGTGCAAATATAAGCTCTCTATTGAGTTTAAAATATCTAAGAAAGCCAGATCTAGCTTTTATTTCTTCAATTTGTCCATTTTATGATATAGTTGCAAACTCAAGTTTGAAGCTTAGATTTGGTAGAAAAAAATTTATTGGAACACTTTTAGCCCAAATGGATGCTACCATTACATTTAGATGGCCCAAAAACCCTTATTTTCATATAAATGTGTCCATTTTAGGTGAATTTAAATTTTTGTAAATTTTTATTTTGCCAGGGGGTCGTCACTGTAGACTAAATTCAACCATTTAAAAAAAATCATAACTTTTGATCCAAAAGTCAATTTTTTGCAAACAAGATATCATTGGAAAGTTGGTTTTGTGTAATTTATAATGGTGCTAGTTTCATTATTAGATCTAACTATTGGTGAAAGTTATTGTTGTTTGAAGTTAGATCTCCCTTTCAGACCTCTGAGCTCATAAATTTCTACCAGTCTCCGATTTTGGTGATTCAAGTTGCATTTGGAAGGTATTCAAGAGCTCTTTAATTTGGTTCATGCACTTTTTCAGATTCAGCCCCAAGTGTGATTTATTCAAATTTTTGCATTTTTTCTTTTTTTCTTCATAACTTGGACATCTTGTCTCCTGGAGAAGTTTTGTTTGTGGAGGGGGGGCTTCATTTTTAGTTGTATTTTTAGGTTTGGGAGTTTTTGATTGTTGTTGAAGGTTAATGTCTTTGTAATTATGGAGATCTATCATAGTTCATTACGGGGTTTTCATTTCATCCTTCTCTAGTTATGTTGGAAAGGGGAAACTATAAACAATGGAGAGATAACATCATTGACCATCTCCAATCACTTCAGTTGTTGCCACATTTGTATGGTTTTGTTCCCCCTCTAGATAAAGGTATACATAATTTTTCTTGGAGTTGTAGAAGGTATGATGTCTTAAAGGTTATTGCAATGCATGTTGATGATGACATTTAGAAAGCTATTCAATATTTTTATTGTCCTCATTATTTTTGGACTAAAATTTGGGAGATATATGGAGATCTTGACACTCCACCATTCCTAGATGATCATGTTTTAGAATGTCATTTGCCTCTTCATTCTTCAGATAAGATACCCTATGATCATTCTACTATGTAGGATTTTGAATGCTTTGAATCTTTAGATGAGGATGATGAGGGTTCTTCAGATGGTCCTTCTTCTCGATCAGAGACAGTTGTTGTACCTTCACCTTTATTGATTCCTTGTGCGGAGTCATTGATTGAGGCTCCTATAATTCCTATTTAGTAGGTCCATACATATTATGTTGATGATTCATTGAGAACTTCCAGTGATTCATTGCACCAAGTATCTCATTGTCTTCTTGATTGGGATTCCTATTTATCAAAATACATCTTTGTTTGTGGAGTCTCACATTTCATATTTGAAGGAAATATTTGAGGGGTTATCTCTCCTCTTTGATGAAATTCATTGCACGTGTTTTCAAATCATCTTTGTATTTGGATATTGTTCAACATCAATTTCTGTAGAGTCCTAATTTTTCACCTTCTTCTTTGATTGGAAATGCACCCAATTTGATAGTGGCATATTCATCTTTAGTGGACAAGGAGACACATGAGTAGCTTTCAGATACATCATCATCATACATATTTATGCTTCTTTCTTTCAATTCCTATCCAAAATGGGAAGCATTCATGTATTTTTATAGTTTGGTTTTGTTTCTTCGAAAAGGGAGACAAGTTGTTTGTCGACATTGGATCATGTTTTGTCTTTAGACATTTACCATTTTCGTAGGTGATTATACATTGTGGGGGGCTATATAGTCTCTCTCTTTACCTCTTATGGAGGTTCTATTTATTGTAATATATCTATTTGATGGATGGTGTACTTGGGTGGTATCATGGAGTCCTCCATCCTTCCTCACTTGATTGTTATTTTCTCTCTTTTGGAGAGGAGTTTTGTCCCACTAGGTTTTCTCCTTTTCTCCAGTTGTGAGAGATTTTTTGTAGTTGTACATGGTTACCTAACATGGCCTTGTAGTGAGGACCCATATTTGCATCTTTTTTGCATCATTTGCATAATAATCTTCTCCCTAAGTTGCACTTGAGGGGGGTGTTGGTCTGAATTAAAGTCTTGTACTTAGTAATTTATCTCACTAGGAACTTAGGGGGCTTATTTACATAATAATTTCACTTAGGATATAATTTTCTTTCAGAAGTCTTAGCTGGATTTTCTAGAACTTATCTTATCTAGCTTTATGCACCATTTCCTAGGTAGTTAGTTTGTTAATCATCTCATGCCATAGGATTAAGTCACATGTCACAATCATGTTTAATCCTATTCCTCAACCTTGCCTAGATATAAGGAAGTTCATTGTACACTTTGTAACATACTTCATACCTCATCATCATTTTGATAGGTCTTAGTATCAAGCAAGCTCATATTCTTGCATACTCTCTTGTAGAAGGTTTTCATTATTTTTGCAAGTGGTCTTGGGTATTTAGCTAATATTTAGCTCTTACAATTTCAAAACCATCATCAAGCCCCAAAGAAGGTTTAGAAACCTTCTTTTCATTGGATTTTCTTCCCTCTTTTCAACTATTCTTTAAATTTTAAAAAATTCTTTTGGGTGCCGACAAGGTTGTCACAACCTTGTCAGGGCCCAATAGAGGTTTCAAAACCTCTTTTTCTTCCCCATATTCCTTCTCCTTTTTCCTTTATCCTTGTTTTCTTTTCTTCTTTTCAAACTCAAAAGTGGTTGTCAAAACCTTGTCGGGCCCTGACGAAGGTTTCAAAACCACCTTCAAGTTCCAATGCCTTTTCTTTTCTTCTTCTTTTCCCTTTATCCTTTCAAACTTGCTAGCTCTAGATGGACTAGGTCTAAAAGTCTAAATCCATTCCCGATCTCCGAATCCACCTTCTATGATCCTTTCAGGGTTTTTGGTCTTGAACGGAAATTTGAGACTAAGGTCCAATGTCCATTTTTTTCCTAATCCCCACTCCTTTCGATCCAATCGGGACTTTGGGTCTCGAAAAACTTTTGGACAAAGATCTAAATGGTTCTTGTCTGATTGGTATTTTTGATCCAGATCATTTTTGTCCTTCTTATCCAATTAGAACTTCAAGTCCCAATTGGAGATTTGGATCAATGGATCGAATGGTCCAAATCCATTCAAGACTTCCACTCCTGAATCCCTTTCCCTTCTCATTTCCCTTTCGACTTTTGGGACCCAATGTCGAACACCCGAAATACTGAGAGGGGGTGAACCAATATTCTTTTAAACCATTTAAACATTTAATCATTTAACTCATAAAATATTTAATTTACAATAATGAAGGAAAGCATGCAGACATCCAAAAACATCACATAACACATGAACACTAGGATTTTTACATGGAAAACCCAAAATGGGAAAAACCACAGTAAGGATTAGCTCACAATATATTATAATTGGTTATAATATATTACATAAGTTCCCATTGTAGATGGACTCATTGCTCACTGAAAGATAGAAGAGATAGAAGAGATTATGGAACACATCCAAGTATTGAATGTTAGTGTAAAGGTCTTAACTTAATTATGTTGATTAAGTTACCTTTATTCCCTTCTTAAGATTTCACGTTAGTTTTCATAATGTGACATTTAATAATTATATTAATTATTAAATGTTTTCCTATTAGGGCTTCTATTAGGGTTTTTCCTATTAGGATTTTATTAGGGTTTGCATGATCTCCTTTTTATAAGGATTGATCCCATTGTATTTCATATCAATTAATTCTCTCATTCTCTCTAATATATACATTTTCAGTTTTTAGAGAACCCTTGCTTGTTTGTCTCCATCTCTTCTTTTGTGATAGGTTATTTGCATGCAGGTGATCTTTGGGGTTTGTGGTGTTGTATTTTCTCAACTCCTACATTGAACTGTTACAATTGCATCTTACATATGCATGAAATACAGTTCCATTGAAGCTCAATATATTGACTTCACACACTTCATACTATTTTAAATTAATACTTTTCTCTACTCTGTATTTTCCCTATATTTGCACAATTTGCATCCAAAAAATATTATTGCATCATTCGTATCACATACATATCACACATATATCAAAATATTGAAAATGATCTTACTCATATATCCGCTTCACCCATAACACCAATTAGGTCATCGTAATTGGATGTAATATGTAAAGTGTAACTTGTCGGCTCAAGATCCTTCCACACATGCTTCATGCCAAGATTCAAACCTTGTGAATTTTTTAAATAGGTCAGCATGGACGTAAAATAGTACTCACATAATAGATCAACACATGTTCATCCTCAACAAGATGCAAAACTCATTAGGTCGCCACAGGTAATGACCTAATTACAAAATTTTCCAATTGTACACCCACACTCAGACACAAAGACCTCCAAAAACTATTCCAGTTGTAATATACAGTGTATTGTAACCTATCAAGATCTCCACAAAACCAGAAAGAAAAATTATAATATGCAGAGAAGTGTGGATTCACCAAAACACGTGCTCAAAATTGGAAAACAACTGATACTACCAAGCCAAAGCCAAAACAAGATGAAACTTTGGAATTAGTTTCCTCTATCAACCAAAAAAATTATGTTAGAAGCACAAATAAATATCTTCATCAGTGGACTAATGCATACCCAAATATCAGATCCCCTATACATAGGAACACCTGAATTGACACTTTGTCAATTTCCACAACTATTTCCTTCACCAAATCAAACCTGTTGTAAAATTATATTTCACTATCATTCTCAAGCATAATCAAGCCATCCAAACTGATCTACACAATGGTCTTCATACTGGGATACAATGTTGACATCAATGACAACACTACAATGAATGCCTGTATAATTTGTGCTCATCCCACATGCTCATGTTGCCAACAAATGCATCAATGATAAACTCCTTATTCTTCCAAAATTTGTTTGGGTTTTTTGACATAAGGTCCAAAGGTCCAAATGTGTTTTGGTTTCTTGAACCTGATTCCTTTCTTAGTCAAGGTTTCAGGCTCATTTTGGATTTTAGACTTTTGGTCCGATAGTCTAGATCCGTTTTCTTTCCCTAATCCTGATTTTCTTCCTGACTTTTGGACTTTTCTCTCGATAATTCAAATTTGATTTATATTTCCACTCTCGCCCTCTAGTTCTTCTTTTTTAGCATCTTGTTGGGGTTTCAAATCTCGATCAAAATTTTGGACCTTCAATGATATTTCACAATTTTTCACCATAAATGTTGCAACAAATTTCTCAGCTACGAGAATAAGATCTTCTCACTGCAAAGCTGATCTTTTCATGTTTTTCCATGCCACATTCAATGCAAAAGCATCACCCTTGTACTTATTTATGTATGAAGGGGATAGTCCTTCTATTGCAGACCATATTTTATGGCTGATTTTGTAGGAGTTCTCCACTTTGATCTGCACAATCATAAATGTAGAAGCATGGCGTGTAGGATTCAGGATCAAATATCCAATTTAATTGGATTTATACTATTTGTTAACTCTAGGTGAGTTAATGTTTGGTCTTTAGTAACTTTAGTTATGTTTGAACTATAAAGGAAGCAATTATATTCATTACAAGAGTTCTTCCTTTGGGCTCCTCTCACGATTTTCTATAGCAGACTCTGTATTTTTTGCATTCTTCCATTGTAAAGTTTGGCTTCTATGCCTTATGCTAATAAAATTTAACCATTATTCCTCTTCTCTCTTGCATGTTGAATGAACTTTTATTTACCTTCATGTTTTAGTGAGTTCTTGGTCATTTCATTGATATATGACATTGTTTGAAGTAGAAAGAAACACATTTTCTATCTTGGTGTATCACCTCCCCTTTCCCTTTTATGCATTCCTATAGTGTAGAAAAATGTACAGATTTACATTTTCACTCTATGTTTGGGTCCCTTAATTAATTGGACTTAATTAAGCCTCTTATTGGCCCAATTATGCATTTAAAAGCCTAATTAATCTTGTTTTCGGAAAGGGAAACTTGTATTAAATAATTGCAAACATTAATTAAATTGCCTTGGAAGTTGAGTGTCTTGGATTTAGGTCATGGAACCCATTCACCCAAGGGTGAATGGGTCCTTAAGTTGAGGATCTCAAATTTTAATATGATTTTTGTGGCATTTTTATGATTCAAATTCAAATTGCAATTGTTGGCCTTTGATGTTTAATTGTCGAGAAATTAGAAGATTACCTATACATACAAGGTCTTTTTATCAATAGAAGTCTAAGCAACATTAAGACAAATTTCACAAGAGTACATTGTCAAAAGTGTTCAAAAGTAGATTTATCAATCTTTTATAGAAGAAATCAAAATCTCAAGCATCATGTCAAATTTATTTGCATCTATACATGCTTTTGAAGCTAACATTGTGATGTAGGTTTCAAGCATTCAAGCATCAATTCAAGCATCAAGATTGACATCCAATCAATCCATTTCATGCAAGATCAATACCTTGGAGAGATGTGTTAGACATCAATCCTCCAAGGGAAACCATTTAAGGGTCTAGTGAGTTGTAACAAGCTAATATTCATTCATCATTCCTTCTTTTTATCATTATTTCATTTCAAGGTTTAATTACCAAAATGAGGTTTGACCAAGGAAAATCCGCATTCACCAAAAACAAACAATTTTTCCATCTCTTTGTATGTGTAGATTTGCAGGTGAAGAAGGATTGAAGATTGATCAAAAGTGAAATTTTGCAAAGTTGTCAAGCCAAAAAATCTTACTTGCAAAATATAATTCTGACTTTTCGACAACGAGATTTGAAGAAATTAAGAGTGCAGATCTAGGGTCAGAGGGTTGTGGAATCAAATTTTGGATTCCTACAACAAGACCTATTTTCCCTAGGGCGAATCTATCTCAGGAGGACACTTGGCAACAACTTTTGGTGACTAGTACACATCAACATACCCTTCTCAGATTTGTCAGAATTTTGTTGTTTATATTTCTATTATGCTTTATATTGATGATTCAAGTTTCACATTGCATAATTGAGTTCATTTACTATTTTAATTTTTTCTCCCCAAAGTGTTGTTCAGGTAGATTTTACCCCTTCTTGTCATAAGGAAATTTGTAAGATCTCTAATAGGATTGACTCACCTAAGGGTTGAAAGTCAATCGTACCTTTTGGGATCTCATTTCCTAATGAAATTGGAGAAATATAGGTGCATCAAATTGCCCCATTTCAATATAGAAAATCACCCATTTTCCTTTATTTCAATTCCTTCTATCCCTTTTCCCCTAAGAACTATTAGATTCGGGTAGTGGTAGGATTTCATGTGCTAGGTTGGACCAACATATCTACACTTTAATTAGAAGAGGAAGTTGATCTTATTTGGAGACTTGACCTCAACTTGAAAGGACTCAGACCTTGAGGTCATTTTCATTGTGTCATTGGAATGTCGAGCCTATATTCAACAGCGTGTGATTTCATGTGACAAAATTTTTTGGCACATCTGGTGGACTAGTTAGTGAACTTAAAATAATTTTGTTGAAGGATTTGGTGTGCCCCTCAAAATATTGCATTTCAAGGAAGTTCTACAAAACACCATGGTAACTTTGAGATAAATCTATTGGTTCAAGAAGTGCAAGTTCTCCCTACATGACACACCAATAGTTTTTGGCATGCCTGGTGGGACAAATAAATGTCTAATTGATTTCACTTCATTTTGTTGAGAAAGTGGTGTTGTTCTCAAAATTTCATCCTTTGGAGGCATTCAAAACTATTTGGTGACTTTGCATTAAGTGGGTGATTAGCTAATACTCATTTTATTCCAAATCAAACCTACAAACTCATGCCCAAGATTCAAACCAGAGCATCTTCTATTAGTAATTTCCAATATACTAAGTTATCATTTTACACATCTAGAAGAAGAAATAGACACTCCTTATCACCTGTAAGGAGAAATATAATCTCTATTAGTCCATCTCCTAGATCTCAATCTACACCATCATTTGGTAAATTGTTTTAGAATAGAACAACTATTGCTTAGACAAAAAAAGCATTATTCTACATGACTGCCCTTAGAAATCAAGGCTTTGTATCTTTCAATGACAATTGTCCTTTTGTGTTAGCCTAGAGAGATGACATGACAAGTTAATGCCTTGAAAATCATCCCTCATTTCACTTGTGAAAAATTCATAACCCACATAGAACACATCCTAGATGTGGAAAATATTTGTTCTACGCACAAATTAACAAAATAAAATGTAGCTAACAGACTCCTAGCTACCTCTTCGAAAGGAAAAAAACTATAATGGTATAGAGGTCTACCACCTAACTCCAATCACAATTGGGATGATTTAGGTGGAAGATTATGTAAGAACTTTGAAGATAAGATTGATCCTTTGTCTTTGGTAGAGAATCTGACCACTATCAAGAGAGCACCCCATGAATTCATGGATGATTTCAACTATAGATTTTAAAAGATTTGGGATAGAATCCCTATCTAAGTGAAACCCTCTCTAGAATATGCCTTCATATATTTCTTAAGGGATATTAATAGTGACATAACTATTATGACTTAGTCTATGGCAGGATTCACTCTACCAGGTGCATATGATATTTCCATAAAGGTAGAAAATTGCTTGATACAAGATAGTAAGATAACTTCTAGACCACCAATGCCTCTATTTCCAAAGCTTCTACCTCATCCTATATTGGCTCCAATTTCAGTGGCTTCTACTACTCAATTATCTATTCCCACTATATCTCCAAAAGAAGTACAAGAAATGAGAACCACAATTTGAAGACTGAATAATGAGTTAGTGATAGAAAGGAGGCAGCAGGGTCAAAATAATAGATCTTACCATCCTCAAACCAAGTTATCAACAGAACAAACAGCCATACCAAGGGAGAAATCAATGGAATCATTCCAAGCCCTTGAATAGCATAAATATAACTATTTTCAATACTTCAAAAGCCTTGGTTCCATTTTAGAAAAATATAGATCAAAAGCATGACTGGTCTTATCCATGCAATCAACCTCATGATCAAAATGCTTTCCAAAATGGAGAGTTTGTGCAAACTCTAGTGGTTCAGAATGAAACGTCCACCTCAGTTGAACAATTTGATACAAATCAATCAACATAAAATATACAAGATCACATGAATATGACTCTGCATTGTTCAACTAGCATAAGGAGGAATTTTGTGATGTATATCAAATAGCTACTAATACAATAGCCCAAAAAACAAGGTCAAAGAAGAGAGCAATGGAGTATCATACGTCTTCTACTTTTGGTCAGCCATCAAACTCCCAACCATCTCAAAATGTTGTAGTTGTTAGAACAAAAGGTAGGAGAACTATCCTACAATCAGAACAACCTTCTAGTAGGAGCAACAAGAAAATAGAACAACCTCAACTCACCCAATCAAAAAGATTTGATCTCACTATGCCAAAGGTTTCACCTAAGTTTATTCAAATCCCTTTCAATATATTTGATTAGATGAAGAAATATAACCTTACCATGTGGGAGGATTTATCCATCCCATCTCAAAGGGATTTGTTGCAAAAATCTTTAAAGGAGCATAAAAAACAAAATGATATGCCAAATAAGGAGGGAGCTACTCCTCCAATTAGCTTAGTGCAACCCAAAGCATAAGGGAATTCAAATAAAATCAGTAAGCCACCTCCCTTCTACCTATATTTGGTTATTGGAAATCATATAGTGCATAATTGTATGATAGATTCAAGGGCTAGCAATTATGTTATGTCCAAGGAGATTGCTGGTAGAATTGGAATCAAGTATGAACCTATATCCAAGGGGGTTTTACAATTGGATGGCCCCACTGTCAAGATAGTGGGGGTAATTAAGAACCTAAAATTGTCTTTGCATGCATGCCTTAGTTGTGTTGTGTTGTAAGACATTTTAGTCATAGACCTCCCTTCCTATTTTTCTATATGTCAATCCAAAGAATTCACTGCCAAGATAGGTGGATACCTATCTTTTGATTGATCCCACATGTTATTTAGAACCATCAATAGTAACAAAGTGACTATCAAATTTGAACCCACTACAAAGGATCACCTTGAACCTTACACTTCTAGTCCCATAAACATGAAATGCACATTGTGTTAGTTATTTTTCAAGAACCAAGCTAATCTTAAAAGAAGCCTATGGAATTTCCATTTCTAATTCTTATCAACCTGAAGGGATTGGCCAATGAACGAGCGAAAGAAACAATTCTTTCCTCCTACACTTTGGTCTTTGCAAAATCCAGGAGGGTGATCCCACAATGTACCTATGAATTCATGCACCAAACAAGCAAGTACATTGTAAATGACAAATGAATTCTCACAACTTGAGCTCAATAGATGAACTATTTCAAGAATTTGGTATATTCTTTACACATTAGACATCTAGAGTAGAGAATTATAACTTGACATGAGATACTAGTAATTACAACTCAATAGAAAGTTTAAAAATATGAATTTATATTGCTGATGAATGATCAAGAATACTGCATCACAAACACAAAACCCATACCAGTGCCTTAACCTAGGAAGTCGAGTTAATATCAACACAAGTATAATTGGATAACAACTTAATACTTAGCAGCATAAAGTTTCTACGATATTGCATTACAACACCATACAATTGTATCCTAAACCAAAACTTCTTATACAAATCTTGATACTCAAATTACATGAACCTATAGCTTCATCCACGCAATTTAATTAATTCTTTGAATTAAAACAAAGATAAAACCATAAATTCATTGGAACATAATGAGGATTAAAAAAACAACTCTTGATCATTTTATTAATACCTCATATAATGAATACACCAAGAGAGAAATGGCTTTGAATTTTCACCATCTTCTATATTCAAATGCTAGTACTTTTATCAAAAATTACAATTGCATATCAACAAACTCAAAAACCTAGAATAAAACTCTAGAATGTTCTTTGTATTTTCCAATAGAAAAATTGTTATCTGATCAATGAACAACCCATATATCTGGCCTTGAATTCCTTCTTATAGAAACGAAGGAGCAAAAAAATCTTTGAGCCAGTATGTAAACATGTCAAGTATTCATTTGGGATTCAAATTACATTAAAAGGTAGTTATGCTCACCAAAATATGAGGGGGAAAACTCATGTAAGAAAAAAGTCTCTTTCCATTTCTTGATGCAGATACTTCCCGCTCCCTAAAAATCTCCCTAGTCAATGAGGATACCTTTTCCACAAGATTTTTTTTTTCCACATGCCCACCAAGGTTGCAGAACTTTAACACATAAAAGCATCAAAAAGGAAGAGAATAAACCACATCCACATCAGAAACACTTGTCATCAACTTTATAACTGAGAGGAGATAATATTTTAACCATACTTTATCCAAGGCTTAACCTGTAAACTTTCCAAGCCATGTATTATACTCCTCTTCGGTGGGCCATTGTGTATCCAACAATTTCTACACCTTAGTGTTGTTATTATTATTTCTGGCATCAATTAATACCCTAACCTCTTTGACAAATGTATCCATGTTGACCTCAATCCATTTCATATCATCCACAACAAAATTCAACATAGTATAATCTATGAGAGTGATTTCTTCCTTAAAGTGTGGGAGAATACCTCCCAACTCATCCTTCCAAGCGCTAAAATCCTTCAATTTCCCTTCTTCGTTTAGTATTTTAGGCATTCCATGCCCCTCCATATCTCTGAACATCTTCAACTTGTTCTGTAGTTGCATACCCAATTTTCCATGAAACATTGAAATATCACTCAATAAGTTAACTTCCTTAATTATATCAGGGATGTGTGTAGGTGCCTCAAGATCCTCTTTCATGTTTGGTATCATTTATTTCAAACCATCCACTCTAGCACTCCACTTACTCCAAATATTTTGGAAGGAAGTTTGTACCTGAATATACCTTTGGTGAGCTTCATAAATATTTTTATAAACATTCCAAACGTTATTAGACCTATCCACCAACCTAGAAACCCTATGCTTTAGAATATAATCAAAAATGCATGTGGCTACTTTTTTAGTTTCCTCCTTATCCTTCTTTACATTCTCTTTTTCCATGTGCAGTTCCTTCTTTAAACTCCAGATCCTTAATGACAAAGTCTCCCTGTCTTGTGAAGATAAACTAGAGGAGGAGGAAGTTGGAGAGGGAAAATTCCTTTGTGCTAAGCTAGCAATAGTAGGAACCATTCTATTATACTCATCCAACAACCTATTATACTTATCCAACAATTTTTCATATCTATCCTGTGAGATTTGAGTTGTATGTAAACTCAACATTACAACATGTATTGTCAAATGTGCAGCTTGTGTTGGAGAGATATCAATAGCTCGCTTCACCACCATAGCACCAATTAGTTCCTCAACTGATTTAACAACCTCGAGTTTCCCAGTATTTGGTGCCATAGACCATATTGCAAGGGTATGCAATTTTGGGCTAAACCTCAAACCAAACACTTTATTGTCAAAGTGCTCTTCAGAAATAGAAGCATTAGGATCCTTCCTTATTGCATCTAATGCAATAGCTGATGTGATATCCCACCCCGAAAACAATAGAATACCACTTCCTTTGACCAAAATCCTTGCCTCCTAGGGTTTAATGACAACAATCTCCTTCATTATTTTATCTCCTTCATCTTTCTTAGCCTCCTCCTGCAATGAGGGGTCAACTTTTGCCTTTGCATCTTCAATATTTTTTTGATGTCCTAGCTTTTGAGTTGGATGAAAAATTCCTTAAACTCCCCAGTTTGGAAAAATGTGTCATCACTCATAAAGTCTCTGCAAGCCTTTATTTTGGCATCATCATCTTTGTCCTCATCATACTCCCACTTAATTATTTTGCTAGAAGAAACAACAATATTGACAACATCCTCCCTTTCTTGGGGGGGGGGAATCTTTGATCAACTTCTTGTTGGTATGTGGTGATTGATCATGCAAGTATTGTACACTCATAACAAGAAATGGGGTTCAGGGCATCGCCCCAATTTTTTTTCATTAACACATCGAGTTTTTTTTCCCGTTGACACGTCAAGGTTTTTCGCTGACACATCAAGGTTTTTTCTTGTTGACACGTCAAGGTTTTCCCATCAACACGTCAAATGAAAAAAGATCTTGTAAAACCCTAATTCTAGAAGGTTTCAAAAGGCTTGTTATAAGCGACTAGGATGTATGTTGTGGTGTGGTATTCGTGAGATTGTAATTTGTTTTGCGCTGGATAATAAAATCATTGGATGGCTACATTTTTATGGATGTAGCCCATATTGGGTGAACCACGTTAAATTTATGTGTTGATCTCTTTTGTGTTATTCTTCATTATTATTTCTGGGTTATTTATTCTATATATAATTGTTAATGTTTATTGCTCCAATCTACCTAAACCCTAACAATTCTTGTTTAATAAGAACATGTTCAACAAATTCTTCTTGTGCATGGTCTCCACTACCTTGCTCTATTTTAGGATAAGTCACCAATGGGGTGACTATCGGTTCATCACCTATCTCCATTACTTGTATTTGTGTGCCTTGAGTTGAAGAATGAGTCAGTTGGCTCCTTACCTGTGCATCATGGTGCTCCTTGGCAACCTTGGCTTTTATTTCAACCTCTTTTACTGTCTTAAAAAAGATTTTATCTTTGAAGTCTCCTGATAGTAGCTTGGCTTAAGCATATTTTTCTATTATCTTAGCATAAGGACTCACATGTAAAGGGTTTTATTTCAGTATCTTCTCCTCAACAACATAGATTTTCCTCCACTCATTCTTTCTTTCAACAACCTCCTCATTTGAGGACAAATTTATAATCACGTCTTTTGTGTATAAGAAGTGATGGTGGAAACTAGACCTTCCTCTTGCTTTCCTTTCCCTATCAATCACTCCTTCAAGATCACAATACCTTGATCCTTTTTCATCCTATATTTATTAATAAGAGTACCAAAATTCTCAATACTCTCTTTTGATCTGACCACAAAACATGAAAATGCACATTTGGGATTGATTAGGGATGATTTCCTAGTACTTCTAAAGTTCTCTTTATCCATGACATCTAACTGCCACATTATCTCCATGAAAGCAATTCTATCTGATACATATACTAGTAGCCGATGTGGTGGTACTAAGCTCCATAAAACCTGATTGTAGTGTAACTAGTATGCAAATATCAGCCCCCCTAGTTAAAATTATGTGTTTTATTTTCTTGAAATTCTGAGGGTCTCAGAATCTCCTTTACACCCCTAGAAATCCTATACACGGGCTTCAAACCCAATTTCTCCAGCACACCAAACTTGAAACCATTACAAAAAGCAACATGATTTGAATCTGGATAGTGCATATCCCAAATGTGGGTCCACATCTGCACGGGTAATTCATTATCTTGGCTATCCCTTTCTCTTAGTCTCATAAAATTTCTCCATACCTTCCTACCTCTCCATAGCAACATATGCATTAATAGTGAATAATGTTTGCAAGATAGAGGAGGCCTTGTATCCTTCAAATTCACCAAATCGTTATGAAGCTCATCTACTATATAGGAAGCATAATCAAACATCTTGTTCTAATATTTATTTTGTATGGCAATGACCATCAAAGTACTCATATTTATATCATATTTCCTAGCCAAAACCTGGCACAACCCATAATCTTTGTTCTTGATATAGTCTTCGAGCTCATCACAATCGAAAGGTCCAGTATCCTTAGGTCCAAAAGATACAACTTTCTTATTCAGATCATGCCTTTTGTGCCTTGGTAGCATTTTCTTCCTATTCCCATATTTTTTCTGCTCATACTCTTGATATAGGGCATCGAAATTGATTGAATGAGTTGTAGAGGGATTCAAATAGACCTCAACAATCTAAATTCTTGTAATATCTAGCATGGGGGCTCCATATGGAAACCTCTTAATTAACCTGTCATTTGGGTCATAACATCTAGCCAACTCAAGAATCAAATCAACCTCCATAAAAACATTTGGAACAATTAGTTTTCCTATGTCACATGTCTAAAGATGACATGTTGGATGACTAGAAAATATCCTATTAAAAGCATAGAGGAAGAGTTCCCAACCACTCTGAGGCACAAGAACATCACCTACCCCAGATGCCAAATCTTGAAAATGGCTTGTCAAAACACCTTCACTAGTTGCCCTTTTCCCAACTAGTTTAACTTCTAAGGTAAAAAACTTAGATGTTTCCTCCATGAACCTAGTGAAGTCTCTCTTTACTAACCTCTTTTCCCAAAAGCTTCATACACCTCGAGCTTTGATACATCATCCTTAGGTTTTTCTTTTCTAACCCTTTTCTGTTTGGGTTTCACCTCAGGTTTGAAAGACTCATTGGGTTGACTCATTTTGTAGGGTTTAAAGAAGCTAGGGTTTCAAATTAATCAAGAACTAGATATTCAATTCTCGAATTCACAAGGTCCACACTTGAAATCAACAATTATTTATCCCACTCCTCAAACCCTATGTAAAAAAACAAAGTTTCTTTTATTGAATAGGGAGAATAACAACCCTAAGCTACAAACCCTATAACCTAACCTGAATTTTTAGATTACCCAATGGTTGAAACTAAACACATCAATGCACAAAATTGACTTATCTAGGAAATCAAGCACTTTGTTCCTCAAATTTCCTTCACCTCAAGCTTTTCTTCACTTTTCAACTCCAGAATTCTCGTGAAAATGGCTCAAAAATGACCAATTCACCCTTTTAATGGCCTTAGAAGTGAGTAGATTTTCTATTAATGGTGAAAGATAGTTCACGCGAGTGAACAATAAATTTTTTGACACTTAGTCATTTAGGTTTGAATTGTAGTCATTGATGTATCTGATTTAAAACTCAATCGATGGTTCTCCCTCATCCTCGTCCATCGCTTTTTCTTTCCATCACCTTGCTTTAAAAGCAACGATGATAGCCTAAGAGACTACCACGTGGCTGCTCTCGTTCCTTAATATTCCTTTTGTATGACCATCACACATCGCTATAATGTCATTGCCTAAAAAAATGAAAGAGCGTTGTGAAGAGTAACTCTGATGGAAGGAATATTCTCCCATCGCTCATCGCTCATCACTATAATTATTCAAGGTTCGAATTATATTCTAGTGATGTAAAGACATCAAGCAATGCTAAGGTAAGTAGAGGCTCTCCATCACTCATCTCTCATCGCTGAAGTTCATTTTAAATGAAAAAGATTTCAGCAATATGCGATGCAAGCGATGACACAAGATTCTAACAGGTGACAGAGTCACAACCCTTAGTTGTTATTACCCATCGCTCATCACTGGAATGAGTTGAGCGTTAAAAATATTTCAGGGATACAAAGAACTGATGTGATGCAAGGGCCATCGTGTGTCATGGAAAAGGGTAAGCGAGCAATAAAATTTCAGTGATGCAAAGAAAGGAATCGCTGCAAGGGAAACATAAGCCATCACACATCACATAATTGAAATGAGAGGAAAAATATTTGTAGCAATATGCGATGCATGGGAAAAGAGTTCATCACTCATCATGGAAATGAAATTGATGAGTGACAAGGTTTCAACGATAGGCAATGCAAAGACTTAAGTGGTGGTAATTAGCACATGCCTCAAAGTTGTTCATAAGGAAGGGGTTGCCTAGGAAAAATGAAGAGATGGGGCTTAAAATAGACTTAAGACCAGATCCAACCTAGGGTATAAAGATAAAATATTTCAAATCTCCAATTTTATAAAACATCAACTCCCACACCAAAGTGAAAGGAAAAATATTATGTGATGGAGAAAATGGGAATCCTAGGCATAAGGGGTCGGTAGCCACATGGGGACAAAGGCTTAAGATATAACTTAGACAACTAGGAACCTAAGCCAACAAGTCAATGGAATATTAGACCAAAAAATCAAGGATTAAGATGGAAGGAAAATATGCTAAGTAAAACCCACCTACATAGCATAAAACCCTAAACCCTTGACAATTATTCAAGATTTAGAACAACCAAAGGCCAAATCAAAAGTTTTTTATAAGGTTCCACCACATTCCATGATCAAGAAGATGAGTTTTTTGTTCATGAACCTTCTACTCTTTTAGAGGAGGTTCTTGATTGCCTATTGGATGAATGGGGTAATGCATTCCAATTTGGTCCACTCACCATAGCTGAAGTAGAGGAGAATGATCTTGGCACCTATTGCATTCATGAGAAAAATGCCCTTATTCCCAATCTCATAAAAACTCAAGTGGACCTAGAGGGATTTTGGAAAATTTTCTTTGATGGCTCTAGGAATAAGAATGGTGCAGGTGCTAGTGTAATGCTAGTATCTCCAAGTAAGGAACAGTACTACTTCTCTTTCAAGATTCAATTTAGTTGCACTAATAATGCATTTGAGTATGAATCTCCAATCCAAGGTCTTCATCTGGAATAAAGAAGGGATATAAAGTTGTTACAAGAATTTGGAGATAGTGAATTAGTTGTTCACCAAATCAAAACTCAAAGCATAACCAAGAATAACTTGCTCAAATCCTACAAACACAGGGTTTGAGATTTGATTAAGGGTTTTGATGGCTTCAACATTCAAATAATTCCTAGAGGTTAGAATAAGCATTTTGATAGGCTTGTAACAATTGGTTCCCAATTTGATATCCCAACCCATTTTACAAACAAAAGAGAGCAACATATCAGGCTTGTTGTAAGGCTTGTAGTTCTAGATAACCAAGATAATTAGTAGGTTTTTGCAAACGATTATCAAATTATCAATTTTTTGCAAGAAGAGAATTTTTTCTAGAAAAAAGCCAATCTAGGTTGTAAAACCAATATGGTGATCATATTGTGTAGTTGAGAAGCAACAAGCTACCAAATGGTCTCATTACCCTTGAGAGTATCTTCAGTTTAGACAACCGGTTGAAACAATAAAAGAAAATGAACCTAGATGTAAAAAAGGGAAACTACAGGTCAATTGAGATTGCAAAAGGGAGGTCTCTGAATTTCGGAAAGGTGTGCTCTACTACTAAACATAAAAATTTCATAGAGATTTATAGTAAATATAGTGATATAGTTGCATGGACTTTTGAAGACTTAAAATATTTTGACCCAAACCTTGCCCAACATACTATTAAGTTACCCAGATGAAAAAAATGTAAGACAAATACAAAGACATGCCAATCCTAAGATTGAGCCTTTGATGAGGAAGGAGTTTTCCAAATTAATAGAGGCTATGAAATATTTATCATCAAACATTTTTCATGGTTGGTAAACCTAGTCCCTATTAGAAAGAATAATGGTAAAATAAGGCTTTGTGTTGATTTTAGATATTTGAATAGGGTCCTTTTAAAGGTTCATTATCCTCTTCCTTCCATGGAGAAGATTCTATAGAAGGTTAGTTGTTCAGAAAGGTTTTCTTTCTTGTATGGTTACTCAGCTTATAATCAGATTCTAGTCCAAGAGTCTGATCAACATAAGACAACCTTTAGTACAAAATGGGGTACCTATGCTTATTGCAAAATGCCCTTTAGGTTAACTAATACGCTCGAGACACTTTTTAGAGGGCTATGGACATGGTGTTTCATGGTGTTTTCAAATAGTTTGTATTGGTCTACTTGGATGATCTAATCTTTTTCAAAATATACAAGTGATCATTTCAGCCACCTTGAATAGGTCTTCCAAAAATGTAGGGAATATGGTATTTCCCTGAATCCAATAAAATATATCTTTGTCATTGACTAAGGAAAAATTCTTGGACACATTGTTTCAAAAGATAGTCTAGTCATTGATCTAGCTAGCTTGGAGTCTATCTTGGCCATCCCACTCCCTAGTTACAAGAAAGAGCTAGAAATATTCTTGAGCATAATCAATTTTGTAAGAAGATTCATCCCAAATCTTCTTGATTTGGTAAAGCCTCTCAATTCCATGCATAAGAAAAATATGGCCTTCAAATGGACCAAAGAAGGAAAGGATAGCTTTGAGGCCATCAAACAAGAGATCGCTCAGGCTCCTACCCTTTTGAATCCTAATCATGACAAGGATTTCATTCTCTATACCTTTGGAGGGAGAGAAAGCATTCCAACTGTCTTAACACAGTTAAATAATGAAAATATCAAGCAACCAATTGCCTTCTTTAGTGTTGGGATCAAGGATTATAAAGGAAAATACAACTATGTTGAGAGGAAATATCTTTCTACTATTAGAGCATTGAAAGAATTTAGGCACATGTTGTCTAACAACAAGATTCAGATGATGGTTCCTCATGCCAACATCAAATATTTTTTGTTAAGTAGAGATATCAATGAAAATAGAGTTGGATAGATCACTAGGGTGATGGAATATGGTGTTGACATTAAGATCACAAAACTTATCAGAGGCAAGGGATTGTGTGAGCAGCTTGTCTCAACATTTGAGACTCCTTTATAGGTTGCTCGTGTGTTGCAAGAACCTCAGGCATCCAACACAAACACTCAAAGCAACTGAGTGAGTGATATGATTATCTTCTTGCAAGAAGGTAGATACCCTCCAAGTCTAAATAAGACCAAAAGAAGACATTTCATATTACAATCCATTTCTTATGTCATAGTGGATGGCATACTTTTCAAGAAAGACCTCAATAGAGTGTTGTTGAGATGTATTGAACAAAATTAGGTCAATAGACTACTGAAAGAATTCCATGATGGCTCTTCAGGTGGCAATTTTTTTGCAAGAACCACCATTACCAAGATTATGAGGGTTGGATACTATTGGTCAACCCTATTTAATGATGCTCACAAATGGGTGAGAAATTGTAAAATTTGTGCTTTCTTCTTTGAAAGGCAAAGGTCGGTTTCCCTACCACTTCATCCCATTCAAGTTGACCAACCATTCACATAGTGGGGACTAGATTTTATTGGTATGATAAACCTACCATCAAGTGTTTTTCATAAATAGATTTTGGTAGCCACAAACTACTTCACTAGGTTAAAATACAATCACAAAGTCTACATGCAAGGCCTTTGAAGCATTAAAAAACTCAATTGCACTCCTCTATGTGAACAAGGAAATGAGAGCTATGTATTCACATATCTCAATCCATGATTCCTCAAATCACATATACAACCTACAAGAGATGCTCAATCCAACCTATAACTCACAAGATAAAGATTACACAAGCCAACCTCAACAATTGATCGTGTGCTTGCTTTTATAAAAACAAGCTTGCTTAAACCACTTAGTAGATTAGATAAACCACATGCCTCAAAATCATAATCTCACTAAACCATGGCCCCAAATTAAATATTTGGTAGTAATTTTTTCAAGTAATACACATTTTTACAATGTGACATCGATACTAATATTTATCTCAATGTCTCATACAACATATAAGTGTCCCTAAGAATGACTATCCCATGTAGTATACACATGTATAAGATGCATCACAATTAAATATTTATTTGTATGTATTAACATTATTTTATGCAAGGTGTACAACACACCTTCCCAACTTTCCTCCACTTGTTGCATAAGGGGCCAAAATTAAACTCAATTGTCAAGGGAACAATCCCCATTGATAAAATTTACAATCTAAACATTCATGTTCCCTATCAAGATACTTGCAACGATAACCAAGGTTACCACCATGTCAAACAAGAGTCCTCTCATCCTTCATTATGCTAATGCATGAAAGATAAGATCCTATCCAAAGGCGTGACTCATAAAATATCACATAGATGAATCATTGAATCCTACCTCAACTCAATATCCAAACTCAAACACAAAATCTAATGACAACAAATAATCCTAAATAGCTATCAAAAGCTCACTAATAGTTGAAATAATCACCATAGTTAGTTTCTAGAACATCCAACCAACTATGTACCTTTTTAAAAATACTTGATATAATCATCATCATAGATAGACCTTGTACGATCAACATATCCAACCTAATGCACAATCATGGGTAATGCCAAATATGAAATCAATCAAAGCATTCTAAATTCCACCAATAATACTCATAAGAAGGGTGCGAATGCCATAAATATCATGTAGTACCAAAGAACATACACAATGATTACACAACTACAAACTAAACCACTACAAAAATCACCTTTCTCACCATTGATTTCCACATCTCTTCCAATCTCTCTACATAATAAGAGAGATTGAAGAGCTTCCATAATGATTACAAAGGATCCATAGAAACCTCAACTCCAATTTCATGTGAACACAAACCTCAAGGAAGAAGCACTAAGCTATAGAGAGAAAACTTTTAAATCAAACCATGTCTTTCTATCAACACCAATTCATTGAAGTTGTAATAGAATTAAGAGTACTTCCCAAAACCCCAATTGAAAAATTATCCTTAACATCCAGTTGTTCAAACCCAAGGCTAATATATCAATATATCAATAAAATAAGAAGGATGTAATTCTCTCAAACTGAAGAAATATCAAACAAAATATGTATTCCCTTATCAAGGGAATATGGCCAAAACCATCCCTTGCACTCCTCAAAATTGTCTTCATAACAAAATCATATGTATAAGGAGACAAAGGAAAAAGTGTCAATAACTCCTCAAACTAGCCCTCCATAATTGACATCCATAATTTGAGACTAATCTTCATGAAAAGACAAAGAATGAAGTAAAATACATCTAAAAATAAGGTGGACAACACTTGTCAGATGATTCTCCATCAAGTGGATCAAGAATGGGGAATGTGATTGCTCCTTTGAAGATGCATCAAGCCCTAATGAATCTATCTATGAACAATCTCCTCATCAGGTCCATGCAAAACTCACATCCAACTTTAGCCATAGGTTTGATGATCTTTCTACTAGAACCTCATAAAAGAGTATCCATCTTAGTGTATGATCTCCAAGAATAAGAGATCTATATCCTCAATCAAATATGATATAAGTTTGCAATTGATCCTCTTATGCCAACCAAACTCCAATTCAACATCACAATAATTATACTCATAAGAAAAACATGATCACAATACTCACTAGTAGATTACCTCAAATCACTGTTAAAGCTCCCATTGCATGATCAATAGAGAATTTAGGAACTCTCCATGACATCATGATTTATATCCTTTCAAAAGAAGATAACATATTGTTAATGAGATATAGCTTCGGTCAGATATAAATGATGATTGCTAAATAGCATCATCATCATTTATATGTGATCAAATTTAATCCTTAAACATATTTCTGGAAAATAAGTAAAACGAATTTATAAGCATGCATAAATTCGAAATAATAAAATGATGATCAATTTCTGCATTGAATAAAATTGGAACTCATATAATATATATCCGCCATGTATGTGAGGGCATATGTATTAAATTTTGTTAAACCGAGTGTTAGTCGGTTGTCTTTGAAACCCGCACGCCCAAAGGGACACGTCCCATGAGCGGGCGTGTCTCCACTTGCGGAGACACATCCTCTCATGAGACGTGTCTCTTAGAGGCGAGTCTCCAAAGGTATTTAACATTGTTCCATCATTGATATGCAAACATCAAAATTATTAATGTTCTACAATTAGCACATTCAACATTAGAGAAATAAATCTAACTTAGAATTTTGAGTAGAATTCTTACACTTAGAATTTCCTTAGTTTTAGGCTCCTAGTCTGATTGAGATTTGGTTACATTTACATGGTATCAGAGCCAAGTTGTGTGAATCCAAATCAAATCTAGATATTAGATTTCTCTAGAAAATTCGTATTTTTCAAAATCGAGTTCACATCACATTCTTCATAATGTCAAGTGTGATCCGATTTGAAGATCGTCTTGCAGGAGCAGACAACTTCACATCATGGAAATTTAGAATCATGATGATCCTTAAAGAGAATAAATTAGACTCACTTGTGAGAGAAAACAAAAAGGAACCAGAGGTTGATACTGAGAAAACTCAATGGATTGAAAACAATGAAAAGGCCATGAAAATCTTAGTAGATGCAGTTAGGGATCATATAGTGCCCATCCTAGCAAAACATGAAACTGCATATCATATGTTCAAATCTCTTGAGAGTACTTATGAGATCAACAACACCAGTAGGACTCTTGCATTAAAGAGGAAAATCAACAATGCCCAGATAAACAAGGGAGAGTCAATTAATGCATACTTCATGAGGATCATTGAACTAAGGGATCAATTATCCATAATTGGATATCAGATTGATAGCAAAGAGTTAACTCTAATTGCACTAGGAGGCCTATCAAACTCATGGGAGTCATTTGTTCAAGGAATAAGTGCGAGATCTAAACTTCCCAAGTTTGATAGGCTAAGAACTAACTTCGTTTAAGAAGAAACAAGACTCTCCACAAAAGAAAATAAACAAAAGAACATAGATGAAGACATTCATGTACTCAACACAACGTCTAATAAAAGGAATAAGAAAAAATCCTACAAGAGAGGATCCTTTAAAAGAAAGAGAAATTCCAATGGAAAGGGATCTTCTAAGAAGAAAGACATCTCTCAAGTTCAATGCTTTAGATGTGATCAATATGGCCACTATGCAATGAAGTGCCTTGATAGATCAAAGCAACAAGCATCTTTTGCCAAAGTAGGAAAGACAAATTCAGATCATGAATCTGAGAACTTTGTGTTCTACACAACCCTATCTAGTCAAGTATCTAACAACACCCACAACTAGGTAATTGACAGTGGTTCCTCTCGACATATCACAGGATTCAGAGAACACCTAGACACCATGACTAAAAAGACTGATGAAGAAGTAACCATTGGGGATGATTCTGCACACCCTGTAAAAGGGGTTGGAACTTGCTCCATCAAATTGAAATCTGGGCTTTCTTTTCAACTCACTGGAGTCTTATTTGTACCTAGAATAAAGAGGAATCTAATATCCATCTCTGCCCTTGAAGACAATGGATATAGAGTTACCTTTATGGATGGGAAAGTTCTAGCTTGGCCTAAAAACTCAACTATCAAGAAAGCCCAAACCATAGGTTTAAGACAAGGGTACCTTTACAAACTATGCACTAAGGTTAAACAAGCCCTTACCCTTGACACCTTTGATTCAAATGAGATTTGCCATAGAAGATTAGGATACCTTCATTTCCGGGCCCTACCTTCTGTGGAAAAACTTGTAACAGGCTTACCTAAGTTAAAACCATCTCATGAAGGAACTTGTAAAGGTTGTACCCTAGGAAAGAAAACAAAGGGATCCTTTCACAATAGCTTGAGTAAAACTCTAAATTTATTAGAACTGGTTCACTCTGATTTATGTGGACCCATGTCTGTACCTTCCAAAGCAGGATTTCTGTACTATGTCATATTTATAGATGACTTCTCTAGGAAAACCTGGATCTATTTCCTTAAGTGTAAAGAGTCAATTGAAATCCTTAAAAGGTTCAAAGAGTTCAAAGCCCTTACTGAAAACTCCTCCGAGAAGAAAATAAAAATCTTGAGGACTGACAATGGAAAAGAATACACCTTTGAAATTTTGAAGGAATTTTGCGTGAGTGCTGGCATTAAGAGGGAGTTCACAGTTACCTACAACCCTCAACAAAATGGGGTTGCTAAAAGAAAAAATAGAACCATTGTAGAAGCTGCTAAAGCAATGTTGCTTGACCAAAACATTGAAACTTCTTTCTGGGCAGAAGCTTCTAGGACTGCTGTCTACATCCAAAATAGATGTCCTCATTCTTATCTTGACAACAAAACCCCTGAAGAAGCCTTTACTGGCATAAAACTTGATATTTGTCATTTTAGGATTTTTGGTTGTCTTGTCTATATTCATGTGCCCAAACAGAAGAGATTCAAACTAGAACCTTCCAGAAAGAAAGGGATATTTGTGGGATATAGTGAAACCTCCAAAGCATACAGGATATTTGTGCCCGGGCAGAAACAAATTGAACTAAGCAGAGATGTCATCTTTGAAGAAGACATTGCATTCAAAAAGGCAAGAAGTTCTAATGAGATAGAAACCTACTCCCCTATAGTACCTGAAATGGAACCTGCTCCTGAGATTCAGAGGGAGTATCGTGAGGAAATGCCAAATGAACTTCTATCTACTTCAGATGAGAATACAGATAACAATGGTAGAAAGAGGCCACTTTGGGCTAGAAAGATGATCAAAGAAGTCGAGAATCATGCAACACCCAAAGAAACGTTTAGGGAAAGTCAAAGACCCAAACGGTTCTCTAGCTATGTTGCTCTAATGAACAACATCATAAATTCAGAACCTGTCAGTGTTACAGAAACCTTCAAACATCAAGCATGGAAAGATGCAATGACGAAGGAATATCAGTCCATTCTAAAGAATGATGTATGGGATATAGTGCCTAGACCGAAAGAGAAATCTGTTGTCTCTTCCAAATGGCTCTTCAAAATCAAGCATGCTACTGATGGCAGTATAGAAAAACATAAGGCACGTTTTGTGGCAAGAGGTTTTTCTCAAAAGGAAGGCATTGACTATGAAGAAACATTTGCACCTGTTGCCTGGTACACATCCGTGAAGACAGTGTTAGCCATTGCTGCAGCTAAAGGCTAGAAGATCCATCAAATGGATGTGAAAATTGTCTTCCTAAATGGAACCATTGAAGAGGAAGTCTATCTGGATCAACCTGAAGGTTTTGTGATACATAAACTTGACTCACATGTGTGCAAATTGAAGAAAGCTATTTATGGACTTAAACAGGCTCCCAGGGTCTGGTATGAAAGAATTGACAACTACCTCTTTGGACTAGGATTTTCCAAGAATGATGTAGACCCTAATCTCTACTTCAAGGTAATCAAAGGTGATATGTTAATAATTATTTTATATGTTGATGACCTGTTGATGACAGGAGAAGATCACCTCATTGCTCAAGGAAAAAAGGATCTAACTTCCGAATTTGACATGAAAGACTTGGGCATTGTACACTACTTCCTAGGTTTGGAAGTATGGTAGAAATCAGAGGGCATTCTACTAAACCAAGGAAAATATACCATTGATATTCTGAAGAGATTTGGAATGTTGGACTGTAGACCCATGTCTACACCTATGGAAACCAACCTACACAAATTGAAAGAAGCAGTAGGAGAATCCAAGTGTGCAGATCCAACCCTATATAGACAGATGATTGGATCCTTGATGTATCTAGTTAACACCAGACCTGATATTTGTTATGCAGTGAATACTCTCAGCCAGTTCATGTGTGAGCCAAAGGAAATTCACCTTATGGCTGTGAAACATATTTTGAGATATCTTCAAGGCACTATTGAATATGGTCTTCTTTACAAAAATGACCAACTAGATCTACATTGATACTCTGATTCTGATTGGGCTGGAAGTGTAACCGATCGGAAAAGCACATCAGGATGTTGCTTCAGTTTGGGATCAGCTATGATCTCCTAGATTTGCAGAAAACAGTCTTCAGTTGCACACAGCTCAACAAAAGCTGAATACATTGCAGCCTCTATGGGGGCAAGAGAAGCAGTTTGGCTTCGTAAATTGCTTGTGGGACTCTTTGGTGAGCCCTTGAATCCTACAATTATTCATTGTGATAATCAGAGTTGCATCAAACTCTCTGTAAATCTTGTCTTCCATGATAGATCTAAGCACATTGAGATCCCCTATCATTATGTAAGAGATATGGTGGAAAGGAAAGTGATCCAGTTGGAGTATGTTAGTACAAATGATCAAATTGCAGACATTCTCACCAACCTTCTCTCCCGAATCAAGGTAGAGCACTTCAGGAAGAAACTTGGTATGGTTGAAATGTAATTTGATATTTATGTTTGAAATACAAATTGTTTATAAATTGTACTAATATATATAAATATGTTTAATGTGTAAACTCTTTTGTCATGTGTGTGACTCCATGACCTTATGGGCCTACTCCCCTTGTGTACATTATTGAAAGGTGACGAACTTTCTAATAATGAACACTTGTATTTGACATTGTAAAGTGACGACTCTACAATGATGAGTTGAACTATCATGATAGATATCATGTGACTAGATATTTGTGGACATGTCATGATAGTATCTCTTGGACACTTTGATGAATATCATGGGACTTGATATCATTTGAAGATCATTGTGATCCTTAAGAGATAATCATGGTGGATAATTATATATCCGTGGATATTCCATGAATTATGGTAGACATCATGTGACTTGATGTCAGTGCACATACCATAATGAAGATGTGTTATAAAGAATGTCATGTGACTTGACAATATTGAGAAAACATATCATATCTTCAATATCACGTGTGAAGGTGATATCTCCACTTATTTGATTTGAAATATCTTCCCTAACTAAGAGGGAGTGTTAATGAGATATAGCTTCAATTAGATATAAATGATGATTGCTAAATAGCATCATCATCATTTATATGTGATCAAATTTAATCCTTAAACATATATTTATGGAAAATAAGTAAAACGAATTTATAAACATGCATAAATTCGAAATAATAAAATGATGATCAATTTCTGCATTGAATAAAATTGGAACTCATATAATATATATCCGCCATGTATGTGAGGGCATATGTATTAGAGTTTGTTAAACCGAGTGTTAGTCGACTGTCTTTGGAACTCGCGCGCCCAAAGGGACACGTCCTTTGAGCGGACGTGTCTCCACTTGTGGAAACACATCTGTTAGAGGCGGGTCTCCAAAGGTATTTAACATTGTTCCATCATTGATATGCAAACATCAAAATTATTAATGTTCTGCAATCAACACATTCAGCATTAGAGAAATAAATCTGACTTAGAATTTTGAGTAGAATTCTTACACTTAGAATTTCTTAAATTTTAGGCTCCTAGTCTAATTGAGATTTGGTTACATTTACACATATCTCCAATAAACATATTCTTACTCCTAAGAGCACATGTATTATGCCAAAACTCTAACTAGCAATCAAGAGTCCACTATGTACAATACCATTTATTCTCTTAACCAATGATCATCTACCAAACTAACAAATCATAGCTAACACCTCGAACAAAGACTCCAAGAGTCTTTCATGATAACAAGTTGTCAACATCTCCAAACCACATGAAGATAAACATTCTTTATCAATAGAACCAAATAAGTCAATTCAAGAGCTCCTCATAACACTAACCATTGTAGAAAATCTTCCATCACTAAGTGACAAATCCACTTCATTGCTAAAGCTCCCATTGAACCAAGATAATAAGTTGCACGTCATTGTGATAACCATCTCCTAACTAAAGATCACCTATGACCCTCACATAATAAGAAAACCGATCTCCTAAGAATAGTGTGGAGGGCAAAATGGGCCCATTTTGAACACGTCGAAGTAAATGGTACTTAACAGATGGCAGGGTGTTCGATTTTTTTTAAGAAAATAGTAGGCCCGATGCACAAGTGACAGGGCGATGTGGTAGGCAAATTTTTAAATTTTTTTGATCCACATAAACTGCCACATAAATCTTCAAAATTGACCTGCCCTACTTTGGGCCCCTCTCCCCTACTATAATGAGTCACCATTTCTGAAAAATGAGTATACGAGTTTTTAAAGATAGGTACCCGTTATAATAGCCTACATTTTGCCCCGTATTTTTACTCGAAGTAAACGGGCATTATTTTGCGCTTACACATCCATAAAGCTGAATTTATTTCTAAAATTAAAAATAACATGCTTTAGACCATCAAATTCGAGCGTACTTGCAATGATGAATTTATTTGTAGATTATGATATTCATTCATAGGCAATAATATTGTTCCCTACATAGGAGTTAGGAATCCTTACAAATCTCATGAAATGTTTAGTGGGCCCACCTTATAAACATTCAAATTTTCATTGCATTAGCTACCACATGAGGTGCGCCTCAACTCACATGGATGTGTCTCTAGTTTAGTATTATGTTTTTTCTTAATGAAATTATAATTAAATATCATAGTGGAATGAATGGTCTATGTTAAAAATTAAGTCTTTAATTATTATTAAAAAATACTTAAAGATGATGTGGAGTGATTTTTATTTTTTTTAATTATTGTCAATATAAAAATAAATAATAATTTTTTAATAATTTAATGAGAAATTTTATGGGGTTCTTATTCATAAAGTTATTATAAAAATTATCATAATGATCACTATTGAAAGTAGGTTAATAATAGAATATGAGAGGAGAGAGGCATAGAGCTCCCACCTAAAACAAATTATATACAATATGTAAAGATGAAGCACCGGAAATAAATAGTTTGTGAGAAAGCAAGAAGAGGGGTGTTAAAGAGCCATTGAACCTAACATAGTCATATGACTACCAAACTTCACACACCACCAACAAAATTCGAAATTGCAAATTAAGAATCAAAACCTTTCATATTTGCCACCACCTCTCCTTTAGAGTGGGAAAAGAAACCTTAAATAATTATCCATTTAATGAAAATTTAAGCCATGAATTATTTCCATATGTTTGATAGCTCTTTCTAGAAAACTATCCTCTAAAGAAGGTAGTGTAAAAGAAACTGTAACCTCTAGGTGCCCCTTAGAGTGACTAATTTGCAAGTTCTTTAAAACTGCTTGCAAATCCATTTAAAAATCATGAACATCCTCTAATTAGTGATATAAAATCAATAATTCATTGCTCAACACATTAATGTCTCTCATAGTGATAGGATGTTTTGGGCCCTCTATAAACCCCATCCTCCAAAGTAGATGATGAGGAAGAATAATTTCCAAGGGATGAAAGCAAAACATGCACCAGACCCAACAACATATCTCTAAATTAGAAAACCTAGCCTCCAACTTCTACAAAAATCATCATGAATGAAAGATCTTGATGTCAATAACTCTTGTACTATCCAAACCCTTCACATCAAGAATATATTTCACCATATTCATAAAAATAATATTCAAAACATTAAAAATTTCATTGATATAATGATTAGACATCATACCAATCTGTTAGGGATTACTAGATTTTTAAAAGGAATAACATCATTTAATGGGAGTTTGTAACTAAAAATCCAAAACCAAGCCAAAGCATAGACTTGCACACAATAAAGAAAAACCTAGATGAACCAACAAAGAGAGAGACTAGACAAAATGTGGAGTTGGTAACCTCTCTCATTATGTCATCATTTATACTGGCCAACTTTATTTCAAAGAATGAAAGGCTATATTTACACTTGAAGAGTATCTACTTTCCAACATTAAATAATCTATTTCACTAAATAAACATTTTTTTCATTCTTTTTTCTTCTCTCTTTTTTTTATTTAAAAAAAAATAAAATAGTACTAAGCAAAACAAATTAATTTGCTCTATTAGGATCAAATTCAATTCAAAATATTATCCAAGATTTCCCATGCCTCCTTCCCATTGCCAACCAAAGCTAAGATAGGGGGAAATTCCATTGCCACATTAGCCAAAAGACAAATAAATTTATTACATTTCAAAAATTGTGTGAAGAACATTGCCAAAGGATTTGCACAAAGTAGACTCATCCAATAAAAGCTTAAACTTAAAATTCAAACAAATTATCTTGCTCAAATCATAAGTGATTATAGAAAAATATTCTTCTTCTATTAATTTATAGCTCATTCCACCTTCTTGTTAATCATAGATCCCAAGAAGAAAGCTACACCTTTCAAAAGCTTACCAAATTCATGCCTAATAAGTGAGTGCTCACACTAGCAAGACCCACAATACCTTTTGAAGCTCCATCAAAATTGAACATCCAAAAGCTTTGCTAATTTTAGCCATCTCAAATTATTTCTAACTACCTTTTTATTGATGATCCCTTTAACCAAGGGTAAATGATAAAAACTATTATTAATATAATTACATATATTAATATAATCTTCAAATAAATATAAATTATAGAAACTAATTCTATATCAAGTGAGTCCTCTTGCACTTTAATTATTAAAGAACATATTAATAATGTAATTATTATACATTAAGATAGCCTCGGAATGACTAAAATCATAAATATTAAATCTAAATAAAATAATATTTCTAAGCACATAAATCTTGCACTTTGAACTTTCCCAACAATACATATGAAAATTGTACTTAAATTTTTATTATTATAATACTTTATCTTTATGATTTAATCACATGTTGACAAGACTTCAAAAGTTCATATTTATCAAGAGATGGGATGAGTACTACTATGAGAGATAAGAACAAGTACTAATGCACCATTTTCAAAAATATAGATGGGTATTTGAAGACTAAAATAATAAGTAAACAAATAAGTTAAATTTAGTTAAAAAAAGTACAATAAATATGCAACTCTAACGAATGTAAAATAGTAAAAGGATTTCAAATAATATAAATTAATAATTTAAAATATTGAAATATAATTGTAAAGGAAAGAAAAAATTAATTATATTGATATTTAATTAATATTTATGATATAAAAAGATACTTAATTCATATATATTTGAAAATGGTACAAAAAGATTAGGACAACAACACCATTATTTTAAATAAAAGATTAGGGGTTCTTGAAGATCATTATATTTTGAATCAATCGATAAAACCTCAATGAATGTACACATCTTAAGTCTTATAACTATTTCTCTTTAGACTATTATCTCTTTATAATTTGATAAGAAAAAAATCTTCTACCAAAAGACTTGTAAACTTTTATGCAAAAAAGTAAAAATTGATTAACGTATTTTTTTAGTTATTTCAATTTTTGTCAAATGCATATATACTATAGGAAAATCCAATGTAATCTATATATAAATGAGAAACCTCTATCAAAGTTTCTCATATCAAGACATAAAAACATCATCTAAAATCTCCTAATATCTAGAAATATTCTTATACATGATTTTGAGATAAAAACACATTTATAGTAAAAAAAGTAGTACCAAAGACCATAGTACCAATCTCCTAATAACAATGCAAAAATCTATATTTTATAATCTCTTTATAAAAAGAAACAAACAACTTTAAATCATATTAATAAATAGAACACACCAATTTCATTTGAGAGAAATTTTAAGGATTGGAGAGAGAGAATTGAAGCTTTCATGGGTATAAGGTACATTAGCAAGTGAAGAAAAATGCCAAATGAGGGCCCATAAGGTGCATTATGTAAGACAATAATGCCCACTTCCTTTGAATTGTAAACCCCATAAAGATTACACCGACCTAAGACCCCACCATGTGACCATCACCATTAAGTTTCAATTCTAATTTCTAGATTCCACTACATAAAATGACAGCCAAATGTAATGGGTTGTCAAAGCACATGAAATGACAGAGAAAGTTTAATATTATTTCAATAAATATAATAACCTTGATGTGAATGATCAGACAGACAAACTGTATGAGAAGCATATTCTTAAATATTCTAATACTGATTGATCTGGTGCTTCCAAGTTCAAGCTCTAGCCAGATGTAACAGGCAGAACATATATATTTTTAAAAATATTAACAATAAAAAAGAACAATTTGTTTTCCATTATATGTTTTTATAATCTCTCTTCCATTACATATCAGAACATCCTTCCTTTCTTGCTTTGCCTGCAAGAATTCCTACATTTTCTTTTCATTCCATTCTTATTCCTTTGTTTTACAAATTTTTCACTTTAATCTGTACTTAGAAAGGAAAGTTGCCTTAAAAAGAAGATTTTTTTTAAGGAATTGACAGTCTGGTTGGAGATGCAGGTTGGCAACTGTTTGTCTTAAAATCACTTTTTTTTTTTCCTTATTATAAAAGTGATGGGTTCTATCTGAAATGCAAAAGAGTATTCAAATTTTAAAAGTAATTTATCATGGCTTTACATGATTGGTGATGAGTGTGTCCAAAGGGATAATTACTAAAGATGTAGAGGGTCGTGTTAAATAGGACACTTTGGATAGAATAACAATAATGCATCTATTAATGGAAATAGTGATCAATTATACTTTGGCTTTGTCAAAGGAAAGCAGAAACCCTAAAGATATAAGAGGTATTTTACTTCTTTATTAAGAATATTAATTTAAATTTAAGATACGATTATATATTTTTAAATCAAACTTAGTCTAATTAATTGAGTATTGTATATGACATTTAAAATATAAATTAGAATGAAAAGATTTGGGAAAGGTTTAGCTTTTCTAATGGGTTTAGATGTGCATATATTATAATTTAATCATATTATTTTTTTAAAAATGGATTTCGATGGATCTTAATTTGATCATGCTTTCTATTGGCGCATATGAAATTGATAAAGCAGATGGTAGAAACAATATAATAGGAGCTTGGGACTAGTTTTAAGTTTGATTGTTACTCCTATAATGTTTTGAACTACAAACTTGATCCTTGCTTTTGATCTTCGATGTCTTGTAAGCCTCTCTAAAACTCTCGGCAGCAGCAACTCTAAATGATGTAATATCTTTTTTGTAAACTATTTCTAATATATAAAAAATGGATTTCGATGTTTTCAAAAAATGTATTTATGAATTTTGCAAATCAATTAGATAGTACTATTATAATTGTGACTTTCAAGAATTATGATTGTGTCTAATATATGATATTTTATCTAATATTTGTGTTAATGTCTTATGCACTCATTGATCTAGTAGATTCATTCTCATTCAACTATTAGGTGACATAAGGCGTAATGGTCTTGATGAACACCTATAAGAGCTTGTTAAGCAAAGATTTAAACATTTCACTTCTCCTTGCCTTAGTCAATACCCTTAATTTTTCTCTTTGCGATGATTGAATGATTAGACATGTCATATATGTCTGTAGAAATACATATTCAAGATATTATGACCATGCTTTTCTTTTATTACAAGTGAATTTGATGCTATAATGACGATCCATTATGAATCCTTTATTATATTATAGCATGAAAGTTCAAAACTATCTCACTTTAGGCCAATAGAATAGATTGCAACTTAAACCAATTTTGGTCAAAAGAATTTTGTCCAAATTAGCATGGTGCCATGAGTTTTAATAAAAACCCTTTCTCCTAATAAGTCTTTGGTTGAATATCAAAATTGAAATTGTTATTACATATGATAATGATACCACTTTTGATATGAATATCATATCTGATATTCAAATTGATATTTATATCAAAATGTTTATCAATTTATATATCAGTTCATTTGAATTGATATCAAAATATTTATCAACTTACATATCAATTGAATTGAATTGATATCAAAATGGATAATAATATCAAAATCAAACTTGATGTCAAAATATTTATCAATTCAATTGAATTGATACCAAAATTGAAATTGATGTTAAAATTAATAATGCTATAAAAATTAATATTGATATCAAAATATCTATTAATTTGTATATCAATTCAATTATTTTTTTTGATAGGTTATATCAATTCAATTATTATCATGATGTCAAAATGTTAATCAAAATATATATTAGTTTAGTTTAATCATATCCAAACTAATATTGACTTACAATTAAAATCGATACTACATTTGATATATATATATATCAAAATTAAAAAAGAAATCCATAATGGATATCAAATTTGATAATAATATATAAAAAATATATATCCAAATTGAAATGAATATCAAAATATTTATTAATTTACATATCAATTCAATTAAACTGATATAAAAATGTATATATCAAAATAGTTTCATTCAAAAGAGTTCAATTGAAATAGTTTCACCCAAAACTATCAAGCTAGATGCCTATGCGATGATTTAGTCCCTTTTTTTTATAAATTTAACAAAATTGTAACTTTTGATCTAAGTTTCTCCAGCTAATTTATTAAAAAAAAAAATGAACATACCATTTGGAATAAATAAGAGTTAGAATTGAGAATATTTCTTAATATTTTAATTAGTTTCTTAAATTTACTACAACTAATTCATTACAATCAAACATAAAGCTAATGAAAAATTCAAAAGTATATATTAATTTTTTTTTAAATATGGTGTATTAAAGGAGAAATACTTTGCAAAAGTGTATGATTTTTGTTTATGATAAATAGCTTAGACACAAGGTGGATGCCCTTTAAAATTGTTACATTTCTAGTAAATTTGACTTAATTTTTATTGAAAATAAATATTTATCAAAAATAGTTTTGTCTCCTTTTATGCACTAGATATTCAAGTTTTCTAAGTGGAAAAAATAAAATATACTATAATAAAAGTAGAGGTCCATCAACCTCCTTTATTTTTCTTTTTTCTTTTTTAAATTATAAAAATTATAACAAAATATTTTTTAAAATAAAAAGTTACAAACGTAAATTACACTAGAAGTTCTAAATTTCATTAGTTTATACCATTTTAAAATCTAAAAAACATAATACATCACTTTTAGGTACTTCAAGTTTAAAATTTATATTTATGTTAGTCCTTTCCTTTATAAAAGTGGGACATAATCCTAAAATTTCACTATATTATGATCCTCTTCTAAGGTCCTAATGAATTTTATTAAGTATGTCAACCTAAACCTCACTTTGAGTAAATAAGATTTCAAACAAATAGATAAAAGTTACAAATTTAAATTATGTCAACACATAATTAGTAGGAGATGAATTTGAATTTGGAAGACAAATTTCACTAGTGATTCTATTTGGGGTAGAAAATCACGATAAAAATATTATCCAATAATGAATAATATGTGCAAGTGACTATGAAGTAGAATGAATGGATAAATGGGTTTAGTAAATGTTTGTGAATGAATATTAGTTTTGGACATGTGTCTAAAGTAAGTCTAAAACTAAAAGAGAAAGGTAAAAATGTGCACTTTTTTACTCAACATTTGCACCCATTTTAGTGCACATAAAAATATATTTATCATCATGTTAAAGAAGATAAAACAATAAGAAATTTACATATTTCCCAAAAGAATACAATTTTGAAGATGGTTTTATTTTTCTTCATGGGAACACATATTCAAAATTAACACACATGTAAAAAAGAATCACTATCACTAATTTTATACACAAATAAAAGCAATCAGATCACTTAGAATTGCATGCATTTTCATATCAAACTTTTCCAAATGAAAAAATTCCATAAGATAAAATGAAGGGTTTCATGGAGTTTTGACCACATTGAGTCACATGAACCAAGAAGAAGTGTAAAAAGGTAAAAGGTGTCATATTTCCAAGGTTGTCAAGGAGGTCCTCCTCAATTTATGTAGGCATGGGCCAAAAGAGAAAGAACACATTGTGTAGGATTTCGAAGGAGTTGCAACTAGTGTGGTTCCTGTGTGATGTAAAATATGTGTAGTAGAAAGATAAAATTAATCACACCAATGAAATGTATTACATTAATGAAATTTAAATAAAAAAATAAGCTACTATAACTATTCATTCAAAATCATTCCATTGGACCCTCTATTCTTAGGGATCTTTTAATTCATGATCTCAGATTTATTCAGGTGTTGCACATGAATTTATCATATGGTAACCTAAGAAATGAGAGGCTATATAATGAAATGCAAGACTATATGCCTACATCTACATGCTTTTGGTATTTTGATTGCGATGCTAAATGATATGATGCAATGCTGTTGTATTCAAAAATTGTGCTAAGATGATTGATGCGATGAGATGTAAATCTAAATGAAATGTTGTATGAAAATGCAACAATTAAGATGCTAAAACTAAAATTGCCATGATAACACTAATATGAACTAAATGTTATTTAATTCTAAACTAAAATGCTATGCAAATGCTCTCAAAATGCTCTCAAATTGCTAAGAGAATTCCTGCAACATAAGTTTATGATTAAAACTTATGATTAAATCATTTTGATGAAAAGTTGTAGAATGATCTCCTATTTATAGATTTTTCCAGGCCTTGAATGAGGTGATAGAGATGGACGGTCAAGATTGTGATCCTGAGAGATCAACGGTGGAGAACAAAGAGGTTGGAGGAATTCATGGAGGCTGCTCCATTTGGAAGGGCAAATCATCCAAGTGTCAAAGAGCATCAATTAGAAAGAGGAGCCATGTGTCTCCAAGGAGGTTAGGAAGTTAGATGAATATTTCTAATTTAAAAATTAGAAATAAAAGAAATCATGTGACATGTGATGATGTGGAGGGTGAGTTGGAGGAAGTTAGAAGAATATGTAGAAATGTGACAAAATTGAATTAAGAATTCAATTTTAAATGAGAGGGGAATTAATAAAATAAAACAAATTAGTTAAATGTATTTATTTAATTAATTTAAGAGGGAAGATGATTTTTGGAATAGAATAATTGAAGGTGTGAACTATACAAATAAATTTATCAATTTATTTATATAAGTAGAGGAATTAAGATTCATTAATTAAATGACTAGTATTTAATTAATTCGCGCTCCAGACCATTTTTATGTGTATACAGTTCCTTTAGTCTACACAACATGTTGAAATATCTTTTAGAAAAATAAATAAATATATGTTAACATTTCTTTTTGAGAAGAAACAAACTTGAATCCTAAGTCTTTGATTACTTGGTCAAGGCTATCAAGAAAACTTTTTAGGATAAGCTAAGAGTCAACAAATAAGTAGAATTACCAATTATCCAAAAAATTAAATACATAATTTTAACTTATTTGATTTGAATCCTCATATTTTATTTTAAATGCTTAATCAAAATTGAAAACGTGATATTTTTTATTTCAAGCATATATGGTAAGCAAACACTTCAATTGATTTTCAATTTATATCTAAATAACATGAGTTAAATCTCACTCCTAACAAATTTTTAATCTAACCAACTTTGAACAAAGATAAAAATATTAAAGGGATAAAGAAACATGATATAAATGAGTTTTTTAATCTAAAGTTCAAACATTGGTTGTCAATCCCCCCAAGAAAGAAATCAAAACCATTGAGGTATCAACCGACAAACAACAACATGAATTCTCTAATTATGTAATCCTATAAGAAATAAAAGGAAGAAACATACATGTGAGAAGATGAATATCATAAACCATGCATAGATCATCAATGACATAAAATACCAATAGAGTTCTTAAGTTATAGCTTTGATTATATTTAAATGTTTACTCACTTGTATAGTCTATTCATATAATTATATTATATAAAATTTGAAATTCATAATGCTTAGATTGGAAATAGGAAAAATGTAAATTGATATGTATTATTAATAAGGCATAACACTAGTTGAAGGTTTTACAAATAGGATAGCAAGCTAAGTGGGCTTTATCTTGGAGGAAAATACATGGTTAAACACTTGAGATAGAGTGGTACTAGGATGGGTGAACTCTTAGGAAGTTCTAATGCTTCACTCCTATGAGCATCACCAAGATAAAATGAATGCTAATTGGACCATACATTCTCATAAAAGATGGGTTTTTGTGAGCCCCTATTCATGAGTTATGTAATGAATTATAAATATCATGATATATTATGCTTAAAAACATGAAATTATCTAAGGTTTCCAACCCATTACAATGTCAAATAATCACAAATACTTTTTTTTAGGATATAAATAATATAGTAAGTTTTCTTACTGAGTTAATGACTAGTCACAATAATTAATGCCTTACATTTCCCATGTAAAAATAATTTAATTTATGATTTCATTTCAAAGATGAAATTTTTTACCAAATTCCTTTGTGAAAAACCTTTATTTAAATAATATTTTCTCCAAGATACTCCAATATTATCAAACATTTTATTTCTTCTTATAAATTGTTATGCTTTATTCTATTTCTTAATGCGACAACTTGGTCTAACAAATCTAAAAAATTGTCCCATTTATCATGATAATCTTGTAAATAAAAAAGCGACATCAAATTACCCCAAATAATATTAAAAATTAAATTAAATTTTATTTTCCATAATATCCACAGAACTCATTAATTAAATCTAAATTTCACCTACCTTATCTTGTTTCTAATCTCACCTACAATTGGATTAGTAAGCTTATAGATAATAAAAAAACTATCATGTTGTGTTGACTACTCTTTCATTTGGTCAAAAAATTCTAATTATAACTAATTTAAATTCACTACAATAAAAAATTTCTTATTAAGTTTCTTTTAGATTTCTTATGTATAATATGCATCAATGTTCAAGTTAGGTTTTCATGGTGGTTTCATTAGATATCAAATAATTAGGCATCCATTGGGTTCAACCACATTAGAATAGTATCAGTGTTGAAAAAGGGGTCCTTTCAAAAGTTACAAGGTAAGCATATGAAAAACTTGAACCAAAAATAGGATTTTAGTGGGTTTTATAAGCTTATAAGATTAAAGGTCATGTATACAATATATAAATTGAAAATTACTCATTAATTATTTTATGTAATTATCAAATTCAATAAAAATTAGCAAATGAAATAATCAGAATGAATTGGACATGAAAAGAAAAATATTTTAAAATGTAAATAATTTTTCTAGGTTTCTAACTTCAAAATCTATAAATCTATAGAAGTCAATTAGAAATCAACAAATTTCCACGAGTAATTTTTAAACTGAATTGGGTAAATTGCTAGCTCACTTTCTAATGACCAATCATAATGACAAATTTTAACAAGGATCCAAGTTAGCTTAAAATTGTATATCACCTAAAAATATAGACCAAAATTAGATGCAAAAGAAGAAACACCACTTGGATGTAGGGGTACAAAGGAAAAATATGAGATCGTCTAGCAAGTAGAAAACTCACAAACTTATAAAGTTCCTCTTTCATCATATGTGATGTAGAATATTGGGAATGCAGAATATTCCTTTCTTTGAGGTGAAAATCTAAATGACATTTATCATGCACCTACACATCTATTCCCTAGGATTCTTAAGAACATGTGTTGGTCTCTAGCATACACGTGTGTCTTGCTATTCTTTTGATGGTAGATGTACCTTTGTGTTAGGTTTTATTTAAGCTGTTGTTTTGAACTTTGGGGTTAGGGTCCATTTTCTTTGCTAATATTATAAAAAACAATAGATGTTTGAAAACCATTTTCTTAGGATTTACACTATTGGGCCTCAAAGGTGCATATATTAAATAAAATAAACTATGTTTTAAAAGAATGAGAGGTCCAATATTCAACAAGCTTCAAAATTCTAGTTAAAAAATCTGCCAAATCCAAATCGATGCAACCAAGGAAAGGAAAAGGAGATAAGTCTTGGGGATTCCAAAAGAAATGCATGGTCAAATACTATCAAAATTTAAAATGTATATTCAAAATACTCAAGAAATCTTTGGTTATAATATTTGTTGATAATATTGTACAAACGTATTCAAATTTAAAGCAATTATCGAGGGAAACTAGAGATGAAAAGACTTAAATCAAAGTGAAACCAGTTTTGAATTTCAGGAGAATTTTGAGAGAAGAAAATGATTTGAATGTTATAATCACATTTTGAAAATTAGACTTAGTGATTCATAAAATATAATAATTTTTTAGGTCTAAACTAAATATGATATTGAAAATTGATAAACTAGGACCAAAATAGATTCAACAAAAGATTGAAAAATAATTTGGGGAAACTTGGAACTAGGAAATCAAAAAAGTATTAGCAATAAGAAAAACGATTTGAAGAATAAAAATAAGATTTTTTTTAAAACCATGTGTAATATAGGCAAGCATTAATAATATAAACTAGAAGAATAAAATTAGAAACATAAGGATCAAAATAATAGCTCTATAAAAGAACCTTGATGAAAAAATCAATAATATTTATCTCATCCAAATTACCTTTTAGAAAATCTAAACACAACCTTGCATGAACTTAGTAGAATGTGATTGATCATCATAGGTGTAGAAATTGTATTCTCTCAAAATCTATGTCTTCCTATATGATTCCAAATTCATGCATGAATTTTATATGAATGAAAATGACAACCTATATTGAGCTTTAGTACTATAATTGAACCTCATTATATAGTTATCATGTATAATTCTTTATAAATTTTATAATTGAAATAATGATACCAAAAGGAGATGTATCACTACAGAATTTCAATTACTTGTCCAACAATTGAGATTTATGTGTGTTCATTGTATACTCATACACTATATTCTTCATGAATTCTTCCATAAATTCTACTACATGTATTTTTAGTCAATAATTCACACCTCTTTGACTCTTTCGGGCATATTTTATGTGTATTCCATAGCCTTGTATTTGTCAAAAGTGACGAGTTTCTTTCAATTGTATTTGTATTCTCCTTTGGATATAATTTTATAAAAATTAGAAAACAAAAAATGTATCATATTTTCCATCCAAGAATTATTTCTTATCAATATTGTGTATTAACACAATAATACTTAAAATAAACTCTATTGTTGATCTAAGTGGAGATTTTACCATAGTCTTGCAAAATGTTATTAGTATGTAAAAGTAAATGCATATATAAAATAAAATAAGAGTGCATAGAAAATTCAATATGCATCCTACAAAAATTGGTGTGTGTTTGTGTGTGTGATTTATTTAACATAATTCTAAAGTAGCTTTGACTAATTTTTATTTGTAGATATTTCTCTATAAACTTTAACTACAATTGCATTTGAGTCATATCCAAGAAATGTTTATGACATAGTTCAGAATTTCAATAGCATATTATCCTTCTTACTACATCTCTTTGATTAGGTAAACTCTTGTCTTATTTTTATAATATTGATAAAGTAATTATCTTATTACATTTGTTGTGAACTTGTCTTTTTGTGGGAGTCTACTAGAAAATGTCCATAGGGAACTTTTTTGTTTTTGCACCATCAAGTTTTTTAAATCTACCAAATAATTTTGTCAGTGTTCTTCTATTTGATTTTAGTGGTTTGCATATTTTTATAGCTAATTGACCATTTTCTTGTTTGATTACTTAATATAGTCAATGAATAATACATTGAGTAACATTGCCATCTTTGTTGCATGATGTTCCACTCATTGTATGATATATATTAATTATTGTTTACAATAATATTATTATGATAGAAAATATTAGATGTTCTTAGATTGAAGGTCTTCAAAATATATCTAAACTTATATGAATTTTCATCATTTAAAAAAAAACTAATATCTTGCAATTTTTCAAAGAGCACAATCCATATATTTTAGTAGCGACTCTTCTTAAAGTACAATCAAGAATTTTATTAGACATTTATTTTATAACATTTTCATTAGTTTAAATTAAATAATTTGGTTTTTTAACCTATAATACTAGGTGAAATTATCAAAAAAAAAATTTCTCTTAATAGTGAATTTTGTTCATTTAGTATGTTTTATTAATTTGGTATGTTTTGTTTGTTCAATGCATTTTTATATGATATAGGATGATCATTTTGTATAAGATCTAAATTTGAATTTAAAATTGGTGTAACATCTAAATTTGAGTTTTGAATTGATTTTATCATTGATGATGTATCACCATTCATTATTTCATTCTTTATTGTTTCAATACCTTAAATTGATGATTTATTTTAATATTGAATTTAATCATCAAAGATATCATAACTTAAACTATAGAATTTAGTTTCCTACTTGTACAATTTTTGTCATTGATTCTCTTTGTTTCTTTCTCTTAGCTTCTATGTTTTGGGGGTGTTTGGTGCTTTAATGGCTTCCTACCCATGATTTTAATTCTCAATTAATATAAGATAAAATTAATAAATTTGAACGTGAATAAAAAATGAATATAAGAAACATAATGTCAACTTATGAAATTGATAATTGATGATCAATATTCCCATAGAACCAAAAAAATATGATTAAAGTGTAGACATTGTCTACGACATCCTTATTTTGTGAAGGGTTATTTTCTAAGGCATTGTTGGAAGTAATGCCTTTTCTTTCAAGCTACCATGGTTTTGCACTTAGGTTCAAATTTTGCATGGAGGAAAGCCACATGTCAGAGTCGCACAACTATTACCAAACCTGAGGATTAAGCTTATAGCACAATGGGTTGGATGTCACGTGGAAACTTCATGTGCCAATTAAAAAGGGTGAGCGATGTTTGTGTTTTATCAAGTGCTTGCTTTAAACACCCTAAGTCACGTGTCAAATTGGCACAACCCCAAAAGGATTTCTAAACATCACAAGTAATATATGATGCGCGATTGGATGAGACTTTTGGTGGGGTCTACCATGGACAAATGTCAGAGGCTGACACATGGTGAGCCTACATGCATCCCAAGGAATAAATGCCCATCACTAGGAAAGGAAAGGAAAGGTTCTTTTATAGTCCATGATACCAGGCAGTCTATTTTTGGGTCTATAGATGGCTTGCAGTATATGGGACTCCTCGTACTCCCAATATGAGAGGCACCTAACTCATGCTTCACAATATGAGGTGTACATACCTTACCCCCCTGCAGGATTTGAACTTGTGACCTCTCTTTCAAGAGTACAAGTTCTCCACCATTAAGCCAACTCAGGTGTACGGCCAACTCAGGTGTACTGATAATCTTAATAATGAGGCTTGTAGTTGGTTGTAAATAGAGGATCATTGAGGAAAAAATTGAATTATTGCCCCTTATGGGGGGCTTCTTATGATTTCCCAGTTAGGTCGTTTCAACCATTGCCATGATGGTGAGACTCACAAGTGTGGAAGTGGGGATTTTTTTGTTTCTTGGTTTTTTTCAAGGTGGTGTTTCCTATTTAAGTCGAGAGTGGCGTTGTTTTGAAGGGGGGTTCATCATCTTTCACCAAAAAGATTTAGAAGGATAATAGTTGATTTATGTAATTTCTCAGACCTTAGTAGTTAGTTTTGTATGAGAAAGACTGAATACATAATTTTGTTCTCTATTCAGCCTCTATTGTGCATTCTATTTCCTCTATTTAAATATAATTATGCTTTGTGTTTTCATTGAGAGATTGTAGTTATTGATTATTGTAGAAAGCTTTTACAGTTTCAGTTATGTAGGATTTTGGATCATGTTAGCACTCTTTCAAAATTCAGTAAATTATCACAAGACTGAGATTATGATATGTTGTATGATGGGCAACACCATTAACATGTTCTGGTGCATCACCTTAGGATAGTTACTTATATGCATTTATTTTTATCTCTTCCCCTTTCCTCCCCCCATTAGTTAAAATGAAGAGTCGGCTTCTAAAATCTTGGAGGTTATTCTATGGATAGAAATTTGGTCCCACATTCTCAAAACTTCCCAAGACTGTATCTCCTAAGCATCAACTTTTGAGATCAATTCTTTTTTGGCATGCCCAGTGGGACTGAAGCTACTTCAAGCTAGATTAGAAGTGGGTTTATGAGTTGGAGGCCAATCACAAGATTATTGATAGTGTGTGATCCCAGATTACTCTTACCCCCACTAGTGACTATCAGATAGTAGAAAGCCACATGAAGTGGAGCAACTCAAGCAAAACAGTGCAATCACCAATGGTTGTCATAAATTTTATAGTATAGAATAGTAGAAGCCTGCTCATTCCTCCAATCCATCTAGTTGTGTGGGATCCAATTCCCACTAATGCTCTAAAGTGCTCCCTAAGTTCATGGGAGAAGATTTTAATACACCGACAAAACATTTGCAAGATGTCGTTGGCATGTGCATGGTGCTTCTTTCAAAGGGAAAGCTTTAAACTAGTATAGATCCTTGCCCCCTAATTCAATTGGTATGTGGGATCTACTTAGAGATAGCTTCTTTGATCGGTTTAGAGAGAAAGGTGACTAGTCTTCCTTACTCCAACAATTGATAACCATCAAAAGAGCTCCCTAGGAGGATATCATGGATTTCAACACCAAGTTTCACAAAACCTGGCAAAGGATCTCCATTACAGCTAGACCTTCGGTAGGTATGGCTATTGTTTTCTACTTGAAGGCATTTAATTTTGAAATAGCCATAATGATCCACTTGCTTGGGGATAGACCCTTTCGGATGCATATAATTGGCCATTAGAGATAAGAATAACCTTATAGATGTTGGAAAACTCCCTACCTAGCCACCTATGCCTATATTGTTCGAAATACCACTTTTTCCCCTAGAAGATTCCCCCAATAACTCTATTGTGTCCCCTTCAATGTATGTGTATCCCAATGTGTGACTAATGCATCTACTTCTACCTCATTGGCCATGGAAATGAGTGATATGAAAAATCTATTACAAATATTCTCTAATGAGATAATTAACCTTAAGAGACAACAAGTTGTACCTCTTAAGCCCCCTTACTAGAATTTTCAAGGCAATAGACCTCCCTTTCAGCATAACCAATACCAAGGAAGAGTGTGAGCGAATAATCAAGCTCAACCTTCGAATTAGATAGTCCCACTACTGACCCCACTACAATCCATATCAACCAATCATAACAAAGACTTGATGATAGGTCAAAATAACCTAGTAGATGACACTAATTCATGGTGCTTCTCATGTAATGATGCACACGTGCCTTGAAACTACCCTAGGGGTAATCTCCAATAGAAGATCACATAACAATGGAACCATTGACTCACTACTTATACAAGTGCATATGCCTATCAATCCCTGGGAGTAGAAAATTCTATCTTGATGGCACAAGAGCAAGGTGTGTCCCTTGAACAAGAAGGGGAAATTTATTTAGATCATGCACTATTTTATTGGATGGAGGGAGAAGATGTGGTATTCGCTAATGAGGCATCGACATCAAAGTCCCCTCAGGTTCAATTAAATTATTATACTCGACCCAAAAGGAGTTTGACCAGAGAGCATATACCCTTTATACTGCAACCCAAGCCCATCTTTGAGAAAAACCTAGGACCAACACTAGCAACTCTAGTGTTCCAGAAGTAGAGCAAGATAATCTTGAGTAAAATAAAAGAGCTAAAGGCTCAAATATCTAGACCGCTCAATGTGGTAGAGAAATTGAAGAAAGCCCTGACCCATGTCTCCTTATGGAATATTTTAGCTATCTCAGAGCATAAATATTTGTTGCAAGAGGCTTTGGGAGATGATAAAAGACCGTTGCATGCTAATGCAGTCTTAGAATGTAATTAGGAGAAATGTAAAGAGCCAATTAAAGAGTTGTAGGTCATAGGATCTGCGACATTCACAAACACAAAAGAAAAGGTGGCAAAGGAAGAGGTAAATAAGCCAAAACCTACACCATTCTTCTTAACTCTCATTATAGAGGATAAACTGTTACACAATTTTATGATTGACTCTGGTGCCAACACCATAGTTATGCATAAATTAATTACAGAGTCATTAAAACTAGAATATGAGCCTCTTGATAGAGGAACCATGCAAATAGATGGGAAAATCATTCAGGTTGTAGGTCCAATCAAAAGTCTCCCCTTAACCTTGTATTCATGTCCCAACATTATGGTTGCACAAGAGGTGGCAATAATAGATATCCCTCCCATTTTTGGATTGTGTTATCTAGAGATTTCACTACTAATACTGGGGGATATTTGTCTCTAGATTGGTCTCATCTAATCCTAAGGATTAAGCATGATGCCAAGATGAAAGTGTTATCATAACCTTTACACTCAAAGCACATAGAAGATGATGTTGTGATGAAATTTGAGGCCACAAGTATCTTTATCAAAAAATGGGATGTATTATGTGGAGATATTAGAAGATGAAGAAACAACTAGAGATAAGAGCCCAAAATAAGTTCTAATAAATGAATTCATGAGTAGTGATCCATTAAAAAATTATGATGTTGTTGGCCTCGACACGTATGTGATTTATGATGAGGATCAAGTCATCTCTCAAGTGACTATAAGTCAAGGAAGCCAGCGCTAAAGCCCAAATGATGAATCAAGCCTGTGGACTCTACACTTTGATGGTGTGAGATGTCAGATGGGTTTGGGAGCCGGTATCTGCCTAGTATCCCCTACCGAAAATGAAACTCTTAGATATTTCTGATTCCAATTTTCCTATACAAATAATGATGCTGAGTATGAAGGCATAGTTTGAGGTTTGAGTCTTGCAAAGTGAATGGGAATCAAATGGTTAAATTTTTTTGGAGATTCGAAGCTGGTGATAAAATAGATAAGAGGGACATCAACTGCAAAAAATGGGTGAATATGATCCTACCACCACAAAGCACGTGGGATCTAAGATTTGAAGCCTTCAATATTCAAGTATTTTTGAGATCTCAAAATCTTGATATATCTATTTGGAGTTTATGAATAGAAAGAAAAATATTTTTTATGAAAAATGAAGCTAAATAAGATTAGGTTTGTGACTGAATTGAATCCTTGATCAATAAATTATATGAGGAGGATGAATAAAATTGGGTCCAAAGGTGGTCTAGAATCAATTATATGTAGAAGGTAGGGGATAGTGAAAACATGAAGAGAATGAAGATGGAAAAGTGGTCTCCTCCACCTATTAATTTGATCAAGATGAAATTTGATGGAGTAGTGAATGCAAATCTAGGGGAGGCTAGTGGTGGAGTATTGTTTAGAAATGGTGATGACCAAACCATTTTGGTAGTATCTTATAAATAGGGAAGGAGTACTAATAACATAAAAAGAGAAAGAGTATTCGTAAGGGGTTTGGAATTGACTCATTCTAGGAAATAGAACAAAGTTAAGGTGGAAAGAAACTCAAATATTATTATTGAAGGGATCGTCCATGATAGTTATAAGGAACAAAAATTAGGTTCCATTCTTAGACAAGAAATTGAATCGAGAAATTATTTTTAATAGATTACATGAAGAGACGTTAAAATGTGTGGGGAGAAGGTTGTTGATTAGGAAAACAATTAGGGTGTCAACTCAAAGAAGATCTATGTGAAGGATGAGCAAGAATAGAGTGTAGACTTCCCATTGGAAGCCCATAATTTTTTTATAGAAGATATTGAATCTTAGGAATGCTTGATAAAGGGCATTGTGGTTGCCCAAACTTATTAGACAAGGTGGTTCAATGTAAGATAATGCCTTAGGGTGGGAGGTTTAAAGGAGGTTTATTATTACTTGATGTTATTTTAGGTGCAAATCTCATTAATGGGAATGCGTTATAGTTTTTTCTAGTGATGTTGTTGATGTAGGAAGGTGATAGGCAGTGTCCTAAGCTGAGGTGTGCTATGCATGGTAAAACCATAAAAAATTCCAAGGGGAAAGGAAGGATAATGGATACTAACGAGCAACAAGGAGATGGTATAGAAAAATAAGGGTTAGAGTCTATGGGGAGGATATGTAAGATCACAAAAAAATTGTATAGGAAAATCCAAACCTTTGACCTCCAAATATGGCTATAGAGAATATAGGAGATGGTGAATGATGTTAATGGCTCTCTTGGTGTGGGTATTCAATCAAATCTATCGAGACTTCTCTTAGATCTCAATAGTTGGTGGGAAGGAGGAATGTATTTAATGTAGCACATGCTCTAGTTTGTGTGCCTATCATGTCCAACATACTTCCAAAATGTTTCTCCTTCATGATGACATTAATAATGGGAAAAACTAGGCTAAGGCCTTCTTTAATTGCTAGCTTGATAATTTCCATGGACTAGTAGAGAATATATGCTAGTTGCACCAATTGATCTCAAAGCTAGCAAAGGGCTTAAATGTAAAAATTTCAAAGGAGATTAGAGCTTCAATGTGCATGTGTGCTACTATGATGATTTTGATTTGGTCAAAGAATTGGTCCCTCCTTCACCTACTGAGAAGGATGGTAAGAAATATTAAAAGGTTTCTAATTTATGATAGAGTGCCTACTTTACTTTTTTTATTTCTAGTGGGTATATAATTTATGTCATGTATTATGTTTGGGTTCCTTTGGTTCCTAGTTTTGAGTTATACATGTGCTAGTTTTTGTGAATATGTTTGGATAGTGTACCTTCAAGATATGTAAGAATGTAAATAGTGTAAAGGTTTCTAAAATATACGTATATAAACTCAACCTAATACAAAATAGTTTTTAATTATGTTGTGTTCATGTCCAAAAAATGAATAAATGATGAAATTTAGCCCATAATTAAATAAAATCCTTGCAAATATGATAAAATATTTTTTATAACTATAAAATAGAATTAATGAACCACATAATTATCCATATTTAAACTTCTAATATTTTTTCCCTTACTCCTAAATATCTTAAACCTAAATATTACGCATATGCCACTTAAAATTTCATAATTGTAGTATATATATGTAAAATCTATCTATTTATATAATTTATAATGCTTTGTTAAGGCACCCATCAATTTTGTGCATGTAAAAATAGGTTTTCACTTTCCTCATATGTTGAGGAATTCAAAAGAGAATAAGTTAACGTGAGTATGGTGATAGTCCTACTTGTAGTGGTGATAGTGTTGGTATCATTTTCAATTTTTGGTTTGGTGGTCTATGAGAGACATATTTTGGTAATGAAACGTGGCTTAGATAACGTGATATGATTGTTTGATGTATAATCCACCGCATTTGGTGTGATGTCGCTGACTTTGCTATACAAAGCATGTGATAACTTAGATATATTTGCCTTCATTTGATGTCATATTAAGCCCTTAACTTAGATCTATGAGGTAGGTAGGCCAGCTAGGATTTTTTTCTTTTTCTTTTTTTGGAGGATATGTGGGTATTATTTAATTTTCTTGTGTTATAAGATATTGATAGGTTTTTATATAATATATAGTCTATTAGTTTAATTATAGTAAAATATTGTTGACTTAAGAGTGTTAGGAGAGTATTGATAGATATTCGAGATTGCAAAGGTAAGGTATGATGTCAAGGTGATGGAGATTGGGTAGTGATTGATGAGATGTCAAGTATCAAAGAAGAAATGGACAAATTTAGGGTTGTAATAAAAGGGACAGCTATCATCATTCACGAAATATGTCAAGTTATATGAAAATATAGTATGGATTTTGATTTGATTGTATGTAGGAAGATTATAGTTGATTGCACTGTAAACACTTGTATTGATCTTATTATAAGACAATTATTTGCTGGATTTTTATTAGGTTGCATCTAGAAAGATTATAGTTGATTGCATTATAAACACTTTTCTTGATCTCACTGGAAGATAGTTATTTGTTAATATTATAGGTCAAATGTTGTAGAATTCTAGAGTCATTATGCTCTTGTATTTAAACCATTGATTGGTTCTGTTATCACCATCATTATAATTTAAGGGATAACTCATTATCATTTTTTTACATGTTTGTTTTTATGTTTAGTATAACTTTAACTTTTTGACCATTCTTTTCATTTTCCCATTTAATCTAGTAACCATGTTGGAACAACATTATTTTGATTTAGTTTTTTTGAGTAACCAAACAAGCCTAATGCTTCGGGCATATATAAGATGTTCATAATAAATCATTTATGTAATAGCACTAAATTGACTAACATTTTAGTTTTGTTGTTGGTATATATGACTTTATCCTTTGGGGAAAGAATACTAGGTTTGTATTGTGGATTATGCATGAAAATATCAAAGATCGGTTCCACTAATCTATGTTTGAGCTCATAGCTTAAATGAATCTTCACATGACGTGCAAAACCTAAATTTAGTTTCAAAATTTTATATAATTATGTTTAAAGAGTGTTGTGTGCCTATTTTTTAATAAAAATCTGTAAGAATGGTTGCACACTTAAATGTGTAGATTAAGAGTCCTTTGTCATACCTAATAGTTGGTAGAGTAGAGAAGATAAAAAAGAAATATAATTGATGAAGTCTATAGACATATTGATATACACATCTTTCACCACCTTTTTGTTCAACTTTGTAGTACCCAAAAATGTGTGTTAAGAGAATAAAATTGAATACAAGTGTTAATTTTTTACAATCCAAATTATATTCTTGAACAAGAAATTGATGGTTTAACTAGAGCATTTACAGTATCCCTATGATAGGGTAAACTCACATAGAATTAAGTGATGTGAATGTAAGTGGATGTTGAATGCTCATTTGAGATTGTTGGAATATGATGTCGAGTTGGATAAATTACATAATGATATTTATTTTTTATATTCATAATTATGTTTGAAGCTTAGTAAGCACCTAGAAGTTCAATTTTTTTAAAAAAATATTTGACATGCAACCGCATGAATTTTTTGCTAGTTCACTTAGTGATGCTTCATCATTCTACCTCTTCTTTAGCTTTAGGTGTATTTTATGAGGTCTAATACTATTTTTTATTAGTTTGATTGATTTTAGGTCACACAAGTTGTATTAATAAATTTTGGCATGTTATTTTCTTACATGTATTTCTCTATTTAATATGTTTGGTTGTATTGAACACTTGTGGTATTGAAAATTAAAAATGTATATATGTAAAAACATTTGATTTAAATTATATAGTTGATATGTCTTCTTCAAGTAATTTTTTATGTTTTACAAAAACAATTTTATGATTTAAAAAATTCCCCTATTTGTATTACCAAATTGTTAGGATAAGGTAACATTAACCTTGCAATCCTATCTCATTTGTATGTCTCCACATTCCTTGGAATGTGTTCTAGGGGACATGAGAGAAAAATAATAAATTTTGGTATTGTTGTAATTATATTTTAAATAGAAGATTTAATTTTGGTGGAGGTTACACATCAAATATGGATAAGGCATCTCTCCTAGGTGTCCATAATGAAATATGAAAGGTTTTGGATGGGGCACCCAAGATTAGAGATGAAAAGGTGTTCGTTGGTGTTCCATCGAGGAGCAGAAAGGTCATTGGAGCATTCAGAAAGAAAGGAGTTGGATAGGTTATGGGGGTGGTTTTGTACCTCTTGTTTTTGGTTTACCATTCATGGTTTTACCTCCCACAATTTCTATAAATTCGAGCCATGGGATGGTAGTTTCATATTGAGTTCTTCAGGTAATAGGGTGTTGTTGGGTTTATTAGAGAACAACAATGAAGTGTATTATTTGTGTACTCTCATTTGAAGATTAATTATATACTTTCAAGCTCTTTTTTCATGTGGAGTTTTTTCTCGGAAGGGTTTCTCCATGTAAATTTGGTGTCACATTTTGTTTGTTGATTTTTATATTGTGATGTATGTTGCAATCACATGTTTAAATTTGATTTTCAGCTCTAAATTCACTTGCAAAAGTTCATATTGTAGCTTTCCATCACCTTGTTTTCAAATTTTGGTACCAGAGCTAACCGTTTTGTTGAGAATGGGACATCTTTCTCTAAAGAGTTGGAGGTTTTTTGGTTGTAGTGGGAGCTTTTGTTTTGTGGTATATTACTATATTAATTATTTTTGAAGAGGATTGTTTATCATGGCTTCTACCTCTCGCCAAGATATTGAGAAATTAAATGGCGTGGGCTACGAGATGTGGATATTGAAAATGGAGGATCTCCTTGAAGAGAGACTAGTGGTTGCTAGTTTTACAAGAGAGTAAACTAGTTGCAATGTTTGATGAAGATTGGAAAATTTTAGAAAAGGTGGCATGAGAAATCATATGGTTGTGTCTCACAGATCTTGTCCTCTTGAATGTATCAATTGAAGACACTACATTCAAGTTTTGGAAGAGGATAGGTGATATTTATCAAACTAAAAGTTTGTCTAACAAGTTGTATCTCAAAAGATGTTTATATTCATTAAAAATAAAAGATGGTGGCTCTATTGCAGTCTATTTAAATGATTTTAAAATTATTATAAGTCAACTTGCATTAGTAGATGTTAAATTAGAAGATGAAGATAAATGTATCTTGTTTCTTTGATCTTTGCCCAAACCTTGGGAAGATCTAATTGTTGCCATAAGTAGTGGTAATGAAGAGCCAAATATGGACAACATAATTTATATACTTCTAATAGAGTAGATGAGAAGAAATTCTATGAATGTTGGCTCCCAAAATGCCTTGCATTTGTGAGGAAGGTCCAAAGAGAAAGGGCATAAAAGGGACAAAAAGAGGGATAAGTCCAAAGGATGTTCTAAGACCCCCAGAAAGAGCAGAGTAAAGTGTTGGAATTGTGGCAAAAGAGGGCATGTGAAAGAGTGTAAGAACAAGAAAAATAATATTGATTACTCCACGAAAAATTTCTCTGATGATGATTTTGATGCTTTGTTTATTTCAGCTAACTCAATTAGTGATGATGCTTGGATTATTGACTCAGGTTGCTCCTACCACATGAATCCTCATAGGGATTGGTTTAAATTCTTTCAAAACATATAATGGGGGAGATGCTTACCTTGGTGATAACAACAATAAGAAGTTTTTTGGTAAGGGAAAGGTAAAGTTGTGTTTCAGTGATGGGAGGATTAAATCCCTTGATGTGTTTTACATATTCCAAGACTTGTAAGAAATTTACTTTTAGTATCCAAGTTGAATGATTTTGGAATGCATGTGATATTTGAAAATTCTGGTTTTAGGTTGATAAGAGGGAGCCTGGTGATAGATAAATGATCTCGGATAGGGAATTTGTTTATGATAAATTCCTCCACTTAATGTAAATCTTCCAATGTAACTAGCACTGAAAATGCATGTATGTTGTGGCACCATAGATTGTGTCACATTGGTGAAAAGGTCTCAAGACCATTCTTAATAAAAATTTGGTTGGTGGTATTTTTGATTATTCTATTGGAAAAAATGATTTATGTGAGCATTATGTGTTTTGTAAATAGAATAGATCTTCATTTCCTAATGGAACTAATAAGGCAAAGAGATTATTAGAGATCATTCATTCAGATGTATATGGACCAATGAATGTTGCCTCTTTGGGTAAAACTTGGTATTATGTCTCTTTCATTGATGATGTCTCAAGATACACATGAATTTATTTTATGTGTTCTAAATTTGAATTTTTCACTAAGTATAAGGAATTTAAGGCCTTAGTTGAGAAGGAATTAGTTTATAAAATAATTTTTTTGAGATCTGGCAATGGGGGTGAATATTGTTCCACGGAATTTGATGAGTTCTATAAGCATGCAAGTATTGTTCAGTAGAAGACTACTCCTTACACTCCCCAAAAAAATGGGTTAGTAGACAGAATGAATCGAACCTTGATGGAAAGAGCTAGGAGCATGTTGAGTGGTGCTAAGATTGATAGATGCTTTTGGGCAGAAGTAGTTGGTACTGCTTGTTATTTGATTAATAGATCTCTTTGTTTATCTCTTGTTAATAAAACTCCTTATGAAGTGTGGATAGGTAGAAATCCTTTTATTTCACACTTAAGGGTCTTTGGTTGTGAGGCTTTTATTCATGTGCCTCAAGAGAAGCTATCTAAACTGGATCCACAATCTTAAAAATTCATCTTTGTTGGTTACAATGAGAATGTAAAAGGTTATAAGCTTTGGAATCCTCTAACTCATAAAATAATATTTTCTATAGATATGATTTTCAAGGAGTTTAGAGCTTACTCAGGAGAAGAATAACTAAAGGAGACAGATAAGACAAAGACACTGCACTTCAAGATAAATATTGAGAAGCGGGAAGATGCACATGTGGAAGAACAATAAGATGGATTTGGGGATGGAGAAGAAGAAGAGGGTTCAAATAGTTCAAAGGATGTGCAAGTTAAGTACATAGAACAAAAGCAACTCTAGAGCCCATTACTCCTACCTTGAGGAGTTCCACAAGACAACAAAATCTAGTTGATAGGTATAGCCCATTAGATTACCATTGTGTATTTGCTTTTTTGAGTATTGATGATGAACCTAGATCCTACATAGAGGCTCTCTCTTTAGAGGAAAGCGAGTCTTGGTTGCAAGGAATGCAAGAGGAGATGATGGCTTTGGATAGTTGTGAAATTTGGGATCTTGTTATTTTTCCCAAAGGAAGGAATCCCATTGGATGCAAGTGGGTATTTAAAAAGAAATTTGGAGCAAATGGTTGGTTAGAGTGGTACAAGGCTAGATTAGTGCTAAGGGCTACTCCCAAAGAGAGGGAGTTGATATTGGTGAATTTTTCTCTCTTGTTGCTAAATTGACTTGTAATTAGATTCCTATTATATATTGTTGTTGCTTGTGATTTTGAGATAGAGAAAATGGATGTTAAAACTTCTTTCTTGTATGGGGATCTTGAGGAGGAAATTTATATATGACAACTTGGCAATTTTTTTGTGAAAGAAAAAGAATAATTAGTTTGAAGGTTGAAGAGATTTTTTTTTGGTTTGAAACAATTACCTAGGATATGGTACCAGAAGTTTGATGCTTTTTCCTTGAAGGTGGGGTTTCAAAGGATCGAGGAGGATCATTGTGTGTGCATTGAGTTTATTGATGATCAAATTCTAATTATTATCTTGTATGTTGATGATATGTTGATTATTAGTAACAAAAAGGTGATGATTAGTGAGCTCAAGACACAAATTTATGGCACATTTGATATGAAGGACTTGGGGGCTACAAAATATATTCATGGGGTGAAGATCAAAAGAGATTGGGTTCAAAAAATATTTGGTTAAGTCAGAGTAAGTATGTTGATACCATTTTACAAAGGTTTAATATGCATGATTGTAAGCCAGTTAGTATTCCATTTTTGGTTGGTACTAAGTTGAGATTAGATATATGTCCTAGTTTTGATAATGATTTTGAGGATATGTCTATGGTCCCTTATGCTAGTGTCGTTGGTAGTTTCATGTATGCAATGGTTTGCACTAAACCATATATAGCCCAAGTAGTGGGAGTTCTAAGTAGGTTTATGTCTAACCCTAGTAGAGAGTGTTGGAATTTTGTTAAGAGGGTATTTAGATATTTATGAGATACTTCTAATTAATGTTTGGTTTATCATGGTTTTGATGATGTGGACAAGTCAATGGAAATACAGGGGTTTATTGATGTAGATTGGGTAGGTGATTTGGATAGTCGAAAGTCCACCTATGGCTATGTATTTACTCTATTTGGAGGTGCAGTGAGTTAGATGAGTAAGAGGCAACCTGCAGTTACATTGTCTAGCACTGAAGTAGAGTATATGGGTGATACACATGCCACTAAGGAGGTGGTATGGTTATAGAGGCTTGGTAATGGCATTGATTTTGATTGCAGGATAGTGAGGATTGGATGTGACAATTAGAGTATTATTTGTTTGACCAGAAGTCCTATCTTTCATGCTTATACTAAGCATGTTGATGTTTAGTATCACTTTGTGTGAGAGATGGTTGAGAATGGTAAGGTCTTGATAAAAAAGGTTGATACTTTGGATAATGTTGTAGATGAAGAGGTAGAAAATGTTTAGAAAGAAAAATCACTAAAAACACAAAGAAAATGCATTCAAAATAATAATTATACCTTCAATTCTCCTTCTCCATTGATTGATCTCAAGTTTGCACCCAAGATCTTGTTGAATTTCTCTATTGTTTGTTATTGTGGATTGCTCTAAGTAATTTTCCCAAAATAATTTAGTTAGCTTGAATTGTGATGATGAAAATGGGAAGGATAGGCTTCAATTTATATATTTTTTGATGGAGAAATGGAGGGTCAAGATCTTCTCAAGAGATGGACAGTTGAGATTGAATGAGATGTCAAGTCTTATCCTTGTGACAAGTGCAACAAGGTGGAGGCATGTGACTATGAAATGTGGCATGGTGAAGAGAGCAAGGTGTTCTCACACATGTGTGAGCACACATTAGGTAGAACAAGAAAATGACATGTGGAAGGAAAGGTGTGCTCACAAATGCGTGAGCACATCTTGGGAAGAGCAAGATTATGACAAGTGGAAACAAATAAGAAAAGGTGTAAGATGAGTAGGCTTGAGGGATATGACAAGTGGTGACAAATGGAAAGTGTAGGGTGGCTCTCATGGGGAAGAGGATCTCACTCATATGTGATCATCCAATGAGAGGAGAGGTCAATGATGACTTGGAGATTGATGGTGACTTGTGCATGCAACACTTGTCATATGTTTCCAAGTTTGGGGGAATGGATAGAATTAAAAATTGGGGGAAATGCTAATGATGATTAGGATATGGATTAAGTTAATTAATGATGGACTAATTAACTTAATCAAGATTAGGATATGGGTTAGCTTAATTAATCATAGGTTCATTAACTTAACTAGGATTAAGAGATTTGGAGGAATGTGCACTAAAGATAAATTAATTAAATAATATAATATTTAATTAATTTGAGGACTATAGGTTAATTAATTAATTGTGATATTTAATTAATTATAAGGTGGAGTGGATTAATTAGTTAAATACTGTGATATTTAATAAATTATAGGAAGAAGTGAGATAATTAATTAAATAATAAATATTAATTAATTATGGGATAAAGATGAATAATTCATTAAATAATATAATATTTAATTAATTATAGGATAGAATGAGACAATTAATTAAATAATGATATTTAATTAATTGTAAGGGCGTCGATCGAGATTAATTAAAATTTAGAATCTTAATTAACCAAATGTGTGATGTCAGAATTGGGATGTCTACATTTTGCCTCTCTTTGATGTGACATCCAAAGTGATGTTGCATCAAAGAAGTTTAAAAATAGTTGCCCCAATATGATGGGAGGTAACAAGAGGTGATGCCCCCTCAAGATACTGACTTGAAAAATTTTGATTTTTTTTTTTCGGGTGATATCTCAAAAAAGGTGGGCTCAAATGATGGGGAAAAGTGTGTAGGAAGAAAACGAGGAAAAAGAGAAGAAAAAAAAGGATAGACTCAGAAACGGGTTAGATTAGGCTAATTTAATACATTTTTCACATGTAATAGAGGGGGAATCAAGGTTTGGAGGCTATAAATAGGCTTGAGGGTGCCCCAAAAGGTCATTTTTACCTTGGCATTTAGAAAGGAGTAGATTGGAGAACACAAAGGAGCAATTACAGTGATTCCTCAACATTTGTATTGTGTGGAGTAGGTGAGGGAGTACTAGCGGTCGAAGGATGCAAGAGAACTGATACACTATATATTCCCTGGGGTTTGGGGTAGTTTAGGGATTATTAATGAGGGTAAATTAGGTTAAGGATCTAGCAAAAATGGAGGTGCAGTTTTATAGAACTATGCATTTGTGCACAATTGTGGCACTTGCTTTGCATAAAGTTGTGCTTGCACAAGATCAGAACTTGTGGAGCATTTTGATGCCCACACATCGACAATCAACACTTTCAGAGTTTACGCCTACCTGCAAAGCTACACTTTCACCCAGGGAATAGGCACTTGCGAGCATGATCACTATGCTTGTGCTAGAATGGTTCTTGCACTTCATGAATTCGTGCCTTTGAGGTATTAGGTATGTGCTTGCACCAAATCAATGCTTACATAGGGTTAAGGGTGTTCCTACATTGGATAAGTCCGCACTTGTGCAAGTTGGTGCTTGCACATGATAATTGTGTGTTCGTGTTAGGTAATGGTATGCTTGTGCCTAATGACATCGACATTAGGAAAGGTTGTGCCTACACAAAACAAAAGCATGAATGTAAAAATTGAAAGTACATAAGGATTCCAGAGTTGAATTGCAACAAATTTATTTTATGTTGATTTTCCACACTTGCCCCAAGTATTTTGGACATTTTAATAGACTGGTTAGATGTTTTCAGTAATAGGATTAGGTTGCAGATTTAGGTACAATATCTTCCTAGGGTGATGGTTGTGGGTATTGTTGAGGGTTTCGGGATTGAAGTGAAATGGATTTATTTTATTTTTGATGGTTGACATTAGTGTGTGGTGTGATGCAAGATCCTTTGGGTCATCTTTAGTAGCGCAAGAAGTGGTTGAGGGTTATGATACAAATGCAACCATGATTGATAGAGATGAATGGGGAGTGGTTTAATCAGATGAGACTCTTCCATGTTTGCATGATGTCATGATTGAGGGACCATTGAGCTAATTTGACCACATTAGTAGAGAGATGGCATAACAATACCAATAGCTTTCACCTACTGTCAAATGGGGCTACCATCATGTTAGAGGATGTATGGCATATCCTCAGACTTATGATCCAAGGAGAGTTAGTAGAGTATGATTTGATACATATTGAGGGAACCTTAGCTCAAGTATTTATGATAGATGATCTTCTAGTGAGGGGGATCAAGCTGGAACTGGAGGTTGGGATGAGGGAGCTACTAGAGCTTTCATTATTTACTATTGAAGTAATTACTAGAGTAATCATGCTTGATCAGAGATCCTGTGGATTTTCTATTGGTTGGGAAATGGTTTTGGAAATGATGTTGTTAGATGGAACCATTTTTGCATGGGGTGCATGTGTTTTGGTAGAGCTATGCATAGAGATGCACTTGATCATGTATCGAGATGGTAGGAGCTTGGGGTGTGGTGTGACCCTACTGCATATCTAGGATTTTGAGAATTATACTATATTACGGTTGGAGGTAGATAGGGTGAGAAGTCTAGGGATGCCCTATGTGTTTTCATATGTTGTGTTTCTACAACATCAACGACTAGGGGACTTTCCATATTGAATATGAGTTATTGATGATATGGTTTCATACATTTGACACCCATATTATGACTGTGAGGTGTGGGAGGAGGACCACTTGTATATGCCCTATGTTTAGAGGACACACTATTTGATTGGAAAAAATACTATTATTGAATGATATCTACTAGTGTGGGTGATATAATAGTTTGGACATCGACAAATTGTGCCTATGGAAAAGGCACTATTTGATAGGGTAGTATGAGACAGAGGTATCTAGGATGGCTACATAGAGATGCACATAGCTCAACAGGATTGGCAGAAAAATATTGAATTTCTATGGGATCCTTAGCCAACACTAGTGGATGTAGGTACTAATCCTAAGTTTGATGCATGGTGGGTGGGCTACAAGCTGATTCGGCTGAAGATCCCACAAGATCAGTTGGCCCTAGTTCAAGAGGAGGAGAGAAGCAGTGATAAGGAGAGCAGTGATGATGATGATGATGGTGGATGGACAAGGTAACCGAGTGCTACAGAGGTGAGATCTGGTTGCAGGCTAGGGAGAGAGGGGTGTTGAGGAGGACATGCACATAGGTGGATATTTAGGTGTGGTTAGGATTTCTTTAACAGTCGAGAGGGATCAGCTCCACCAAGAGAGGGACCAACTCGGATAGGAGTAGGATCATGTGAGACAAGAGTGCTTGTACGTAGTGAGTGAGAGGGATATGGCTCAAGTAAATATATTCCACTTTAGGGACTTATAGATGGAGTATGAGATAGAAATGGTGGGGCTCAATTTTTAGTGGTTATTGTAGAGTGAGACCAATTCCATCAATAAAGGAATGTTGCATGAGCCATAGTAGCTCAAGCACATGTAGATGTGGCTAGGTTGAGGTAGGAGCAAGATAGGGCTCACGAAGTTGTGGTAGGATAGGGATTGCAAGAAGCATTATCTAAGATTATTTGTGTCACATGGGAGATGCAACATTATTGGGAGTTGTATGAGTGAGTTGTACCACCAAAGTAGAGAGATCCCAATTTTGTAGCGAGTAGTAGGTCACACAAGCTGAGGTCAAATTGATCAAGTCCTTTAGTGAGCATGGGGCTAACTCCTCCTTGTGGTATGCCTTTGCCACCATCACCACCCTAGGGGCCAACTCATTTGGATATTGTGAGCACAGGATAGGTGTTACAAGGTGATTTGTTTTGGATTATGCCCCAGTGGGGTATCAACTTTTTGGAGTGTATATGTGAGAGACCTTTGTATATTTTGTATCATAATATTATTTTTTGATATATATATATATATATATATATATGAAATGATGGCTTTAGATTATATGTATGGCCTTTATGATTTGATGATTATTTTATGTAGGTGTTTATATGATTTTATGCATGTATGGTTGGATGCATTTTTACATTATGATGATGTATGAGATGCATATGTATATGTATGTATATGAGGCTGACATGTTTTATGCAAGTTATGTATGATGATTGTGGATGATGATAATGATTGTGTGATATGGTAATGATGAATTAATGATGTGATAAAAAATAATTTATTTTTTTAATGACTATAAATTGATGATTTATGAATGATTATGACTAATGATAATGTAGAAGTGAATGCATGCAATGATTATTTATACATACAATAATGGCTTATGTAAATGGTTATGATTTTATGCAAATTTACCATGGTGTTATTGCAAGATATATTTTATGTATTATTTTAATGATGGTGATATATGTATGGTTTATGATCATGAATGATGTGAATGAATATGGCTTATAATTACGAATGATGTAAATGATTATGGATTATTATTATGAATGATGCAAATTATTATGGCTTATAATTATGAATGATGTAAATTATCACTAGTAGAATTTGGCAAATAAATGACTAGGTGACTAAAAATTTTAGTCACAACAACTAAAAATGACTAAATTCTACACATTTTTTGCAAATCAGCTATAAATGAGTAAATAAATGACTAGTTTGGTCGTTGACTAAAAAATTATTTAGTCATAGAAATAAAAATGACTAAATAGTTAGTCATCAAATCCAAATTAGACAATTTTTTTAAAAACAATTCTGCCAATCATTGGCTCGTTATATTGGCATGATTATTCATGTTCATTGCAAATTCATTCATCTCACTTGACCTCACTTCATTCATTCATTATAGACCTCGCTTCATTTGTTAGCTTGGCATGAGGCATTTTGATTAGTTATAGCAGCTACTTGCATGGGTGGTAAGGATTCAGAGAGGACCTGGAGACTTCTGAAAATATGGGCAAGGGCAAGGAATTCAGAGTTTGTTGCAAAAAAATTGAATTTTCCAAGTCCCTCTGTAGCGAAATCGGATTTGGGGATGCCCTTTACAACAAATTCAGAGGTAATTCAAAACCCTCATTACATTAAACACAAATTCGAAACACTCATTACAATCTACTGCTCTTAATAATGTTCTTTTACAATCTTTCCATTGTTTTGCTTCATAATGTGTTCGAGCTAAATATAATAAAATTTAGGTGTCAGTTCCAAAATAGAATTTCCTCAAACAATTTTGATACATTTTCATTGCAAGCACAAACTGTCCTTGTGCAAAGTAAACATGTCCTAGATTTACCCACACATTGGGCATCTGAATAAAGATATTTCTTGCAACAACTTTTTGTATGTGTGTAAGGATTTACTTTGCAATATCAAATTGACCCCTTTCAGCTAGCACAATGGCTGCCCCATTTGCAGCATAAACATTTCTTGGTCTCTGTGCCAACTCTTTACAATGGCTACCCCATTTGCAACATAAACATTTTCACTGCAAGTGCAAACTGTCCTTGAGCAAAGTAAACATGTGCTAGATTTACCCACACACCAGGCATCTGAACAAAGATGTTTCCTATAGCAACTTCTTGTACTCATGTAAAAATTTCCTTTGTAATATCAAATTGACCCCTTTCAGCTAGCACAATGGCTGCCCCATTTGTAGCATAAATATTTCCTGGTCTCTATTCCAACACTTAAGTGGCCCCTTTTATGACATTAAGATCTTCTTGAGTTATTATTATATTCCTATTTTCCAAGATACAAATCCCCAAGGCCCATGGTAAATGGATGATGAGCATTTGAGTTTCAACTTGGTTTCATCTCGAAAAGGGGACATTACATTGTACAAGATTTGTTTAACAACAAAATAATTTAATCCACCTATTTTGGATTGTAAAATAAAAATAGATGAATTAATCTATTTTCAATTGTAGGTTCTTTTAATCTAGAATTTGATAGAAACATAAAGCATAATACATTAAAGGACACATAAAATTTTCTAAAATAAAGACTAAAATAGTTTTCCCATAAAAAACAAGAAAGAGGAAAAATAAAAAGATAGCATACAGATGATTCATTTGAGGTTTTTGATAAGATCTCATTTAACTATGTCAAATGGATTTGGAAGGGACAAAGCATATTTGATTGATTGAAATTTTGAGGTAGCTTATCCATCGTCATTATATGCATCATTTTCTCTTAGAATCTATTTGTATCATGCACCAAGCCTAGAATTGATTGGGGATGCACTTAAGGTGGATAAAAACTCATCAAATGATTTATGTATGCTTGGAAACATGAAACTGAAAATAGATGAATGGCTTAAAGAAAAAGAAACAATTAAAGTAGCACACCAACTTGTCTTGGTTGATGAAGAAAAATGAAAAGCTGATGAAGAACGAAGGATTTGGATGGAAAGGAGAAAGCGAAAGGGAAAAAATCAGTGGGTGATGCAACAAGAGGAGAAATTTGAACATGTGAAGGAATTATGAAAGAGTAAGCATAAGGACAGGGATGATGATGATGATGAGGCTAGTTAGTCTGAGAAGAAACAAAAGAAGGAAAATAAGAAAATGAAGAAGGATAAGGACCACAAGGCTTATGATTCTTATATGGAGGAACCTGATGTTTCCATGGAAGATGAGGCAAATTATATGAGTGATAAGGCACAAGATGATGTGGAAAATTCCCAAGATCTTGCAATTGCAAGTCTAGAAGACTCTGATGATGGCAAGACAATTTCTCTAGTTTCAATAAAATCACGAAGGAGACATGTATAATCTGATTCTGAAGATGATGAACCATTGCAAAAACAAATTATGAGAGAAGATGATCCATATGATGATGATGTTTAGGCTTCCTAAGCTTTAACCAAACCTAGCTCCTATTTTCCGTGAGAAAAATCCTCGACGCCCATGGGAAATTAATGATGAGCATTTGAGTTTCAACAGATTCCAAGAGAAGATGATGCATACAATGCCGATGGATAAGCTACCTCACAATTTTAGTCAATAAAATACGCTTTGTACCTTCCAAATCCATTTGACATAGTTAAATGAGATCTTATCAAAAACCTCAAATGAATCATTTGTATGCTATCTTTTCATTTTTTCTCTTTCTTGTTTTTTATGGGAAACCTATTTTAGTTTGTTGAAACTCAAATGCCCATCATTCATTTCCCATGGGCCTTGGGGATTTTTCTTTTGGAAATAAGGAGCTAGGTTTGGTTAAACCTCTACAAGCCTAGACATCATCATCATATAGATCATCTTCTCTCAGACTATGTTTCTACAATGGTTCATCATCTTTAGAATTAGAGTATGCGTGTCTCCTTCGTGATTTTGTTGAAACTAGAGAATTTGTCTCGCCATCATCAAAGTCTTCTAGACTTGCAATTGTAAGAAGATCTTTGGCATTTTTTGCATCATCTTGTGCCTTATCGTTCATATAATTTGCCTCATCTTCCATGGAAACATCAGGTTCATCCATATAAGAATCATAAGCCTTGTGGTCCTTATCATTCTTTTTCTTCTTTTCCTTCTTATGTTTCTTCTCAGACTAACCAGCCTCATCATCATCATCATCCCTATCCTTACACTTACTATTCCATAATTCCTTCACACGTTCAAATTTCTCCTCTTTTTGCATCACCCACAAAATTTCTTCCTCTTGCTTTCTCCTTTCCATCTAAATCCTTTGTTATTCATCATCTTTTCATTTTACTTCATTAGCCAAGACAAGTTGGCGTGCTACTTTAATTGTTTATTTTGCTTTAAGCTAGTTATCTATTTTCAGTTCCATGTTTCCAAGCATACATAAAGAATTTTATGAGTTTTTATCCACCTTAAGTGAATCCCCAATCAATTCTAGGCTTAGTTGGATCTCATTTTGAGCCTGAACCATGGTTGCAAGATGTAGATATGCATCCACCTAATCAAGAAACTTGAACAATTTTAGCCTATATAAAATATTTTATTTTCCAATATCATGTAGGTATTCAAACAACCTAGCAAGATTAAATAGTGTTGTGACTTTATCCCATGGTAAATCAAGTGAAACATCACCTTCTTCTAGTAGATGGAATAATTCCATATCCTTAAAGTGCACAGAAAAACTGTAGAATTGGCCCTGGGGCTTTTATTTATGAATTCAACCCAAATGCCATTTCCTAATGCCTCCATAAAATTTTGTTGAGCCAAATCTAGTTCATCATGCTCAAAATGAAGAACCCCAATGTTTTTTTAACAATTCAATGGGTACTTTTT
>CM021102.1:642341065-642452315 GCA_007115665.2 Sequoiadendron giganteum
AAAAATCAGGGCAAAGGAATAATAGGTCTGCAGATGCTTTTTTCAACATTAAAGGGTGTGTTTAATAATGTGGAATCTGTGGAGACTAGTGCTGATCTACCTACTCATGCCACACCTGATATGGCTAAGGAGCATGAAGTTCCATTTAATGAAAGTCATGAAGAGAGACCGCTTGTATCTGCTATGCCTCAAAGTGCACCTCTTACATCTAGAAGTTTTGATGGAACTAGTGGATCAACTAGAAATACTAATAGTGGTAATTTAATAGAAGATGTGGATGATTTTGTCAAAATACAAAGATTGAGTCAAAATTTGTACAAATCTATAGAGAGGAATGCAAAAGAAATAAAATTAGAAGGCATGAAGCCATTCTTTCTTGAGGTATCGAGAGATGGTGAGCCCATTGGGCCAAATGCTACAAAGTGGGCCAGCGAGTTGGGTGTAAGATGTAGGGACCATTTAGATATTTGCAAATAAAATTTTGCAGAGCAAGATCTATGAGTTGTGGAAAATGTTATACAAAAAATGGAAAATGATTTTGAGACTACTGGTGGACAAATCTCTAGAAAATATTACAAGAAAAGGATGAGAATTTTGATGAACACTTATAGATATAGTTGCAAAAAACTAATCATGTTGGGAAAAGAGAGTTTGACTCCAGTCTATCTCCCAAAGAGTGGGAGACATTGAGAGAAAGTATGCATTCCAAAGAATATTTTCCAAAGAGTAATAGAGGCAAAGAGAGCAAGAGATAATGTGAGCATTGGATATACATTTGGCCGAGGTGGGTTGCATGCCAAAATAAACAAATTTGTAGTAAGTGTATGGATTTTTGGTTCAATTTACATTGTGTTATTTATTTCAATTTTTTATTAAACTGACTATATGTTGAAATTGCCATTGTATTTTAGGTGGAAAATTGTAATAGAGAAGCAGGTGCAAAAGATATTGTCAATTATATGGCAACACTAGATGCTAGTAAATATAAGAGTAGGATGAAGTTGAAATCTAGTTCGTCAATAGAGATTTCACAACCATTTATTCAATGCCCAATAGGAGCCTCTATAGATCATGCCAACTCAAATGAACTAGGGTACCAAAAGGTAATGAGTTGCATAGTAGGTCTCAGTCAACAAGTTACGTAGTTGGTTCATGTTGTTAACCCTATAGTTTATGCATGGAATGAGCATAAATCCATGGATTCAGATGAGGTAAGAGGCTCTATTGATCTCATTTATTCTTATTTGGCAATTCTATATAGAAATGCCTCTTAATATGTAGATTATTGAAATCTAAGCATAGGAGGATCCAACCCACTTTCTTTATTGTTGGAGTGATCTATAAAATGTTCTTTTGGAGAAATTTATAGCTTGCATTCTTTACTTGACTATTGAATGCTTTGTATATTTTTTTGCACGATGGTTAAACCACATGTAGAGAAATTTAATCAAAGCAATAGGAAAACAAAAACACCTTCATGGTGTCAACAAAGCTTTCAATATTGATAGTGATGAGGTGGACAAGAATGCACAACACAACTATCTTAGTTGTCCTGAAGTTGAGGTAATTAATATAATAGTTTTCAGTTATCTGTCCCAATGTTTTGTCATTCTTCATGCTTGAAATGTTCTTTTGGAAAAAAATTTATAGCTTTTTCATTCTTTAAGTTGTAATTTAATCTGTCCCAATGTTTTTTCATTCTTCTTTTTGACAAAAAATTATAGCTTTTGCATTCTTTAGGTTGTAAGTTAATTTGTCCCAATGTTTTTTCATTCTTCTTTGGGAAAAAATTTAGAGATTTTGCATTGTTTAAGTTGTAAGTTAATCTTTCCAATGTTTTATCATTCTTCATGCTTGAAATGTTCTTTTGGAATTTTTTTATAGATTTTTCATTCTTTACTTGACTTATATTAATTTTTGCATGAAAATTAAACCACATGATGCAGAGCAATTATATGAAAGAAGGACAAAAAGAAAAAGGCCATGTCAATAGAAATCTATGCAAAGTTGTACAACTTCATGTCTATAATGATGTTGCTAGTGGTTATGATAATGAAATCAACAAGCATGCACATGATAATCATAGTGGTAGTCGTGATGAACTCGAGGTGACTGCTATGAAACCACATGCAAGTAAGTACTATTCAAGTAAGTAATGGTTGTTTTATTATGTAAAAAAAGGTAATCATGTTGGATGTTGTGGTTGTTTTTTTTGATATGTGGTTGTCATTGATGTCAACACTATTAGCATTAATGTCTTTAAGACAGTATATGTAGAGGATATTGGGAAAATTGTAATAAAATAAGTTGTAGGTTGTCTGTGAAGTAGTGAAGATCAGTATGATGGAAAGTTCAATATGTTGATGGTGAGAAGTTGAAAATTAAAGGGTTTGTTTTCAACTCCATCTATTTTATCCACCGAAAGTTTCAGAGGTGTGCATTTATATTTGAGCAAGTTATGAGTTTTTGTGTTATGATAATTATTCTATTACTAAAGATGGTATTCCTAGAAGAAGATATGTGATTTTGGTAATCTAAGTTGTTGCATATGCTCCTATAGTGTTTGTGGATGTTTCTATATCATGTTCTATCTATTTTGCACATTCGCATTGATCGTTGGGCTCATGATCCATGATTTTCTTTTATGTGTTCATGTTTTTCATGTTCATGGCCGACAGGGTGATTATAGCGTGTTGTGGATCTTTGAGGAAAAATATTTGAATGTGTTTTGTATTCGAGGACATTGTTTTGGGTCTCTACTATGTTGTGGTCGACCTTGGTAGATTTGCATTGATAATCTTTATTGTTTTGGGCCGACAATTTGTATTCATCTTATTATTTTGTTGAAGCTGACATGAAGCGATGTAATTACATGTTGCAGATATATATAAGAGATTTTTTATCTCATTTTATGTATGCATGATGCGAAGTGTGCGAGTAAAGATCAGATCATTTGAAGGTAGAGCAAAGTGTGCAGAAAAGTGAAGAAAAGTGAAGAAGTGTTCATGTGCTTAACTAGAATTGTAATCAGGCATTAGCAGATGCCACTTTCTTAGTTCAAATTCTTTAGATGGATTTAATCTGAATTTTTTCATAAGACAGTGAGTCTTCCCTTGTATTTGAGTAGTGAGCTCTAGGAAATGTGCTTGAATGCATGTGCATTCCCCATTTATTCTTCTTATACTTTTAACAGAGTATAAACTTGTGGATTAACCTCCACTGTGATTTTTCCCCTAATAGGGTTTCCACACAAAAATCTTGGTGTCATGTGTATTTTTGATGTGTTGTTGATTTATGCATTCATGGTTATTAATCAGATATGAGAATAAGGGTTAATCAAGTTAATAAGTTTGAAATTTTGTGACAACTGATTCACCCGCCCTCTCAGTTGTCTGCCCTTGTGTTGCCAACAAATCATTACCTATTTGATAGAAGTTGGTTAGAATAGTAGTGAAGTGTAATTAGCTAGTATACATAGATTATGGAAATAAGGGAGAACATATAGCTTACATATGGAAGCTTAGAGCTTAGTTGTAATATAGATTTTTATAAAAGCACATACAAAAACTGATTTGTTTTAAGACATAAGACATTACATATAGCTATCAAAAACAATATAATGTGTATTTTATTTTTTTTGTAGACATTTATTGATAAAATCTAAGAAGGGGATGAAGTTGAGGTGTTGGATCCGTTTTATGGTGCTACTGTGTGCATTGGATAGATTCACTCACTATTTATTATACATGGAGTCAAATTAAAAGGAACATGAGATGCAAATGTAAGTATTTTACACGTCACAAGTAACATACATGTTGATGGTGTTTTTAACACTGCAACAACTCAGACAAAATATAAGTATCCTATCTCTCTTGAAAGGTAAATTTCTATTAGAAAGCTTCAAGAAATAACCCCAAGGTCTCTAATGTCAGGTCTTGACAATGCAACAAACAACTCAATGATAAATGTGAAAATACTAGTAATCACAAGGGGCCTTACGAATCAAATGCTGGAAGCTTCAAATACATCAAATATAACAATAATGGTGATGCTTTTGTGAGTCTTGTTTTAACAATATCTCAAAGAAATAGAAAAGATGTAGGGTTTAAGAGAGATATGTAATCTAAACCTAAGATCAACTATGCAAATAACAAAGTGTTCATGATAGAACAATCTTCCAAAACCAATCCTTGTTCAACCAAAATTGGATCTACAGTATCACAAAGATTGTGCAATCTCCAAAGGAACTAAATATTTTCAGATTGTAAATATTCAAACATGCATTCAAACATTCACAATAGAAATTTTAAGTGAAAAATAGAATAGGCCCAAGCTAACTTTACATAGTAATCCACAATTAGTAGATCACCAAAACTATGGACTGAAGATTCCTCAACACCTCAAACACTTTATCATAAACTCAAATGAACTGTAATTAATTCTAAGATTAACCATAAAGCATTTACTCAACAACTTAAAATAGACGAGAAACACAAGAACCATGCACAGATGAAATAATACAAAGAAGAACACCAAAAGACAATGTCTTCACTTGTATTCACTTCACCAAAAGTTCTCAAAAAATTGAGTTTCTTCAGCTCTATAGTTTCAACAACTTCTAACAACTATTCGCTACTCTTTTGTCCTCTATCAACCTTTTTTCTATTGACTATTAACCTTACAAAAGAGGAAGAAGCCTCTATTTATAGAGTTTCTCATGACATATTGGTCTAGGAGGAAAAATCAAATTAGGGTTTTAATTAGGTCGACCATATAGATCGGCCTTATCATTTTAGAACTTCCTAATTTTAACCTTCAATTAAAACAATACAAAGTCGTCCCCAAAAGGTAGTTTTTTAATTAAATAAAATATCGGCCCAAAAAAGTAGGCATGGCTGACTTGTATATATGGCCAACTCGAAAAAGAATTTTTTTTTGCAATGGTGCTAGGCGGGGTCATCTTCATTGTCCTTATCTTCGTCCTCTTTAGAAAGTTCTTTGGTTTTTGAAAGAATGTCCTTCAGGTCGGTTGGGTCTGGGACTAGAATGAATTTTAACCTCACTTTAGTTGTTCTTAATTCTTCTTCATATTTAATCAAAACTTTCTCCCAATTTTCCTGTAGCCCTTGATATCTATTGAAGTTAGAAATATAGATAGTTTCATCTTCAAGTTGAATTTTGAACATGGGCCCATCGTTAAACGGGAGAATATACTTCATGCCACCACTTTTGTAATTGATTAACATTTAAATTCTTCTTCCCAAACTTTCTTCTCCTAGTAACAATCTCCAGAAATGCAACACAAGTGTCATATATTTCTTTTATTTTACCCTGGATCTTTGACATCTTCTTCATGGCTTTCATTATAAGCTCTTTTTGGTAATTCCATACCTCCATCCATTTCATTGAATTGGATATATCATCAAAGGTGAAAATATTCTTCTTGATGAGTTCTTCTTTTGGAGTCTCTATAATCTTCTTCAATTCATCAATGGTGGTATTATCCAAATTTTGACAATCTGCTACAAATTGAGAGGTATCCTCTAGAAATGATGTAGCTTTCCCATATTTATGCATTATCTTTCCAATCATCTCATCTCCTCTTTTACTTACATCATTAAGCCATTCATGGGTGACCTGGGAAGATACCCTCATCCTTTCAATCTCAGAAACTGCTTCCTTGGAAAACAATCCTTCAAAAAATGAAATTCCTTCCCTAGATTGAGCTTGCAAAGGCTTAACTAAATGTTGCACACACCTTTGTATCTCACTCAACTACCTTTGCACCTCCTCTTTGGCTTGGGTTTCATTGTCCAATATTTTCAAAATTGTTGGAACAGACTCTTGAAGGTCTTCCTTCTCTTGCTCTTTTGTTGTAGGACCAAGGTTAATTGTTTGTATCTTGTAATCCGAAGGCCTATCTTCATCTTTGTATTTATCTCCAGTAGGAGTAGCAATATGGACAACCCTGTTATTAAATTCATCTCTTGAAAGCTTAGAGACTATCCTAGATTTATTTCTTTCCTTGGGTTGACCCCAACTAGTCAAGAACTTATCCCAATCAGGAGTTTCCTCCTCAACAAAAAATGGCTTTGGCTTCAATCTTTCTTTCAGCCAATCAGGGACATCAAACTCTTGTTCTTCTTGAGAAACCTCATGCTTTGACTGATCCTTGGAAGGATTATCTTCAATGTCTTCTTGGTATTTTTTCATTTCATATTTTTTGTGCTATCCTTCATTTTTATTCTTCACATCCGGTATATTAACATGTTCCTTGGCCGGGGGCTAGGAAGACATTTCTACTGTCACTTCTGATGTTACCTCTTTACTTTTCTTTTTTGGAATAGCTTCCTCCAATTGCTTCTTGAACTCACTTAGCTCCCCACTCTTTGGAGTAGGTACTTCTTCATCCTCTTCTTCCTTTTGCTGCCTCTGTTCACCAGAAACATTATCTTTTTTATTCTTAGCCAATTCATCATCTTGCACATCTTTGAATTGGCAGCAACTAAGGGGAAATATTTCCTCTAGCTATTTTTATGTTTCCTTAGGAACATAATCAGGAGGTGACTCTTCAATATTCTTATCCATTACATCCTCCACATCCTCTATAGGAAGAGTTTTATGCTTTGGGGAATTTCTCCTTACATACACTTGTGGTTTTTCCCCAGAACTCTCAACATTTACCACTTTTTCTTGAGTGGTTTCCCCTTCAACGATCTTAGCCTTTTTTGACTTAGCCATTTTTTGGCCTTCAATAATAATTCTCCTTTTCTTGGAAGGTTGGGCTTCTTCGGTACCTTCTTCAACTATTTCTACTGATGAATTTCTCACTTTTTCCATGACTGTCTTCCATGCTCCTTTCTTTTATCTTGGCTCCTAGTCCTTTTAATAACCATAGGATTCTCTACATCCTCCCCTTCATGAGGTTCTATGGTGTCATCTTGAGTTTTTTTTGTTTCTTCCTCTGAATGGGACTGTAAGTCACCTAGCATATCATAAGTTAAATTAGTACCTATTGCTTCTAAATCCAAAATATTATGTTTAACCCATAGCTTGGAATACCTCATCATAGGCTCAATTAGTTGGTTCAAGTCAACTATCTCCTCTTCAGATCAATTGATAGCCGAGAGTGGTTTATCTTGAAATTTCTAATAAACATGGTATCGCACAAGGTATTCTTCATCATCCACTTGATCTAGAACATTAGCTATCCTATGCAACCTAATCATCCTCAAGGATAGCCTAGAGCACTTTCTTTTAATTACTTCAAACTCATCTGGGCATTTCACCCAATAGTATTCAATGTGATCCTTGTGTTTATATTCATAGTTAGCTACCTTCTGAGCTACACCATATGGATAAAAATCACTTCTATTTGTATGAGAGTACAAATGGAAATGAACCATTTCCTTTTCAGAGTAATGGGAACTCTGAATGGAAGGGCACGCTTCCAAACTACCAATCTTCAATAGGAACTCCCTTCCAAGCCCCATTTTATGCATGTCTTTTAGGATAGTGTCAAAAGTTGCCAACTTCCTTGTTAGTTCCAATAAAATGAGCTTATTAGTTGGATACCTTGGCAATATCATAGGCACTGCAAGAGATCCTTGTGTCCTTATGCATGAAAACCTAGGAAATTGAATGAACTGATGACCATATTTTCTAATTAGCTCCATGGCTTCTACATAAATCCTGATATGAAGGGCATCCTGCAACATTCTTGTGATGTACATGAGGAAAACATAATTTACCCTTCTATAATTGGAGGTATTGAATTGAAGTTGATGGTAAACATTAAAAATTCTATCCTTTCCCAAAACTCCTTTACAATTCAAACCACTGTACTTATTCTTTACAACAAACAAGCACACAAGATATGAGGTTATTGTGAACTAGTGGGCGTTTTGCACATTTTTAAGCTATATGTCCAGATTGTCACTCATTATACCTACCCAATGATAGTGGAATTCTTTGAAAATCTAAGAAATCAGATAGAACATCCAATGTTTAAAGATGAAAGCTTCTTCCAATCCCATTACTCTACCTAGAAGAGTAATCATATCATTATATTCTAGTTTGAAGTCACTCCTATGTAATTGCTTGGGCAACTTGGAATAATGTGACTTTGGTTTTGCAATCCATGAGCCATTCATGATTTCCAAGGCCCTACTAGGATCCTTCTCATAAAATTCTTCTACGTCCTTGATATTGATTTTCACTAATTTATGATGTGAGCCAATGTTGAGGGTCCCAGCTATGAACTCTTCAATTAGGTTTTCCATTATTGTTCCTTGTGGAACAATAATCACCCTCATATCTAGATAATAGTGTATGGCACATTCCACTAATGGTGGAAAACCTACAACTTGTGCCAACCCTATGTGTGTAAGGATATGAGCAAGATTGGTAGGTACATTTCCAAACATCCTCTACTTGAAGTCGTCATAGTCTATATGGCCCATATTGGTATCACTCAATATTTCCCATGTTGAGGAAATTTTGGATCCAGGCTTAGTACCTTTAAAATATACTTCATTTTCTCTGCTTTGGTGTGGGGCTCCCCTGCAATAGGTTCAATTGTCTTTGCCTTTGACCCCTTCCCTTGGTTGGATTCGGCCTACATCTATTAGGAAAATACCATAATTACCACAATGCTAATCATGGACAAGCATTACAATCTAACCACATTATTAGAATAATTATGAAAGGACATATGTAACATCAAATCGAACTCAAATTATCATGAGGACTATTAAATTTTATCAATTCACAATCCTCTAAGATTACAAATCAGAGAAACTTTGGGGATTCCATACATTCGATGATTATGCACCTTTGGGGATGTTGGGCCTAGAAATATTTTGAGGAATCCGCCCTTGGGTGGATTCCATGAAGGTTTGGGAGCTCGAAGAATCTGTGGTCTAATAGTTTTCAAAGAATGGGAATTTTACAATCTTGAGTCATACTATGCTTTCAACATCATAAAACAACTCCTTCAATTCCAAGGTTCAACTTGATCATTCATCACTTCTTTAGGCCCTCAAAATTTTCAAGCTTTCATGGATTCGAGGAATCCAAGACTAAATTTTCTGAATGGATAGACATTCGAAGAATTCATGCCAATGCCGATTCCACAAAGGGCACGCCTTTCGGGTTTTTTTTCCAGGAGTGGATTTCACAAGATTTCAATGGACTTGAGTAATCTTCAACTTAGAATGTCAAACCGATTTCAATACTTCTTTTTCTCATAAAACTTGTTGATTGCAAAATGAAATGACCTCAAAATCAAGCCCTCTAGAAAGTAATTATCATGACCATTAAATTAAATCCTCACAAAAGCTCAAACAAATGCAACTAGGGTTTATAAATTACCTCCTTAATCATGCATTGTGGTTTAATGATTCATTTTATACAAGAAATCAAGGCACAAAATATTCAAATCCTAACAATGCAAGAAACCTAACAGTGTAAGAAAACTCGAATGCCCTAATTTATTTCCAAGGAAAACAATGATGCCCTAACTGGTTCGAGTTAAAGTTGAAGACACCACAATAGGTTTTATGAGCGGACTCAAACACCAATCATTATTAATTAACCACTGAATGAAATCAAATGCAAGTAAAGGGGATAATTTAAGTAGCAGTTATCAAATCAAATCAAATTCAAAAATAATGAAGCACGTTGTTGCATTACAAGAGAAATCACAAACTTCATCGAAATTAATAGGGGTTAGGAAAAACCTTATCTCTTAATCCTAAAGAAGTGGTAGCAACAGTGTAGACCTTGCTCAAAAACCATAAGCTTGAGGTTCAATATTGTAGAAATGACAATCTTCAATTTCATAATTACCCACACACTAGAATGCACCTAGAGCTCCCTTCCATGAATGAACAACCTTACAATGAATTGAAAACAACAAGATCCATGCATATAAACAGAGGAAAAAGAGAGAATTAATGAATTTGTACTTCACATGTTAGAGAAGTAAATGAAATGACAAGACCCGTGAAAAGTTTGGAAAAATAACGTGGAGGCGGTTTCGGAGAATCCACTGGGGTCTAGATTTTCTAAAGGTCCAAACATTCGGGGAATCCGTCCTGAGGTGGATTCCATGAAATGCAAGCAGCTTGAGTAATCCGTCAAGAGGTGGATTTTTTGAAACTCATCTAGACTCAAATAATTTCATGCCTAAGTAAGATTTTCATGAAATATCTCAGGTTCTAGGCATCCTTCAAGGTTGAAATTTTGTGAATTGAGACACCTAAAGTGCAGATAAAGCATTGATTCAATCAAGTGAAGTGAACTCAAAACTTAGAGCGACCTATCCCTTAAGGGAAAAAGGTTAGACCTACAACAAAAACTAGAGAACAAAGCAAGCAAAAGAGGACCCCCTGCCTTCAATGGGGCATGTGTGCAAAAATTGCACAACAAATGGTGAATCCACTGGGGAAATACTCTAGAGAATTTTGATGACAAATTGGAATCAAGAACCCAAAATCGCTGGTTTCGATCCTCACCTCAAGTCAACGGGTAAACTAAAGGCTCAAAACAACTGATTAAGCAAGTCCTTCCTGTGCTAGAAATCCTAGTGTGTGCATATGCTTTGATTCCTTTCCTTAAGTTACTACAAGAGACCAAGTTTAGTCAAGGAAAGCTACATAAAGATTCTAACTTCAAAAGCAACCTGGATAGAGCCTTGTTGCTAGCTAGATGTCCATAGCCTCGATGAGGTTAGCATCGTGATTCTCCTGAACATAGCTCTACTATCAGCCAGGCATCCACACCCCTAGTGGAGTTATTCAGATTCCCCTGAAAAGTTGAATTCTTTCTCATGACATTCAATATTTTATTTTCTCTATTCCTTCTTTCCTAATTTTTCTTTTCACTCTTTTCTTTCAACTTGTAAGCAATGAAGCTCACACTCAGGGCTGGGAATCATAGTGCCATTGAAGCAGAATATAAGATTTTTCACTGAAGAGGACCTTATAAGGACCCTAACAACAACCTCATGATTCTTAAGGTGTGTGTAAGATGTGAGATTTGAGCACATTCAGGAACTGCCTGAATCCAATGACTTATCCACTTTAGAAGTTTAACGCATGTAATATCAAATAGAGGATTTCCACCATCCCATCCAGAAAACTAACTAGAGTTTGTAAAGGAAATACTTAAAGCAAACCTAGATAGATAATTATGCAGATTAGACACCTCCCCAACCAAAAGACCAGGAAAACCCCAAAACCAAAACAAAGAAAGCAAAGCAACCTAGACTAACCAAAACAAAAGCAAAAACAAACCGAAGTAGAGAAAACCAAAAGAAAGTAACACCTAAACTAACTATTCACAAGGATGAGTTGAACAACTCAAGAAATTAAATAATGTTTTAGATATTTCCCATTGACTAGAAATGGGACATCCTCTCCAGTGAGAGTTTTGATACAAAAAGCATTATCTCTTAGGATTTCAGAAATTTGGAAAGGGCTAAGCCATATCTTTTAGAATTTACTATGTTCCCTTTTATTTTCATGAGCTTTGTCCCAGTCGAGAACTAGGTTAAAAATTATGAAAGCTTTGACTTTAGCTCTACAATCAAACCAACTCTTAACAATACCATGGTGCTTGGAATTTTTTTCTAATGCTTCATCTATTTTCTCCTCTAGTTGTAACAATTCAGTTAGGCGGGCCTCTAAACACTCCCATTCCTCATAATACTTGTTAATAAATAAGAGAGTAGGGATTCTCAATTGAACAGGAAAGACAGGTTCAATCTCATAAACCAGATGGTAAGGAAAGGTCCCTAGTGAAGTTTTCTACCAAGTACAGTCTGCCCACAAGGTAAATCTTAACTGAGTGTGCCATTCCCTTGGATTTTTGTCAATTATCTTACCCATGACAAAGAGGGGGTTTTTGTTGGTGGATTCTACTAAACCATTTCCATGCAAACTTAATAATGATACCATGGTCAAACACCCACCTTGAGAATTTTAATGATGCAAAGACCAGTCCATTATCGTATACAATAGCAAAAGGTGTTAGTGTTTCTTAGATCAGATTAGATAATCAATTGAACAAAAGAAATGCAACACATAAGACAATGAACACAACAAGATACCCTGGGAAAACCCTCCTCTTGAGGGAGAAAAACCCAACAAATATATCTCTTATATATTGAAGGAATAAGAGCAGAAATCTGCTTGAACTCAGGCCCAACACAATGCCGAATTTGATACAATGAATAATAGCACCTCTCCTAGATGCAAAGATACAAATGAATATGTTTCTCCTTGAAATCGGTCTACTGCTACAAAATGATGATCTCCTGCTACAAGATGATGATCTGCTGATTAAGTATGAACTTCTTCTAGGACTGCGAATTCTGCTCTATCAATAATAACGAACTTCTTGATATTCGAATTGTGTGAATAACCAAGAAGTGACCTTGTATTTATATCTCCTAGGCGCCTCTTCACTTGGGTTGGCCTTTTGATAAATATTTAATAACAATTAAATTCGGCTAGAATAAGTACATGATATAACTTAAATATAAGGTTGGCCCATGTATTTAATATGTGTCTAGTGAAGACCGACGCTGTATTAACATCAACACTCCCTCTCAGCTAGGGATGAACTTCCATCTGCACAAGACACATTATGTTAGAATGAAAACAAAATAAAATATCACCTCAACGTGATATTAACCATTATGGCTACTCCCATAGATGGTAAAAACTCATCACGGATTCTCTCACGTGATGTTGTCATGGAGTCACACACATGACATCCACCATAGCTTCTCCCAGAGGGTGGAAACAAGGGCTTTCACCTCAACTCTCTCTCATCAGAGAATTGCATTATCAAGGACTTTCACCTCAACTCTCTCTCAGCAGAGAATTGTATTAACAAGGACTTGCAGCTCAACTCTTTCTCAGCAAAGAGTTGCATTCTCAACAAGGATCACTGATTACTGAGACTCTTTCTCAGTCACGGCTGCATTCTCCACCATACCAAGTTTCTCCCGAAAGTATACAAACTTAATCTTGGCGAGAGGCTTGGTGAGAATGTTTGTCATTTGCTCTTCAGTGCTGATATACCTCAACTGTATAGCTTTCCTTTGCACCATATCTCTAATATAGTGGTACTTGATCTCAACATGTTTTGTTCTGTCATGAAACACAGGATTGACAGAAAGCTTCACACAGCTTTGATTATCACAGTGTATGATAGTAGGCTCCATTGATTGTCCAAACAATCCTGCAAGGAGCTTACGAAGCCACACTACCTCACGAGCTGCCACACAAGCTGCAATATACTCTGCTTCAGTTGTACTCAAGGCCACTGAAGACTGTTTCCTGCTACACCAGGAGATCATAGCAGTCCCCAAACTGAAGCAACAACCAGAAGTACTCTTCCGATCTGAGACACATCCTGCCCAATCAGAATCAGTAAAACCATGCAGCTCCAAATCCACATTTGAAGAATATCTCAACCCATATCCAATTGTGCCACATAAATATCTCAGGATATGTTTAGCTGCTACAAGATGTATTTGCTTTGGTTCACACATAAACTGGCTAAGTGCACTCACTGCATAGCAGATATTAGGTCTAGTGTTAACTAGATACATCAATGAACCAATCAACTGTCTATACATCGTAGAATCCACTGGTTCTGAACTAGCTGCAGCTTCTTTCAACTTATCTAAATTAGTCTCCATGGGTGTAGACATAGGTTTGCAGTCAATCATACCAAACCTTTTGAGAATGTCAACAGTGTACTTCCCTTGACTTAGAATCATCTCATCTGGCTTTTGCCAAACTTCTAAGCCAAGAAAGTAATGCATGAGACCTAGATTCTTCATCTCAAATTCTGAAGCTAATTCCTTCTTGCATTTTAGAATTAGATGTTCTTCACCAGTAATGATCAAGTCATCAACATATAAAACCAAAATTAATGCTTCACCATTTACTACTTTGAAGTAGAGGTTAGAATCTGCATCATTCTTTGAGAAACCCAGACTTGAAAGATACTGATCAATTCTTTCATACCAAGCACGAGGAGCTTGTTTAAGACCATACAAGGCCTTCTTCAGCTTGCAGACATGAGACTCTTTCTCATGCACCTCAAATCCTTCTGGTTGCTCAATGTAAACCTCTTCTTCTATTATGCCATTCAGAAAAGTTGTCTTTACATCCATTTGGTGAATCTTCCATCCTCTAGATGCAGCAATAGCAATGATGGTTCTAACAGACGTGTAACGAGCCACAGGAGCAAAGGTTTTTTCATAGTCAACTCCCTCTTTTTGTGAGAACCCTCTAGCCACAAATCTAGCCTTGTGTTTCTCAATGCTCCCATCAGCTGCATGCTTGATCTTGAAGAGCCACTTAGAAGACACCACAGATTTGTCTTTGGGTCTAGGAACTATATCCCAAACATCATTCTTAAGTATAGACTGATACTCCTCAATCATAGCATCTTTCCATACTTGTTGACTAGAAGCTTCTTCAACATTTGAAGGCTCTGACTCAATAATCTGACTCATCAAAGCAACATAACTAGAGAACTTGTGAGGTCTCTTGCTTTCTCTGAAGGCTCCTCTTGGGGCTGCAAACCTTTCTGCTTCCTGCATTGTTCTGCGAGCCCAAAGAGGTCTTTTCTTTCCAATCATAATGTCTAGAGGCCCATCAGTAGGATCCAAAGGCTCAGCTGGATCAATATCTTCTTTAGGTTTTGTATCCTCCTTCAGATTCTCTGGAATATGGTCAACTTCCATGTCTTGAGGAGGTTCTTCTTCATCGACCTCCATAGGAGTGCCTTTGGACCTTCTATAAGCAACATCTTCCTCAAATGTGACGTCTCTACTGATCTCAATAGACTTCTGTCCTGGAATGTAAATCCTGTAAGCTTTTGATGTCTCACTGTAGCCTACAAGAATTCCTTTCTTTCTAGAAGGTTCTAGCTTGTTCTCTTTTCCTTTGGAATATGAACATAGACTGGACAGCCAAAGATCCTCAAATGACTAACTTCAGGCTTCACGCCTGAGAATGCTTCTTCTGTAGTTTTATTCTCTAAGATCCTGTGGGGACTCCTGTTTTGAACATAACGGTTGTTCTTGATGCTTCAGCCCAAAGAGAGATTTGTAAGTCTTGATCATGGATCATAGCTTTCACTGCTTCCACAATAGACCTATTCTTCCTTTCAGCAATACCATTTTGTTGTGGATTATAGGGGACACTGAACTCCCTCTTAATCCCTGCTTCAATACAAAAGTCTCAAAAAATGCCAGAAGTGTATTCTCCACCATTATCAGATCTCAATACTTTGATCCTCTTCCTAGACAAATTTTCAATCTATGCTTTGAATTCTCTAAATCTTTCTAATACTTCTTCTGATTCTTTAGATCTCAAGAAATAGATCCAAGTCTTTCTAGAGTAATCATCAATGAAAATAATATAATACAAGAAACCACTAGATGATGCACTAAACATTGGACCACACAAATCAGAATGAATGAGATCAAGAATACATTTAGATCTACTTTCACTGGAATGAAACGTACCTTTTGTGTTCTTGCCTAGGGCACATCCCTTGCATGTACCTTCATGTTCTTGATCGAATTTCGGAAGACCGGTGACCATCTTCTCCATGATAGGTAGAGCACGAAAGTGAATGTGAGCCAATCTTCGATGCCAAAGATCACACATGCTGGTACTGTTATGCACAAGTGCTTGAAGAGGATGAGTGCACACGTGTAGAGACATTCATGTCTAACTCCAATCACTTGAGCAGTTTTGAGGCTGGAGTTCTTTGCCCATATAAGAACTTTCCCTTTAGAGAAGGCAACTTGATAACCCTTGTCTTCTAATGCTGAAATTCAAACAAGGTTCCTCTTTATCCCTGGTACGAACAGTACATCATTCAACTCCAAAGAAATTCCAGAATCCAAGTGAAGAGTGGAGTTTCCAATCCCTTTTACAGAATATCTAGCATCATCTCCAATAACAACTTGATCACTGGAGTTGCTTTCCATTAAGTTTGAAAGATGACTTCTGAATCCGGTGATGTGCCTAGAAGCACCACTGTCAATCAACCAAGTATTAGAGTCAGTAGAAACATTGCTAGACAAGGCTGAATAAAATAGATAATCACTGGAGTCCTTTTGTAGAGCAACTTCTTCAACATCTGCAGTGGCAACTTGAAGCTTAGGTCGTTGGGGGCAAACCCTCGCAAAGTGACCATACTTATCACAACGAAAACATTGAATCTTGGACATGTCTCGTTTCCTTTTGAAGGTAGGAGCATCTTCATTTCCATCTTCTCGATTCCTTTTGAAGAAACCTCTCTTAAAGCCTTTTCCTTTGTTTGATGAATGAGAGGTAAGAACTTGTAATTCTTCATTCTTTGAGCTTTGACCAATCCCCCTTGCTGTTAGTCTTGACTCTTCTTGAATGCAATCAATCCTCAATCGATCAAACTTGGGAAGTTCGGATCTTGCACTGATTCCTTGGATGAACGCCTCCCATGAAAGCGGAAGACCATTGAGAGCAAGCATAGTCAGTTCTTTATCATCAATCATGTGACCAATAGTGGAGAGCTGATCTTTTATCTCTGAAATCCTCATGAAGTATGTAATAACAGATTCTCCTTTCGCCATTTTCACATGATGAAGTTGTTGCTTCAGAGCAAGGGCACGACTGGTGTTGTTGATTTCGTACATCTCTTCCAAGGTTGTAAACATCTCTCTTGCTGTATCCAACTTGAAGATAATTGGTACAATATGATCCTTGATGGAATCAACCAATGCTTTCTTTGCCCTAGTGTCTTTCTTCCTCCATTGCAGCTTCTCTTCTTCCCCCTCAGGTTCGGGAACTTTTGTTTTCACAAACTCAGCCAAATCATTCTCTTCCAAAGTTAGCATGAACCTGAACCTCCATGATATGTAGTTCGAGATCCCTTCGAGTCTATCCTCGATTTTCAGACCGTTCACCATCTTGAGAAATTTAGAAGATAGACTGAAAAAGAATAAGGTGAGTGTTGCGAACTAAATCTGATCACGATCTTTTTCACACCCGCTCTGATACCATGTTAGTGTTTCTTAGATCAGATTAGATAATCAATTTGAACAAAAGAAATGCAACACATAAGACAATGAACACAACAAGATACCCTGGGAAAACCCTCCTCTTGAGGGAGAAAAACCCAGCAAATATATCTCTTATATATTGAAGGAATAAGAGCAGAAATCTGCTTGAACTCAGGCCCAACACAATGCCGAATTTGATACAATGAATAATAGCACCTCTCCTAGATGCAAAGATACAAATGAATATGTTTCTCCTTGAAATCGGTATGCTGCTACAAAATGATGATCTGCTGCTACAAGATGATGATCTGCTGATTAAGTATGAACTTCTTCTAGGACTGCGAATTCTGCTCTGTCAATAATAGCGAACTTCTTGATATTCGAATTGTGTGAATAACCAAGAAGTGACCTTGTATTTATATCTCCTAGGCGCCTCTTCACTTGGGTCGGCCTTTTGATAAATATTTAATAACAATTAAAGTCGGCCAGAATAAGTACATGATATAACTTAAATATAAGGTCGGCCCATGTATTTAATATGTGTCTAGTGAAGACCGACGCTATATTAACATCAACAAAAGGGCATCCAAAATGATTAATAATCCAAGCTTCAAGGAAATTTATCACTACCTCTGTTGTACATTACTTACAAGGAATTTCTTCAATCCACCTAGTAAACTAATTAGTGGCAGTTAAAACACACCTATGTCCAACTAAAGATGGTGGGTTGATAAGACCGATAAAGTCTAGCCCCCACTATACAAAACGACTTATCTCGATCACCGGCTGCAATGGTAAAGCAACATTATTTTCTCTAGTAGTAGAGGTTTGAAAAATATGACATACCTCCTTACATGATTATAGGTATCTTTGAATATAGTTGGCCAATAGTATCCAACATGCATGATTTGAGTTGTAGTGATCATACCTAATCCGTGACCTATTCTATATCTATCATGGAGTTCTTCCATGAATCAAGTTGCCTCTTCTTTTCCAAGACATCAAAGATATACCCCTTCATGATTCCTTTTGTACATAATTTCTCCTTTGAGTATGTAGCTAGCACTCTTCAAATGTAACACTCTTTGATGCACTGGATTCAAGTGATTAGAGTATTTTTGATTCAACAAATAGTAAACCAAGTCATCATACCATTCATCAAGTGAAGTATCATGGAGATGGTATTGCTGTGCTACAATTTTGGGGCCCATCTCAGCCAAAGTCCTGGTCAAAGCTTGTCCCCTTACCAATTTCATTGACTGAATCTCAATGTCATATTCTTGCAACATGGTGACCCACTTAGATCTTCTTTCTCCCATTTCCTTTTGCATTAATAAGAGCTTCATTGTTGGGTTGGGAATGATTGCGAAGACTTTGTTCCTTAAAATGTAATACCAAAATTTCTTGACTCCTCTAACTAGTGCATAAGATTTCTTTTCCACATTTGGGTATTTCAATTCAACATCTCTAGGAGGAACAATCATGAATGCTATCAGATGCTTATTTCCTTCACCTAACTTATGTGTCAACATGCTGGCACAGGAATGATCTGACACAAATGAATATATATAGAAGGGATTTGTATAATTTGGAATCACCAACAATAGGGTAGTAGCTATGGTCCTCTTGTTTTTTTCAAATGCCTACTTCATTTCATAAGTTCACTCTACCTTTGCATCCTTCTTCAACATAGAATTCAATGGCTTGACTATTTTTACAAAGCCAGTGATGAATTTACACACAAAATTGATCTTTCCAAAGAGAGACTTCATATCCTTCTTACTATCAAGAGGTTGTATCTTCAAGATTTCCTGGATTCACTCAGGATCAATGGAAATACCATGTTCAAAGATTACATGGCCCAAAATATTTCCTTCTATTACCTCAAATATATACTTTTTAGGATTTAAGGAGATGCAAAATTCCCTACATCTTTGGAAGACCTTGCACAAATCTGAAACGTAATCTCCCCTATTCCTAGAGAAAATTGTCAAGTCATCCATATAGATAAGAATGCATTTTCCAATTATATCCTTGAAGGCAATGTTCATAGCTCTTTGTAAAGTGGCCCTTGCTTTTATTAGCCTGAATGACATTATTTTATAAGAAAATGTGCCCCATTTAGTTGTAAAGGAAATTTTATGCCTATCCTCATATTGCACCATAATCTGGTTGTAACTTGAGTAACCATCCAGAAAGGACATCCTTTGTGACCCATTCACAATCTGCAAAACTTCATCTAATAAGGGTACTGGATAGTTGTCCTTTTCTAAAGCATGGTTAAGGTTTCTAAAATCCACACATAGCCGTATCTCACCATTCTTCTTGCGGACTGGAACCAAATTAGCCACCCATGTTGAATGTCTAACTAGGAAAATGATATGAGCAAAAAGTAACTTTTGTACCTCTTTTTGAATAATGGGCTCCAATAGTGCATTAATGGGCCTCTTCCTTTATCGGAATGGCCTCGCATCAGGCTTCAAAGGAATAGTATGCATAATTATTGATGTATCATAATTTTTCAGGTCCTCATAACTCCAAGCTATAACATCTTGATATGTGTGTAATGCATATATTAATCCTTTTCTTTATTTTGGACTGCATAACTTTCCAATGAAAACATTATTTTCATCATCTGCAGTGCGCATGTTATAAGCCTCACAGTGACTAGCTATTGAGTCTTTCTTTGCCTATTGTACTTGGTCCCTGATTTTATGCAATTCAAAGACCCTTTCCAGCCATACCATACCTTTAGGGATTGTATTCATTTTGAGGTTGATTACTCCTTCTATATCAAATTCCACCTCTTGAGGTTTTGTTTCATCAATTATCTAAGAAGTAAACACATCAGAACTAGTGATAAAGTCCAAAATATTCTTATCATCTTCGAAAACTTAAAAAAAATTACATTATCCAGTACAGAAGGAACCGGGGTTAGTTCAATAGTGAATCTTTTCAAACCTGACAAAGATAATGGCTCCAGTGTTTTGGATGCTTGTGCCAGAGAATCCACAATATGATTCTTGCTTCTTGGAATCAATTGAATGTTAAATGTGTCAAACCCCTCTATCAATTCCCATACCCTATGCAATTAATTGGTCATCCTCTTGTTATGGAAAGAGTATTTTTTCTTTACTTGCTTAACCACTAATTTAGAATCTCCAAAAACTTGCAAAGATTTGACCTTCTTTCTTAGGGCCATGAGCAACCCATGTATCAATACCTCATATTCAACAACATTTTTTGTGCATTAAAACTGTAACCTATGTGCAGCGAAGAAGGTTTTACCTGTTGGGATTATTAATTCAAATCCAACACCCAATCCTTTCTTAGACTTAGAACCATCAAACCGTAAATTCTAGAATTTAGTAGAATACATACCTCTTGGACCCTTTGTGCTCTTACTTCTACTTGATGAAGGATCTTCTTGTACAACAGGTTGTTCACCTTTCTTCTTTGTTGGAGTTTCATGTAGCTCAAGTTTGACTACTGAAGGAGGATTGATGTATTTCTTAATTTACTCAACAACAGTATCACAAAGACAACATTCTAACTCAAGATGTGAAGCATTTTGTACTCTACACCAGTTGGGAAATAATAACTCTTCAAAATTAATATGCTTTCCGAGATTAATTTGGTCCTCAATATACTTCTGAATGAATTCCTAAAAAATTATCCATCAAACCAAGATTACCATCACTCTGCTTAGAATCTTCTTCTAATTGAACAACTTCTTCCATATTGCTGGAACATTGAGTCAAGTCCTTAGGCACATCTTGCATCATCAAGATTTCCTCTACTTATGATTTATTAATTGCTATGGCTAGGATATAATTCCCTAAGCTTGCCTCAGAAACAAACACTTCATTTGATGTATTTTTATATTCAATGATCAAATATTTCAATCTTGGTTCTTGTTCAATCCTAATTTGATTAGGAACTCCCTTCCATGTCAACCACATATGAGAATGATCTATGGAGGTATTTCCATTAAGAACTCATGAAATCCCTTCCTAGAATCATCCCATAAGCATATGGTATATCAGTCACCTAAATATTAATGACTTGTTGCACACATGGGTTTGATGTAACCTACATTGGAATCATATTCAATTCACCTACCACACTTACCTCAATCTTGTCTAACTAGGTTAATTTTCATTGGGGAGGAGTAGGAGTTATTCCTAAAGCCTTACAAACTGAGAAAGGCATGATATTTGTGGATTCTCCATAATCCAATAAACAATTATGTAGATTCTTGTTGAATATATGAATGGAGATTAATAAGGGAGAAGTATCTAGTTTAGCTTGGAAAGGACTCACCGGAGAATCAACTTGAGCCACTTGAGTCTTATCCCTATATTTTCTCCTATCTTTTTTCCACCCGTGGGCTCAATCTTTAGCAGGTTGATTAACCCAATCTTTAGCTCGTTGTGAATTTTGTCTTTCCAATGACTTCCTTGACTACCGGTTTGGTAAAACCAACTTTTCTCATTGTGGAATCTTGTGGAGACCTAATGGGTACATTCTCATTTAATGAACCAAACACAACACTTCTAATGGTTGGTTCTCTTAACAACTCACAATCAAAAAGACCCGCCTTCTTAAGTTCCTCAACCACATATTCACCCATATGAGTCATAGTCATATCAGTCTGAGTGCTCTTAGGTTTTTCTCCTTGCTTGTCTTTAATGGTACCAATATTTCCTCCCTTGGAGGAATTAGAAGACCCCCCTTTCGAAAAGTATTGTGTTGGCACTTCTGGGAGAGACGGGTTATTATTGGAATTTGGGTTAGGAGGTGTTATGAGACTATTTTTGCTTAGTAGATGTAGTAAAAGGCCCACCAGCTTCCCTATTTCTCAAATAATAAGGCATTGCACATTGTTGAAACGTTTGAACTTCCTCAATCCAAGACTCTTCATCTATAAGGCCATTATTAACTTCAACATTACTTTCAAATAATTGAGCCACTGATTCTTCATTACATACCTGATCTGCCTTGACACCTAGTTTTGTTGACTCCTCCTTGGGTCCATTCTCTTGACCTCATGGGAAAGGATCATGATTCAATACCAACACAAACACAGGTGAATCATATGGATCAAAGGGCACAATATCCTTCCCATTTGCACTATTACCAACAACCTATTGGACTCCCATTTAGAATATAGCCGCTATAGTTTGGAATTCAAGATAGTCAAATTTAGAATGTTGTGTCATCTTGTGGAGCCTACATTATCTAGCTAATGAAGCCTCAGCCAAGAGAACTATACTTGTTGACTTCTCTTGATTAACGAGATGGTCCAGTGGTGTTGGTACTCCTCCATTGTTAGGCCTTGTTTTCCACACCCTATTCTGTCTTGAGGGCTATATCCTATCATAATTTGGACCTAATGAATGACCTCTATAAAAAATATATCCTTGACCTTGAGAAAAATCTCTATTATCTCTGTTGTAATTAGATTGTATGCCTCTCTGTTATGCTTTCAATTGACTATTTTGATTCCTTAAGTAGGTGGCTTCCATAGGAAACTTATTTAATTTCTTTATCAACTCATCCAGTCTCTCTTTATCTACATTACCTTAAGCTGGCACAAAACTTGTTGAACCTTGTGAATAAATAGGGGAAGAGTCTGAATTCTATGATTGATTCAACAACTCAGAATGTTGCAAATAAGCTAGAATGTTGGATTTTTGTTGAGGGAACGTTGTCTACCTAAAATTATACAAATAGGAAGTGGTTGGGCTTGATTTAAGGGAGGACTTGGGTGTGAGACTAAGGAAATCTAAGGAACTGGATTCATCACGAGAGTTAGATTAGCTATATCTTGGTTTAGTCCTTGGATTTTTCCTAGATGAGCAGTTGGTCCTAGCGATGGAAAAGGACCTAATAGATGCTTCCTTAACTCTATTGTAGCGTTAACTAACTCTGTATATGCATTTTTTAGTGAAGTCAGAGGTTGATGCTTCCACTTAATGAATGTAGAAGTAACACTATCTAGGGCTTCATAATAAACCTCCTTAGTTGAGGCCTCATCCACAACATATGGTGGTTGCAATCAGGAGTATGCACGATGGGACCTATTGTTAAATGAGCCTATGGGTTCATTGGTTTTCCTCTTGATCGACATGAACTGTAAATATAGGTCATTAAGGATGATATGAATTTTGAATTTCTACAGGAAAGCAATCTCTAGTTGGTTCCAACTAGTGATAGAACCAACAGGAAAATGATTATACCAATAGAATTCCTCCTCACCCAAAAAATAAGGTAATATTTTTCATGCCACATCCTCATGATCGATCATTCTATCCATTAGAGCAGTTTGAAAAATCATGATGTGCTCTTTAGCAGTTTAGTTTGGATCATTAATATGAAACTTTGAGCAGAAATGCTCAAGATTTTTGGGCATAACATTATAATTGTTGAAGAATAGGGGTGAAGGGTTATTTTCTATAAAATCCATTGGTGGTGGTGGAGGTGATAAAGGTTGATTAGGGACTTCTTGTGGCTATTGAACAATAGTAGAAGCAGGTTCAATGGGAAAGGGTTTGGTGGGATTGGGCTCAAAGACAGATCATGAAGAGCTAGATGAAGAAGATGGCTAGATGGGTGAAGATGATCATTGATGATAATTCCTTCCCCTTCTTAGTCCTTTTTGACCTAGTGGGGACTCCTAATTCTTGGAAATATCCCTCTTTCATAGATCTAGTTTGCCTTTAGAATCTCTAGGGAGATATGGATGATATAAAATGATCCAGCTTTTTTAAATCTACCCTCCTTCTAGTGCCAATATATTGATGGTTTTTTTAGCACTACAACAACTCAGACTGAATACAAGTATCCTATCTCTCTTGAAAGGTAAATTTATATCACCAAGCCTCAAGAAAAAACTCCAAGGTCTCTAATGTTAGGTCTTGACAATGCAACAAACAACTCAGTGATAAATGTAAAAATGCCAGTAATCACTAGGGGCCTTACAAATTAAATGTTGGAAGCTTCAAATACATCAAATATAACAATAATGGTGATTCTTTTGTGATTCTTGTTCTAACAATATCTCAAAGAAATAGAAAAGATGTAGGGTTTAAAAGAGATATATAATCTTAACCTAAGATCAATTATGCAAATAAAAAAGTGTTCAAGAGGGACCAATCTTCCAAAACCAATCCTTGCTTAACTGAAATCAAATCTATAGTATCGCAAAGACAGTGCAATATCCAAAGGAACTAAAGATTTTTAGATTGTAAATATTCAAACATTCACAATATAACTTAAGTGAAAAATAGAATAGGCCCAAGCTAAATTTACACAGTAATACACAATCAACAGATCACCAAAATTATGGAATAAAGATTCTTCAACACCTCAAACACTTTATCATAAACTCAAATGAACTGTAATTAATTATAAGATTAACCATAAAGCATTTACTCAACAACTTAAAATAGATGAGAAACAAAAGAACCATGCACAGATGAAATAATACAAAGAAGAACACCAAAAGACAATGTCTTCACTTGTATTCACTTCACCAAAAGTTTGAAACAATTTGAGTTTCTTCGACTTTGTAGTATCAACATCTTCTAATAACTATTCACTACTCAACTGTCCTCTATCAACCTTTTCTCTATTAACTATTAACCTTACAAAAGAGGAAGAAGCCTCTATTTATAAATTTTCTCATGACATATCGGCCTAGGAGGAAAAATCAAATTAGGGTTTAAATTAGGTTGACCATATAGATCGGCCTTATCATTTTAGAACTTCCTAATTTTAACCTTGAATTAAAACAATACAAAGTAGCCCTTGATATCTATCCAAGTTAGAAATATAGATAGCTATGTATTCAAGTTGAATTTTTACCATGGGCCCATCATTAAACGGAGAATATACTTCAAGCCACCACTTCTGTAATTGATTAACATTTAAATTTTTCTACCCAAACTTTCTCCTCCCAATAACAATCTCCAAAAATGTGATACAACTATCATATATTTCTTTTATTTTACCCTAGATCTTTGACATCTTCTTCATGGATTTCATTATAAGCTCCTTCCAGGAATTCCATACCTCCATCCATTCCATTGAATTGCCTATATCATCTCATCTCCTCTTTTACTTACATCGTCAAGCCATTCCTGGGTGACTTGGGAAGATACCCTCATCCTTTCAATCTTGAAAACTGCTTCCTTGGAAAATAATCCTTTAGAAAATGAAGTTCCTTCCCCAGACTGAGCTTGCAAAGGATTAATTAAATGTTGCACATACCTTTGTATCTCCCTCAACTTCCTTTGTACCTCCTCTTTGGCCTAGGTTTCATTGTCCAATCTTTTCAAAATTGTTTGAATAGACTTTGGGAGGTCTTCCTTCTCTTGCTCTTTTATTTTAGGACCAAGGTTAATGGTTTGTATCTTGTAATATGAAGGCCTGAATTCATCTTTGTATTTATCTCCAGCATGAGTAGCAATATGGACAACCCTGTTATTAAATTCATCTCTTGCAAGCTTAGAGAATTTCCTAGCTTTCTTTCTTTCCTTGGGTTGACCCCAACTAGTCAAGAACTTATCCCAATTAGGAGTTTCCTCCTCAATAATAATTGGATTTGGCTTCAATATTTCTTTTGGAAAATCAAGGACATCAGACTCTGGTTCTTCTTGAGAAACCTCATGCTCTGACTGATCCTTGGAAGGGTCTTCAATGTATTCTTGATCTTTGTCCATTTTGTCTTTGTTGTGCTATCCTTCATTTTTATTTTCCACATTTGATATATTAACATGTTCCTCGATCGGGGGCTAGAAAGGCATTTCTACTATCACTTCTAATCCTACATCTTTACTTTTCATTTCTGGAATAGTTTCCTCCAATTACTTCTTGAATCACTCAGCTCCCCACTCTTTGGAGTAGGTAATTCTTCATCCTCTTCTTCCCCTTGCTGCCTCTGTTCACTAGGAACATTATCTTTTTCATTCTTAGCCGGCTCATCATCTTTGACATCATGAATTGGCGGCAATTGAGGGGAAATAGTTCTCGTAGTTGTTTTTTCTGTTTCCTTAGGAACATCATCAGGAGGTGAATATTTAGTATGCTTATTCATTATGTCCTCCACATCCTCTACAAGAAGAGTTTTATGCTTTGGGGAAATTCTCCTTACATACACTTGTGGTTTTTCCCCAAAAATCTCAATATTTACCACTTTTTCTTGAGTGGTTTCCCCTTCAACAATATTAGCCTTTTTTGACTTAGCCATTTTTTGTCCTTCAGTAATAATTCTCATTTTCTTGGAAGGTTGGGCTTCTTCGATACCTTCTTCAACTATTTCTACTAAGGTCTTTCTCACTTTTTCCACTGGTTGTCTTTCACACTCCTTGCCTTTATCTTGGCTCCTGGCCCTTCTTTTAATAAACACAGGCTTCTCTACATCATCCCCTTCGTGAGGTTCTATGGTTTCATCTCAAGTGTTTTTCATTTCTTCCTCTAAATGGGACTCTAAGTCACCTATCATATCATAAGTAAAATTAGTACTTGTTGCTTCTAAATGCAAAATCTTATATTTAACCCATAGCTTGGAATACCTCATCATAGGCTCATTTAGTTGATTCAAGTCAACTATCTCCTCTTCAGACCAATTGATATCCGAGAGTGGTTTATCTTGAAATTTGTCATGAACATGGTATTGCATAGGGTCTTCTTCATCATCCACTTGATCTATAAAATTAGCTATCCTACGCAACCTGATCATCCTCAAGGATAGCCTAGATAACTTTCTTTTAATTACTTCAAACTCATTTAGGAAGTTCACCCAATAGTCTTCAATGTGATCCTTGTATCTATATTCATGGTTAGCTATGTTTTGAGCTACATATGGATCAAAATTGCTTCTATTTGTATGAGAGTACAAATGAAAACAAACCATTTCCTTTTTAGACTAATGGGCACTCTGAAAGGAAGGGCAGGCTTCCAAACTACCAATCTTCAATGGGAACTCCCCTCCAAGCCCCTTTTTATGCATATCTTTTAGGACAGTGTCAAAAGCTACCAACTACCTAGTTAGTTCCAATAAAATGAGCTTATTAGCTGGATACCTTGGTAATCTCATAGGCACTATTAGAGATCCTTATGTCCTTATGTATGAAAACCTAGGAAATTGAATGAACCAATGACCATATTTTCTAATTAGCTCCATGGATTCTACATAAATCCTGATATGAAGGGTATCCTGCAACATTCTTGTGATGTACATGAGGAAAGAATCATTTACCCTTCTTTAATTGGAGGTATTAAATTGCTTGGGAAACTTGCAATAATGTAACTTTGGTTTCACAATCCATGAGCCATTCATAATTTCCAAGGCCCTACTAGGATCCTTCTCATAAAACTCCTCTGCCTCCTTGATATTTATTTTCATGAATTTCTGATGTGAATCAATGTTGAAGGTCCCAGCTATGAACTCTTCAGTCAAGTTTTCCATTATTCTTCCTTGTGGTCCAATAATCATCCTCATATCTAGATCATAGTGCGTAGCACATTCCATAACCAATTCTAGACATTCCACTGATGGTGGTAACCCTGCAGCTTGTGCCAACCCTATGTGTGTAATGATCTGAGCAATATTGGTAGGTACATTTCCAAACATCCTCTACTTGAAGTCATCATAGTCTATATAGCCCATATTGGTGTCACTCACATTTTCCCATGTTGAGGAAATTATGGATTCGGGCTTAGTACCTTTAAAATCATACTTAATTTTCTTTTCTCTAGTGTGGGGCTCCCTTGCAACAGGTTCAATTGTCTTTTCCTTGGACCCCTTCCCTTGGCTGGATTCTACCTGCATCTGTTAGGAAAAGACCATAATTACCACAATGCCAAGCATGTAAAAGCATTAAAATCTAACCAAATTATTAGAATAATCATGAAAGCACATATGTAACATCAAATTGAACTCAAATTATCATGAGGACTACTAAAATCAATTCACGGTCCCTTGAGATGACAAATCAGAGAAACTTCGAGGAATCCATACATTTGAGGATTATGCACCTTCAAAGATTTAGGGCCTGGAAGGATTTCGAGGAATCCGCCCCTGGGCAGATTCCACAAAGGTTCAAGAGCTTAGAGAATCTTTGGTCTAACAAATTTTCCAAAGGATGGGAATTTTCCAATCTTGAGTCATACTTTTGGGTATGTGCAGGATCATGATGGGCCAAAAAGTGGCAATATCTAAGTGATATGATGACCCATGTGGTGACGGGTTTTTTTAATCCAAAATTGATGAAATGAAAAGGGTTTTTAAATGAGATTCTCATCTTTCCACCAATATAAATTATGCTTTACTTTAAATTTAATAAATAATTACTATTCATTTTCTATTTGAATTACGACTAAAGTGCTGATTGATAGGCTGATTGAAAAACATCTATAGCTTTCAAATAGTATCACATTTTTTGAATCTGGAATATGCGTCACATTCTATGCTTCGCGTATTATATGATTAAAAAAAAATTGGATTTCATGAAGTTTTGACCAAGTTAAGATGGTTCGACATACGAGTTTTTTATATTTTTTAAAAAATTTAATAAAAATTCATAATTAATTATTTACTTGGAAAAAAATTACAAAAAAATATGCATCACATTCGGAAATGAGTCCCCTACTTATATCTCAAATATTATAAAAAAATATTATCATCTTATTGTGGTTCGGGTGGTTAGACATACACCTACTTCTTATTTTTTCCCTGAAATTTAAGTACTACTGCATTGAAATTTCAAATTTTCACCAAATAGATTTTAAAAAAAAAAAACCTAGTAGTTTAGAAACTACATTCAATTTTCTACAAATTCTATTCTTACATATTTTTGAAATAATATAGATAACTTATTCAAATTTTTACGTCAAGTTGCCTAACTCTGATTTTCTAAATTTTATTGCCACTTAAGGGCTTTTTTTTTCCATGATGATCCTGCACATACCATTTTCTTTCAACATCATAAAACAACTCCTTCAATTCCAAGGTTCAACTTGATCATTCATCACTTCTTTAGGCCCTCAAAAATTTTAAACTTTCATGGATTTAGAGAATTCGGGACAACTGGATTATTTGAATGGATAGATATTTAGAGAATCTGTGTTGCGCGGATTCTGTGAAGGGCACACCTTTCAGGTTTTTCTTCTAGGAGTAGATTTTTCAAGATTTCGACAGACTTGAGTAATCTTCAACTTAGAATGTCAAACCAATTTCAGTACTTCTTTTGCTCATAAAACTTGTTGATTACAAAATGAAATGACCTCAAAATCAAGCCCTCTAGAAAGTAATTATCATGACCATTAAATCAAATCCTCACCAAATCTCAAAAAAATGCAACTATTGTTTATAAATTACCTCTTGAATCATGCATTGTGGTTTAATGATATGTTTGATACAAGAAATCAAGGCGCAAAAGATTCAAATCCTAATAATGCAATAAAAATTGAATGCCCTAATTTTCTTCCAAGGAAAATAACAATGCCCTAACTGGTTTGAGTTAAAGTTGAAGACACCACAATAGATTTTATGAGCAGACTCAAACACAAATCATTCTTAATTAACCATCGAATTAAATTGAATGCAAGTAAAGGGGCTAATTTAAGTAGCAGTCATCGTCGCAAATGGAATTTAAAAATAATGAAGCACACCACTACATTACAAGATAAATTACAAACTTCATTGAAATCAATAGGGGTCAAGAAAAACCCTACCTCTTAAGATTGAAGAAGTGGAAGTAACAGTGTAGGCCTTGCTCAAAAACCCTAAGCTTGAGGTTCGATATTGTAGCAATGAAAATCTTTAATTTCACAATTACCCAGGCACTAGAATGCACCTATAGCTACCCTACACGAATGAATAACCTTACAGTGAATTGAAAACAACAAGATCCAAGCATATAAATGAAGTCAAAAGACATAATTAATGAATGTGTATTTTGCATGGCAGAGAAGTAAATGAGATGACAAGACCCGTGAAAAGTTCAGAAAAATGACATGGAGGTAGATTCAAAGAATCTGCTAGGGTCCAGATTTTCTGAAGGTCTAAACATTTGGGGAATCCGTCCTGAGGCATATTCCACGAAATGCAAGAAGCTTGGGTAATCCGTCGGGAGGCGGATTTTTTGAAACTCATCCAGATTCAAACAATTTGATGCCTAAGTAATATTTTCATGAAATATCTCAAGTTCTAGGCATCCTTCAAGGTTGAAATGTTGCAAATTGAGACACCTAAAGTGAAAATAAAGCAATGATTCAATCAAGTGAAGTGAACTCAAAACTCAGAGGGACCTATCCCTTAAGGGGAAAAGGTCAGACCTACAATAAAAACCAGAGAACAAAACAAGAAAAAGAGGTCCCCCTGCCTTTGGTGGGGCATGTGTGCAAAAAGTGCACAACAATACCCCTTCCTTATCTAGACAAAATATATGGAGTTGTCCGTCTGAAAGAGAAAGAAGGGACCTTCACATGGTGGCCACTAAAATATTTGAAAAAAATGACAGAGTGTTAGCCGTAAGTGCAGAAGAGAAAAAGAAGTGTTAGCCACAACAAAGTGTGAAGAGTGAAGTTGTAGACAAAGAATGTATTGAGCCTGAATAAGTTGAACCCAAAAAAAACCAGAGAATCTGATTTGGGTATACATTTTGTGAGTAGAATAGAGAATGTTCTATATTACTACACCTGTAATGTAAAACCCCTTGATTATGTTTCTCTCTTTTTGTTTGGGTTTCACTCATTCAAACTAGTCCATTATAGAAGATGGGATATGTTGTTGTGTAAGTAGTAGATGCAAATAATAAGGGTGCGGAAAAAGAAGTAAATACACAGCAAATAAAGAGGTGCAAAGAAGAGGAAAAGTTGCAAAGAGTGCAACATACATGTATGTGCAGTTGCAAATAAGTTGCAACATATAATTTTCATCAAAATTGTAATATCTTGCATAAGAAAAAAAAAAGGCATTGCAACACAGTTTTCTCAGTCATAGCACTGAGAAACACACTTTGTAACAATACATTTTTCAAAGCAAAGACACATTTTTGTCTTGTATCTGCTGAAAGAACACGTTTCTCGATAAAATTTTAGTATTTTTCCTTCTTCATAGCCATTTCATTATGTGTAAATGAATGATTGATTATGTTTTTCTACGTTTTTATATGTTTAAACCTCAATAAAAGCATTGTATCATTTTGAGAACTTATAGGAAAAAATTAGTGAACAAAAACAATTAAATAAACTACCAATTGACTAAATATACTACCAAGTGACATAATTCAATGAATAAATATGAATAAATATAATGATTATGCAATTAATAAATAATGTATCAATCTACTTACAGTTGACAGAAATCAATGAATAAAAACAATTAAATAAACTACCAAATTGATCAAAATGATGATTAAAATTAATGACTAAATACACTATCGATGGACATAAATCAGTGAATAAAAATGACTAAATAAGTGACCAGTTAACATCAATCAATGACTAAATTAATGACTAAATATACTAGTGAATAAAAAATGATTGAATAAGTGACTAATTTAAAACAATCAATGACTAAATTAATGACTAAACACACTACCAAATCAATCAAATTAATGACTACATCAACAACCAAATCGATCAATCAGATGACTAAGTCAATGACCAAGTCAATCAATCAAATGACTAAATCAATGACCAAATTGATCAATCAGGCGACTAAATTAACAACCAAATCGATCAATTGAACGACTAAAAATGGTTTAGTCATCAATTTAGATATGTTATAAATGACTGACAGTAAACTACTACTGGTCACACGACCATGTTCAATTGTTTATAAGCAGTTTTTAGTATTTTTTTAGTCATATATTGTTGTTTCTATACTAGTGGATTATGGCTTATGATTATGAATGATGTAAATGATTATGGTTTATGATTATGCAAAAAAGGTGGATAATGATTATGCAAAATAAAATTAATGTAATAATAGATGTGATGAATAATTGACAATATATAATAATGGATAATGGATATGGTTAAAATGTAATGATGAATAGTAAAATGAAATGGATAATAATGTGAAAATGGTTTAGTGAATAATGATTAAAGTGATAAAATGTGATAATGGCTAATGGGTAATGCAAGATGGGGAATGCATATTATTTTTTGTTCATGATACAAAAATTTGTCAAGTCTGGGTGGGGGGATAAAAGAATAGGTCATGGTGGGAATGGATTCATGGGTTTTGATAGGAATGTGAAAGAATTTGGGGTTTTAATTATGCTGGAAATGTGGTGAGAAATCGTAAAGTTTAATATAGAAGGGACATTATTCCCTAGTGGTATAAGTGACCAATGGCATTGTCGTGTCCTTTGCATGGACTTTGTACTCACAAACAAACAAACAAGATTATCACTTAGCAAACAACGCCTTTAAATAACCTTAGTGGACTGTAGGGGGGATGATATTGCATACATAAATTCATTTGTTTCATCCACCCCTAGCTAAGGTAATAATTAGCATCAGTGGGTTAGGATAATAAAAAACACACCATACAAAAAATGACCATGCCCCATTTCACACTTTATCCAAAACACACCAAGATATGAGTAGATCTAGGTGTCCTAGACTAGGTGACTCCATGGGTTCAATAGGAAGTAGTAATTTAGCTAGATCAATTTACATTCTCATTATCAAAATTTAGGAAAAAAATCATCACCTTGAGACCTCAAAACTATATTATAAATAACTTGAAGATGCCACCTTGGAATGATAAAATTAAATGATCGTAAACAAACCAACTTCAATGATCCTATCCATTTTGACATCATTGTCAAGGAAGAAACTATAAAGTTAAAGCGGTGGTAGGGTTTCAACCAAAGAATTAAGATACTTATAGTTTATGAGTAGGCATAGATATTCTTTAGGTCACTTTATAAATAAATCTCCAATCAACAAAACAAAAGAACAATACACAAGATCCAACCCAGGGGAGTCATCAAACCATTTAACCAGTCAATAATCTTACACAACCCTTGGATATTGCATCATCATGGGTGAGGATGGACCAGCTAATAGGAATCTATCATATCTAATTTTGTTGACTCTTGAAGGGAATGAGAATCCTATGAAAAATTATATCTCCCTCAATATTAAAAAAAATTTACAAGGAAGGTTTTAGAAGATCCAAATCAATTCTTATTTGAATTCAAAGTCCCATTTCTAACCTATGACTACGGGATTTATAATAAAAATGAAATAAATTTTTCCCTCCACCTTGAAGGAATTAGTCTACATTGCTTCATGGGATTGAATGTTGATTCCATACATACCTAGGAGGAAATGCAGATTATCTTTCTCGATAAGTATCAATACTATTTTAGAGTTTGCGATAGGAAGGATGAACTTTTTTTTTTTCTTCTTATTTGTCCATAGAAGGTGTGGCAGTAGTTTGGATGGAAAAATTAGTAAAACCATTTTCCTAAGAGGGATAGATGAAGAGGCTAGAGAGGCCTTAAAGCTTATGAGGTGAGGAGATATTAAAAATAGACTTTAGAGATACTATAGAATTTGGTAGCAATTAATCCAATACTCAAAATGGGGGAAAACAATGGTGATGATGTTACTAAAGTAATGGAAGAATTTCCCAATCTCAAAATTGTTATCTTACTTTATTTGAACACCATGTTGGATGGTATACAATCCTATGAGAGAAATACTAAACCATTTGCTATCTACTACCCATGATGTAGGGAGAAACATTACCACTCGAAGAATTCCCCTTGAATAGAATTAGGTTATGTGGAATTTGTTAAAAATGCCATCCTACAAATGAATGTAGTTTATTTATTTAAATTTAGAATCAAATAAATAAATACCACAAATTAAGGAAGAACTAAATTTTATTTGGAAAAAATAATCAAAATTTTGTTTTAACTAATATCCTAGACAATTGGGAACTATAATTTCCCTAAAATGTGGGCAAAGCTGATGACCTTTATCTTAGGGAGGTCCACCTCTACAAACATAACCTCCAAAAATTCCACCTTAGTGGCATTGGCCATGGTCCTATCATGAGTGGATAAACCTATCATGTACTACTCCTCAATGGCAGAATATAGATCAATATCAATAGCCATGGGTACCCCAAAATAATAAAGGACCAAGATGTTATGTAAAACAACCAAAGTATTTGTTGCCCAAACCATCTCAATTATCATCCCAAACTTATATTTAACAATTAAATCAATTGCAACTACTTTAATTATAATATATATCATAATGTTGTAGTATTAAGCATGATATAACTTAATAATATTAAGTTGTTCTCTTGAAAAATATAATAGGACCTCCAATAATAGATTCAATTGTATAAAGAAACATTCTACCTAATGAAATTAAAGAATGGCCATCAAAACCATAAGATTCTAGAGACAATCTTAATTTAATACCAAATCCCCTTTCCTAAGTAATTGTAGTAGTCTTTTGTTGTTATGGAGGGCTCTAAAAAGGTTCAAAGAGATCTATGTTGGATGAAGTTTGTCGTTGATGTCAAAGGTTATGAGTTTGTTGGCATTGTTTTTCATTGATGTCAAAGAGACTTGATGCACTTTGTCGTTGATCACATGATTCATCATCTATCTCCTACTGTTATTGCAAAAGTAGTCTGTCATGATGCTTTGTTGGTGTTGGTGCAAAGGAAAGGTTGATGCATTAGGATTTTGCACATTTTGTTTTGTCATTGTTCTTCATTAGTGCTTGATGCTACATCCAAAGACACTTGTTCATTTGTTCCATGATTGGTGGGCTTGTTGAAGTGTTCATATTGATCAATTGGCACTGTGATTGTTGATCATTTCCTTATGGTGGTTCATTCACTCTAAGATGTTGTTGCATCATTATGTGTTTTTGATTTGATTAGGGTTTCTTCATTTGATTGAAGGCTTGTTCTAAAACCCTAATGACATTTTCCCTTATATTCATTATGAAAGGTGAATAAAAGGTTATTCTTCCTATATTTGAAAGGTGACTTATAATAGTAGGTCAAGAGCTACTTGTCGTTGTTTGAGGGTTTCAAAACCATTGGATACTGACCCCTCTTTACTTGCTTGAAATGTTGCCTTGCTTAAAGAAATATAAACAGTCTTTATTTGTTTGGTGAAGAGCAAGAGTATGAGATCAAAGGCTCTTATTTAAACATTATGAACAACTATTTCTTGGGGCTTCAATTTGTCAAGTGTCTACATTTTTGTGCCTGTGGTTCTATTATGTAATTATTTTGTAAAGCAATGATCAATGGTCACCATGAAAGCAACAAACTGAAGATCAACATTCTATATTTAAAGTCAGTTCGAATTCCAACAGTCAAGTGATGGGAATTAAATTTGATGTGCATTTACCCATTAGGGAGTGTGTTTTGATGTGGGAAGGAAATTGTTAGAACAAAATTTTTTGATTTATGAATTAGTGTTGTGGTATGTGTGAATAAGACAGATGGAGTTTTGATGGTGCAGAGATAGAGTAGTGGATTGTCTGGAAATAGAGTAACCCTTTGATTTTTATTTATTTCTTTTGAGATTAATGAAAGTGGTGTATGTTTGTCACTAAGACATATTGTTTTACTAGTGAGGCATATTGTTTTTCTAGTGAGGCATATTGTTTTGCCAATGAGGTATGTTATTTTTCCAATGAGGCATAGAATGTAACCAGTGAGGTTTTTTCAATGAGGCTTTGCTAGTGAGGCATAAAATGTAACCAGTGAGGTTTTTGGCCTGTGAGGCTTAACAAACTTTATTTTTAGAGTGGTTTTTCACCCTTTTAGGGTTTTCCACTCATAGTTCTTGCGTTATGTCTCCTCTTGATGGTTTTTCATATTGCGTTTAATAGGCCATCTTTGTTCAAGTATCATGTTCTAATTTACATATCATTGTGACTCACTCAACATTCAATACCTATAATGTTTGAAATGTTTTCAATGGATCTCTTTGCATAATACAAGTGAGTTAATTAATTAAATTTGGTTCCTCATTATACCACTGATTCACCCCCCTCTTAGCGGTCTTGTACTCCAACAAGTGGTATCAGATTTTTAGGTTCCTTTCACAAGTTTAATCAACTTAGGAGATCTTGGTAGTGGAGTACTTATCAGGGCTAATCAGGAAGGTTATTCTACTTCCAAAGCACCACTATTTGTGGTTTTGCTTTTGCTTTTTGGAAATTTAGAATGGAGTCCTACTTATTTTCTCTAGGTTATGATGTTTGGGCAGCAATAGAGAATGAATACACTACTACTAAGGAACCTTCCACCGCAGATGAGAAAAAGGCCTATGAGTGTAATGCTAAGGCCAAAAATGCCATATTTTGTGGAATGACTAATGTTATAGTTGTCAAGATTATGGATTGTAAATCTGCAAAGGTTCTTTGCGATAAGTTATCTAGTATCTATCACGGTGATGAAAAGGTCAAAGAAGCCAAGTTACAAAAATTTAGAGCCAAATTTGAAGGACTAAGAATGAATGAAGATGAGAAGGTTGTTGATTGCCTTCTAAGTGTTCAAGAGACAGTCAATGCTATCCGCGGTCTTGGTGAGTCCTTGGAAGAAAACTCAGTTTTCAAGAAGGTACTAAGATCACTAACGTCTAAGTATGATTCCAAGGTATCTATTTTAGAAGAGAGGGATATAAATAAACTTACCTTAGATGAACTTCATGGCACATTTACTGCTTCTGAGATGAGAATTTTTAATGATGAATCCACAAGAAAAGAGGCTTCCTTTAAAGCTATCAAAAAGGATAAATAGATAAATTCTTATTTAGAGGAATTGAATGACAAAGAATCCACCTTTGTAAGTAGATTGAAAAAGGGCCAAGAAAGTATAAGGGGAAGCTTCCATTCAATTATTTTAGTTGTAGTAAGATAGGACATTATGCTACTCAATGTCCCTATAAATATTTTGAAAGTGATGAAGAGGACAATAGGAGACAAGGAAAGAAGAAATAGTATAATCATAAAAGTAAAAACTCTTTCAAAAAGAAGAAAAGTCTATTTGTTAAGGATGTCGATGTAACATATAGTTGTTCAGAAGATTCTATTGAAGAAGGAGAAGAATTTTTTTTTATGACTATTGTTAGTCTAAGTGAAAATCATAAAGAAAAGAGTGAAAATCAATCTGATAATAATGAATAAGAGGTTGATTTTGAGGGATAATTGAATATGTGCTCTTGGTGAAATAAAAAGACTCTAAAAGGAGGAAATAGTGCAAAGAAATCATACCTAAAAGGATACTAAAAATTTGATCAGTAGGGTTAATGAGTCTAAAATATTAGTTATAGATCTAAAGTTTCAACTTGAAGAGAACAAGAGGGTTGTAGAAGTCACCAAAATGGATTTAGACACCAAAGAAAAGGAGTGTTATACTTTAGAGGAAAAATTTGTAGCCTTGAAGAAAAGGATAGATATGTGTGACAATAGTGACAAGTTAGTCGATCTCTTGGGTAAACAAAATGGTCACAAGGATAATACTAGTTTAGGCTTTGAAAAAGGGCAGAGTTCTAAGGTCAGAGAAAAACCAAGGAATAAAATAGATCTAAACTATCATTTTGTTGCTCCTAAGGCTTAAGAAAAGAAGAAGACTAGAAATTTTTCATACACAAGCCAACAAGAATAGGTTCAAAAGTTATTTTCATTTGAAGGACAACATCAAATGTCCATGTTTGAAAATTGTTTTCATGGTTATTGCTATTCATGTTATGAGTTTGGTCATAGATCAATAGAGTGTTGGATGCATACAAGAAAATTTGGATGGAATAAGAGTCATTATGAGTGGTCAAATAGAATAAGTAAGGTACCATGTTATAAATGCAACCATCTAGGTCACATTACAAGTTTTTTGTAATACACAAGTAAGAAATGATGTCATTGGGTTCTCAAGAAGATATAATTCTTTTACTTCTCATGTTGGTAACAAGGTCATATTTTATAGATGCAATAAGTTTGGACATAAATCACAATATTGTAGAAGTAATTTAATGGAACCATTTAATCATCACACGAAGAAAAGCACTATGAAAGTTTCGAGAAGAAAACAAGAGAAAGAGAAAGAAGAATCTAATATCGTGCATGTTACACAAGAGACATCCATAATTGCATAAATAATAGAATGAGTTAAGGGGGAGTTGATTTTTGATGTATCATACAAACCCCATAGACAACAACAAAGAGGTTTCATCAAGAAGAAAATCAGGATTGTTAGTCCATCATGAAGACATATTATGAGATCTATTGAAAATTAAGTTTGCAAGTGCCATGTTTAATTATATTTGGTTTGCAGGTGTTAAGGACAGTGATTACAATACAATGTTATGCATTTGTTACTTTGTTGATGATTATTGGTGAACTTTCTCAACTTGCTCATGATTTCATAGTGTTGATGCTTGTTGGTTTTAAAGATGCTTTTTTCAGTCATGTCAAAGATACTTAGTTTTTCATTGATCTTAAAAAATACATGTTTATAATTCTTGGTGATTGTCTTTGATCTCAAAGAGTTGTTGCATAGATTTGTTTCATTTTGATTGAAGTGTTGATTCAGTAATAGTGTTTTGGTGATGTTATTAATGGTGGTATAATGTTCATGGATGGCTATCACAAAGTTACTTTGTAAAAATGGTGTTGATGGCAAGATATCACAATATAATGGCTTCAATAAAATATAGTGCTTTGCATTGAGATAGTGATGTTGTGCAATGGTCTCTACTGTTCACTTTGTTCTTGCACAAGCTCGGTGTATCTGCTCATTGATTTGGATGCAAATTGAAGTACCTTTTATAGATACTCAATGCATAATGTCTTATAGTTATCGTTGACTTGCTTGCATAATGCTCAGTTGTTTGGTTGTCTTGATTCAAGTGTTGGTGGTAATTCTTGTTTTATAGACTCTTGTACTATGATATGTTAGTAAGATAGTGATATTTGCAATGTCAGTCCTTTTATGTTATGTAGTTGTTTCCTTATCAAAAGTATGGTGATCTTCATTTATATTTTTCTTCACAAAGGCTTGGTATACAAGGTCACAATGGTTTGGTATTCATGTTGACATTGGCATCAATGCATGTCAGAGGTTTGGTGAGTGGTCATAGTTCTTTTAAAGGTTCATAATGGTAGTGCTTTACTTTGGGTATCAGTGGTTGTGTTAATAACCTTTTTTAGTGCTTTGAATAGTAATTCATAGTACTTTTCATTGAATACCTTTCTCATAGTTTGCAAAAAAAATTAGGTTTTTCCTTGAAATATTCTTGTTGCAATAGTAGTATGGTGTTTGTGGTAGTTCATATTCAATATTTTCTAATACTATAAATGGTCTATATCAAAAGTATCATATAGTGGTATATTATGTCAATACTACAATCTGGACAGTGCCTCTTCCATTTATATACTTCATACACTATTTATCAGTGCTACAATAGTTCTCTTGATAGGTAATTGTTTATGTGGTGCAGTGGCATAATTAATGCACAGTGAAGTGGCCTTAACTTCCTTTTATGCTCATTGAAGTGGTTAACAATGATATTTAATAAGTATGGGTGTAAATATTTGTTGAGTTAACATCAACACCAAAAGAGATATCACAGTGTACAACATGCCTTGCAAGCCTTATGTGATAGTCCTCAAGGTAGTTTAGAGATATACATCTACATGAGTCTTTAGATGTTTAGTAAATGATCAAGTTTTTAATAGGTCTAAAGGAGATATAGTAGTGTAATTTTCTTGAAGACAACATTCTGAGAAAGAAGGGAAATTTGAATGACAAGAGGATAACAATATTCAAAAAGGTAGTAGTAATATTCATGGACAGTCCACAATGGTAAAGTAGAATGATAATAAGAACTACTTATGATAGTCACTATGTATGGTAATATTTCTCATTGTCACTCATTTTTGCACGAGGCAGTCATTTAAAAGGCCGGTCTCATGAAAATGTGAAAAGGACAATCCATATATAAGTAAATTCATGAGAAGACAGATAGAGGCCACATAGCATGAAAAAGCTCACATTTGGAAAAGGACAAGACATTTGACAAAGTTTGGAGGAATGCCACTAAATTATCACCAAGTGCAGGCTACACTTAGAAATAAAATGGAAAATTAATGTATATAAGACCATTCAAATACAAAATCCATGGGAAAAGGAGAGGACAGTGGACTGCAGTGACAACAATTGGTCATTCTAAAGAAATTTCTATGATAATTGAAGAGGAATGATCATGATATTCATAGTAAAAATTTCAAAGGCTGTGCATGAAAATGTTATGGATCTTGGATAGTGATTTCCATGTTTTCTTTCTCTATCCCTATATGATAGTAGTATGCATTCAGTCTCCATGCTAAGTGTACTGAAAATGATATGTGTTCAGTTGCCTTGGAGGTACTTTGTTGCAGGGGTACGAGTTTCTTGACAGTCTTGACAACATTGACAATACTCTGCATAGCTTCATATTTTCTAGTACTATATTTGCCTTGTCTTGATAGGAGTTATACTTTACATTGGATCACATTGAATCATACTTTTCTAATGGTTCATGACAATTATTTAAAATGGTTAATGGAAGTTGTTTGGATTGTTTTCTCTTCCACATTGATGTCTTTTCTTGAAGGTTTCTTGTAGCAAATTCATTGTTTATAGATATGTTTGAATTTAATGGTATTGGTTTACAATTTGTATTGTGAAACATCTGTTTCAGAGGTCTTCTCCTAGTACCACATAGTTTTTTCTATGGTCAGTGGAAGTTGACTTGGTATACAATACAATGGAAGTGCTATTTTTCTTTGTGAGACAATTGTTGCCAGTATTATAATAGTGTTATGATCAATTATGACTTTCAATGGGGGAGTAATTCATTTCTACCAATTTTTATCTTCCTTTTGTGGTTAGAAAAAATTTCCAGTCTCTTGCTCATATAGACAGTGCTATGCATTTTGAATGGACAATACCTCTGTGTTTTGCAACACTGTGAGATGTTTTGACAGTGATAATAGAAAATTATATAATGCTTCTCTTAGTCCAATGTCTCGTTCACAATTATTTCCATTGAGTGTTTGATATTTGTAGGGACAGTAACATGATGACAGGTTAATGCAGGTATATCTATTTTATAGGGGGAGTTAGTGATCCTTTGTCATTTGATGTCAAAGGGGGAGAAATTTGCAGAGAGTGGAGTGTTGGTGTTGGTTTTTCATCAATGAAAAAGGGGGAGTTTGTTGGATGAGGTTTGTCATTGATGTCAAATTTTATGAGTTTGTTGGCATTGTTTTTCATTGATGTCAAAGAGACTTGATGTGCTTTGTCACTGATCAAATGATTCATCATCTATCTCCTAGTGTTGTTGCAAAAGTAGTTTGTCATGATGGTTTGTTGGTGTTGGTGCAAATGAAAGGTTGATGCATGGTAATTTTGCACATTTTTTTTTGTCATTGTTCTTCATTAGTGCTTGATGCTACATTCAAAGACACTTGTTCATTTGTTCCATGGTTGGAGGGCTTGTTGAAGTGTTCATATTGATCAATTGGCATTGTGATTTTTGATCATCTCCTTATGGTGGTTCATTCACTCTAAGATTTTGTTGCATCCATTATGTGTTTTTGATTTGATTAGGGTTTCTTCATTTGATTGAAGGCTTATTCTAAAACCCTAATGAAATTTTCCCTTATGTTCATTATGCAAGGTGAATAAAAGGTTATTCTTCTTATATTTGAAAGGTGACTTATAATTGAAGGTCAAAAGTTACTTAAGTCATTGTTTGAGGGTTTCAAAACCATTAGATACCATCCCCTCTTTACTTGCTTGATAGGTTACCTTGCTTAAAGAAATATCAATGATATTTATTTGTTTGGTGAAGAGGTGGGAGTATGAGATCAAAGGATATTATTTAAACATTATTTGTTGCAAGAATGAAAGTGTTGTCATTGATGTCAATTGGTCAATTGGTTATCTACTAGTTGTTGTTGGTTGTATATGTTGAGGATATTGAGAAAAATGTATTAAAGGAAGTTTACAAGTATTCAAGATGATGGTCTAGTACTTGTTCTTATGTTTGTGTGGTTTAGATATGTTAGTCATGGTTGTTGGAGGTTGCTATATCCAGATTCTTGGCTATTGGTTCTTTGTGAAGCTCGCGTTGTGTTCAGTAGTTGTGAACTATGTTTTTCTATGTTCTAGCTGAGGTCTGGGAGAAATGTTGTTGGTCTAGATTTCTCTTTGATGAAGTCTTTTGACTTGTGGTTCTAGAGATAAGATGTTATGATTTCTCTAAAGATAGTTTTGGTTTCTGGAAGTTTCAAGCTTAATTGTTCTATGTGTTTTACACTGGTTTGGTTGACTGTGTGTTAAGCACTATCTTTAAAGTTGATGAAGCGTGTTGGGTCTATTATGGGTCTTGGTGAAGCATGTGTTTGGGTTGCCCTCATTCTAATTCCACCCTAGTATTTTTTGGCATTCACCTAATTTGAATTTGAAGTTGGATGGACAAATTTGTATCTTTTCAAGGTTGGAGATAGTATAAATACAAGATGAGCTAGCAATGAAAAATGTACAAGAGAAAAGAAGGAAGATAAGTGAAAGAGCAGACGCAACTTTGATGTTGTTCTGAAAGTTTGTGAGTTATGTGTGTGGTATATCATCATGAAGCTTAATGTTGAGTTTTCAGATGTAGTGAGAAAAAGGTGAACTCTATCATTCATGCAAGTTGATCAGTGATTGTGGTGGAATCCTTTGTTGCATTGGGATTGTTGTCTCTCTATAAAAAGTCTTCTTTGTCTTGTTTGTATCTTTGTGGTAGTGATCCCTCTAGGTTGTAGCCTTGTTGGACTGTGAGTCCTTATTGTAGGCAATGAGCCTTATCTCAGGTAGTGAGCCTTATCTCAAGTAGTGAGCCTTTTTGTAATCGGTTTTTATATTCTCTATAGTGTGAGTTAATTCTCACCGTGGTTTTTCCCTCATTGGGTGTTCCATGCAAATCTAGTGTTATTATGTTTGTGCATTGGCATTTGATCTTTAATCATTAAGCAGTTTATGTATTACTTCTGATAGTTGAAACAAAGGTTATAATCTGTGATAACTGATTCACCCCCCCCCCCTCTCCCTCCCCCTCATTTGTCCTATTCAACTATCGATATCAAAGCTTGGTTCCTTGGTGAAGAGCTTAACCTCTTGAGGAAGGTCTGGGATGGCTAGCAAAATGATCTTTGATTATCTAAGGTTTGATGGAACTAATTATGGTATCTAGAAAGTATTAATGGAAGAATATATGGAGTATTATGGATATGATGTGGAGAAATCTTATAAGAATTCTACACTCTTGCTAATGGTCTAAGTACACTTGAAAAAATAAAATTACATGAAGCAAACAATAAGGAAAAGTTCATACTGAAGAATAGTCTGGTACATTCCAAGTTGATTAAGGTTCCAAATTTAAAGACAACTAAGGAAGTTTGGGTTGCTTTAGAAAGAGCACATGATGGCGATGAAAGAGTTGAAGAGGTGAAATTGAAGAATTTTGAAACATAGTTTGATCTTATACATATGTTAGAAGATGAAAATGTCAAAGCTTATGTACAAATATTGGTTGAGGTAGTGGCTGGAATGCGATCTCTTAGCACTACTGTAGATGAAACCAGGATTGTAAATAAGATTCTCATAACTCTTCCTAATGCTTACAGGGAAAAGGTGAATGCTATTGAGTAGACTATAAATTATAAGACTTGTACTACGGATCTGTTGTTAAGATTTTTGACATCTTATGAGATGAGGAAGCCGAGTCTAAGAAATGGAGGCAAAACAAAGACTACTTTTAAAGCTAGAAAAATTGAAGATCCAGATGAAATAGAAGCTAATTTTGTAAGAAGAATGAGAAAAGGCTCTGGTAAGTATGAAGGTAGGTTTCCCTTTAAGTGCTTTAGTTGTGGAGAAATAGGTCACTATGCTGCAAAGTGTTCGGAAAGAGCTAAAAGGAATAAACAAAGATATGAGAAAGAAAAGAAAGGAAAGAAGATTAACCAAGCTTACTATGTAAATGAGAATGCTATTATTTTAGATGAAGATCCAGAATATGAAGATCCATATGACAATGAATGCTTGTTCTTGGCGATTAAGCATGAACCTACTTCTACTATTTTAGAAAAACAGATAAAGGAAAGTCCTCCGGAGAAGGAGAAGGAGAAAAATGAAGGTACAGTTATCTCTGCCCTACATGCTAAGCAAGAAAAGAATTTTTGGGTATTTGATAGTGGTTTCTCACATCACATGACTGGTGATAAGAGTAAGTTTGTAAAGCTTGAGAAATATGATGGAGGTATGGTTATGTTTGGAGATGATATTGGTGCTAAAATTTGTGGGATAGGTTCAGTAAGTTTTGATGGAAGGCATCATACTGACAATGTTTACTATGTTAAGGGTTTATGGAATAATTTGATCATTGGTCAGATGTGAAAAAAGGAAATGATTTTGTGTTCAAGGATGAGAAATGTGAGATCCAGAAAGGATCCAAAACATTGATTGCTATAGGAAAGAAATCAGAAAGGAATATTTATCAGCTTAAGGGTGTTGATGGATGATGCTTTATGACTCAAATAAATGATAGTTGGTTATGGAATAGGAGAATGTGTCACATGAAATTTGATAACTTGAAAATGATTAGTGCTATTCGGGCTATGAGAGATTTACCGAGAATTACAAAGTTTGTCAATGAAATTTGCAAGAATTGTCAGTTTGGGAAGCAAACAAGAAATCATTACAGATCAAGAGAACAATCTACTACTGGATTACTGGATTTGGTTCATACAGATCTCTCTAGTCGTATGAGAGTGTGAATTCTACTTGGTGAAAGGTACTCTATGCTTTTAATTGATGATTATTCTAGATATACATGGGTTACATTTCTTAGAGAGAAATCAGATGCATTAGATAGACTCAAAGAATTCAAGGCTATGGTTGAAAATGAAGTGAATTTGAAGATAAAATTCTTAAGATCTGACAGAGGTGGAGAATTCACCTCCAATGAGCTCAATATGTTTTGTGAAGTCCATGGAATAAAGAGATAGTTATCTTCTCCAAGAACTCCTCAGCAAAATGGAGTTGTTGAAAGGAAAAATAGAACAGTTCAAGAGACTGCTAGGTCAATGATCATTGAATCTGGATTACCAAAATTTTATTGGAAAGAAGCTATTCATAGTGTTGTATATGTATTCAATCGAGTTTAAGCAAGAGAAAATAGTACAAAGAATCCCTATGAGCTATGGCATGTAAGAATTCCTATAGTTAAATATTTTAAGGTAATTGAAAGCAAATTCTATATCATAAGAGATGAAGAAACTTTGGGAAAGTTTTATGCAAGAAGAGATAAAGAAATATTTCTTGGATACTCTACCAAAAGCAAGGCATACAAATGTTTCAATAAAAGAATGAGAAATATTGTAGAGATCTTGAATGTAAATGTTGATGAAACAATGAAGAATTCTATTGATATTGATGGATATGTGTCTGATAAACATGACTGTGCAAGAATAAAAAGAAATTATGGAAGAACATGATAAAGATGATGATTCACCTAAGGCTAATCAAAGCAAGTATAGATCTATGATTGGTGGACTACTATATTTGACTGCTACTAGACTAGATATTATGCATGTGGTATGTCTTGTAGCTAGATTTCAAGAAGATTTGAAGGAAACACATGTTGTTGCAGTTAAAAGAATATTGAGATATTTGAATGGCACTCTGGAATATGGATTATGGTATCCTAAAGATACTAACTTTACACTTAGTGCTTATATAGATGCAGATTGGGTTGTAATTATAGATAAAAGAAAGAGTAAAAGTGGTGGTGCATTCTTTCTTGGATGTATGTTGGTAGCATCATTGAGTAAGAAGAAAGATTTAGTCTCCTTGTATATTGTTGAAGTTGAGTATATTGCTACTGCATCTTACTATACACAAGTTCTATGCATGAAACAGACATTGAAAGATATCACAGTTCTATATGATGATCCCATTTCTATCTTTTGTGATAATATAAGTGTAATTAACATTTCAAAGAATCCTATGATGCACTCTAGAATGAAGCATATATCTATCAGATATCATTTCTTGAGAGAGAAGGTCATGGAGAATGAAGTTGGGAATGAGTATGTTCTGACAAAAGATCAGATTGTAGATATATTTACAAAGGCTCTTCCTAAAGATACTTTTAAGTATCTTTGGGAGAAGTTAGGGGTTATTGCCCCTCCTTTCATAAACTAAGATGCATTTGGAGATGCATCAGTTCGATGGATTCATGGTTCTATCTTTTTGGATTGATGTTTTGGTGGCTGCCTCTCAGGGGGAGTAGGTAGTTTCAAGTGTTGTCATTATGAGTATTATGTTTTCATGTCAAAGGAAGATTCAGTGAACATATTTATTTTTTTCCTTTTCCATTGATGTCAAAGGGGGAGAGAAATCATGTGAAAAGGAGAAATCTAATAAGAAGAAAGCAGGTAATGAGGAAGATGATCTCCTAAGTGGGAGAGGCAAAAAGAAAAATCTTGAGAAGTATATTCATAACTGGTAATGTTGTCTTTGATGGTTTTTCACATCATGTGTTGTCATGAATGACAAAGGGAGAGATTGTTGCAAGAATGGAAAAAGAAATTAAAGTGTTGTCATTGATGTCAATTGGTCAACTAGTTATCTACTAGTTGGTGTTGGTTGTATATGTTGAGGATATTGAGAAAATTGTATTAAAGGCAGTTTATAGGTATTTAGGATGATGGTCTGGTATGTGTCCCTATGATTGTGTGGTTCGGATATGTTAGTCATGGTTATTGAAGGTTGCCATATCCAAATTCTTGGATATTGGTTCTTTGTGAAGTTCAAGTTGTGTTCACCAATTGTGAACTATGTTTTTTTGTGTTTTGGCTGAGGTCTGGGAGAAATGTTTATGGTCTAGATTTATCTTTGATGAAGTCTTTTGACTTGCGGTTCTAGAGATAAGATGTTATGATTTCATTGAAGATATTTTTGGTTTTTGGAAGTTTCAGGCTTAATTGTTCTATGTGTTTTACACTGGTTTGGTCGACCGTGTGTTAAGCACTACCTTTGAAGTTGATGAAGCATGTTGGATCTATTATGGGTTTCGGTGAAACATGTGTTTGGGCCACCCTCATTCTAATTCCACCCTAGGATGTTTTGGTGCCGACCTAATTTGAATTTGAAGTTGGATGAACGAATTTGTATATTTTCAAGGTTAGAGATAGTATAAATACAAGATGAGCTAGCAATGAAAAATGTACAAGAGAAAAGAAGGAAGATAAGTGAAACAGCAAGCGTGACTTCGATGTTGTTCAGAAAGTGTGTGTGAGTTATGTGTGTGGTAGATCAGTGCAAAGCTTAATGTTGAGTTTTCAAATGCAGTGAGAAGAAGGCAAACTCTATCATTCATGCAAGTTGATCAGTGATTGTGGTGGAATCCTTTGTTGCATTAGGATTGGTGTCTCTCTATAACAAGTCTTCTTTGTCTTATTTGTATCTCTATGGTAGTGAGCCCACCGGGTTGTAGCCTTGTTGGACAGTGAGTCCTTATTGTAGGCAACGATCCTTATCTCAGGTAGTGAGCCTTATGTTAGGCAGTGAGCCTTTTTGTAATCAGTTTTAATATTCTCTATAGTGTGAGTCAATCCTCATTGGGTTTTCCACGTAAATATGGTGTTATTGTGTTTGTGCATTGGATTTGATTTTGTGCATTGGCATTCAATGTCTAATCATTAAGCATTTTATGTATTATTTCTGGTAATTGAAATGAAGGTTATAATCTGTGAAAACTGATTCACCCCCCTCTGAGTTGTCATATTCAACATTATTAACAACTATTTCCTAAGGCTTCAATTTGACAGGTGTCTACATGTTTTTGCATGTGGTTCTGTTATGTAACTATTTTGTAAAGCAATGAGCAATGGTCACCATGAAGGTGCCAAACTGAAGATCAATGAGCTATATTTAAAGTCTATTTGAATTTCAATGGTCAGGTGATGGGAATTGAAGTTGATGTGCATTTGGCCATTATGGAGTGTGTTTTGATGTGGGAAGGCAGTTGCTAGAATGAAAAGAACTGATTGATGAATTAGTGCTATGGTATGTGTGAATAAGGGAGATGGAGTTTTGTTGGTGCAGAGATAGAGAAGTGGATTGTATGGAAATAGAGTAACCCTTTGATTTTGTTTATTTCTTCTAAGATTAATTAAAGTGGTGTTAGGGTTAGAAGGAAAATATGTAATAGTTAAATGTAGATTTGATCAATAATATAGAGAAATAAAATATACAAAAAATTATAGCAAAAACAAGACAACATAGAAAATTTAAAGTGGTTCACCCAATCCGGGATACATCCACAAAACCATGCAACCATCCAATGATTTTATTATCCAATGAAAAATATATTACAATCTCGCAAATAATGCCCCATTGCAACTCTCATCCCAACAGCTTATTACAAGCCTTTTAGAAGCTTCCAAAAATTAGGGTTCTACAAAGTCAATTTTTTCCTTTTTCGGTGACAGTATAGCATGTAGACACCACATACCAACAAGTGGTGTATCTCTATCAGTGAGACATATTGCTTTGCTAGTGAGGCATATTGTTTTCTTAGTGAGGCATATTGTATTGCCAGTGAGGCATATTATTTTTCTAGTGAAGCATAGAATGTAACCAGTGAGGTTTTTCCAGTGAGGCATAACATGTTTAACCAGTGAGGTTTTTGGACAGTGAGGCTTAATAAACTTTATTTTCAAAGTGGTTTTTCACCCTTTTAGGGTTTCCCACTCATAATTTTTGTGTTATGTCTCCTCTTGATGGTTTTTCATATTGTGTTTAATAGGTCATCTTTGTTCAAGTATCATGTTTTGATTTACATATCATTCTAACCCACTCAAAAATTCAATACCTATAATGTTTGAAGTGTTTTAAATGGATCTCTTTGCATAATACAAGTGAGTTAATTAATACAATTTGGTTCCTCATCAGACCACTGATTCACCCCCCCCCCCTCCCCCCCCCACTCTCAATGGTCCTATAATCCAACAATCTATAGGACTCTTAGTTGATTAGAGAAATTTTTAAAATTAACATTGAAGTCCCTCTATTATAGGCCATCAAATATATTCTTGAAATAAATCAAATAATAAAGAGCTTGTGCTTAAAAATATTTCAAAGAAAGAAGAAATTACACAACTTCATCCAATTAGGGGGAAACTTTGTGATTTCTTCCCAACAAAATTGATTCCACATAAGTGTGGTTACCTAAGCAACCCTATCATTTTAGTAGCTATAAAGGGGATTCCAATATCAAATATATTGATTGCTTTAGGGGCTACTATCAACATGATGACCTCATATATTGTAGGTGAATTATCTATTCAAGTAATATATAGCCTTTCTCCATCATCTTATAGTTAGATAATCAATATATAACTAGACATGAGTGGGTATTGGAAGACATAATTGTCACAATAAATACTTGGGAGTACCAGCTTGTGGACTTCATTATTCTTTGGGTTTAAAGAAGAAATTTGGATATGAACTATAGATCAGGTCAATCTTGGTTAGCCACAACAATAGCTCATTGACTGTTGGTTAGAAAACATGACTATTTCTAATGCAACTAAGCTTAAATAAATATCTATATACACATAGCTACTAAACCTTCTATGTAATATGACAAAAAATTATGGACAGATGATGTTACAAATTCAAATGAGGAAGATGCATCCACACTAGCAATGGTCACAATAGCCAAAACTTTAGAATAATACCAAGTGTAGGAAGATAAGGATGAATTACCCTTTGTGAATGAATATAGTTGGATTTCTATAAATGGCTCCAGATATGCTCAATGGACTATATAAAATAATTTAAATACCCTTTTGTAGAGGCAATCTCACCTCAACTAGGCTACCATCATGTAAGCAAACTACACCATCTAATTCCTCATTCTTGTACCTTAAACACATTTATTATCCCTTATAATTAAATGCACTATGTTCATTCAAGGGAAAAACAAGGTTTTATTCAGCTAAATAAGAAATTATCCATTAAAATCTAGTTGATAGATGTAGAGGAAGTAAATTTAACCAGGATATTGTAAGACCACACACAAGATTTTTCTTGGGAGAATAAATATATAAAATAAATTCATCCAATAATTTGCATACACCATTTCTACATTGAATATTTTCAACCCATGAGATAATTTGAGAGAAGAATTAACTTTTCTCTAAGAGAAACAATGAAAGAAGAGAGAAAAACTACTACAAGTTGGATTCATCTATCCTATTTTTGACAACCAATGGGTCTCACGCTTGATAATTGTACCTAAATATAATTGGAAATGGTATGTTTGTATATATTCTAGGGAGTTTAATAAAGAAACCAAAAAGGATTATTTTTATTTCCCCTTCATTGACCAAGTTTTAGACAACCTAGCTGGTAGCCATTATTTCTTTTTCTTAGACGGTTTTAATGGCTGTAGATCCATGTGGCTTTGGAGGATCAAGAAGAAACTACATTCAATTTACCATGGGAAACATATGCCTATAGATTTTTACTCTTTCGATTATATGATTTCTCAACCACTTTCCAATGAGTTTCTCCTTGAAATCTTTGCAGATTTGACCAATTCGCGAGTTGAAGTGTGCAAAGATGATTTTATAGTCCATGGAAAAATATTTTAGGAAGCCTTAAAAAATATAAACCATGTACTAGAATGGTGTAAAGAGCATCAATTATCCCTGAATCATGAGAAATGTCTCCTTATGATGATTGAATGAATTATTCTAAGATATCAAATTTGTCAGGAAGGTATTACAGTAGATCCTAAGAATATCAAAATCATTATGCACATTACTGCACTACAAACTCAAACTAAAGTAAGAAGTTTCTAGGGCATGTTGACTACTATAAATAGTTCATTGAAGGCTTTAATAAGATAGCATACCCACTATCTACCCTATTGAGTAAGGATTCTAATTTTAACTAGACTAGTGAGTGTCCATAATATTTTGAACCCATTAAGAAGTTCTTGATTACATCACTTGTTATCAAAGGACCAATTGGGTAGAACATTTTCATATTCACATAGATGTATCTAACCAAGCAACATGGGCTATTTTAGGACAAAAAAGTTAATTTAGAGGTATTCATTTTATTCACTATGTTAGTAAGAACTTGAATCTAGCAGAGAAAAACTACATCACCACATAAAAGGAGTTTCTAGTAGTTGTCTATGCCATTAATAAATTTTGTCACTACATCATAGGGTGCAAAATGTTTGTTTGTACCAGTCATTCTACATTTAGATACATCATGAATAAAGTTTTAATTGTAGGAATAATCGTTCACTAATTATTTTTATTGTAGGAATTTGACATAACTATCATTGAAAAACTACGTAAAGATAATGTGGTTGTTGACTTCTTGTCAAGATTGACTATGTAAAGAATTAGTGAACTAGTGGATGGCGTTTTTCTAGATGAACACATGTTTGCTATACCAATTCAATCTCCATGGTTTTTTGATTTGACCAACTATTTTTTCACCAATGAGTGTCCTCCACATTTTAACCCAAAATCAATCAAGTGATTAACCAAGAATAGCTCTATATTTGCATGGCTAAATGGTATATTATTTAAATGCTACCTTGATCATGTTTTGTAAATATCTATACAAGAAACTAAAGTATATGATATCATTCATGCATCTCATGATGAACCCTCAAGAGGAAATTTTTCATCTCTACAAACTAGACATAAATTTCTTGGGCTAGCTACTATTAGCCTACCATGAGTAAGGACATGCAACAATATGCCAAGAAATATGACTAGTACCGATGGATGGTATATCCCACATTTTGTAATGAAATGCCTCTTCACCTTCAAGTGGTTCTTGAACCATTTTATAAGTGTGGAATAAACTTTGTTTGTCCAATTGATACACTCTCTGAGGTAATCACTACATCTTGATTTGGACTAATGACTCAATTCCTGAGCACTTATCTAGTAATAGAACATCACCAAATAAAGGGGTAGGGTCAAAAAATAGAAATGGTGGACCTCTTCCAAAACAAAGAAAGCAAAGGGTTCAAAAACCAAAAATGGTGGCCCCTTTTCTAAAAAAGGAGAGAAGGATGAAAATAAAAAATGGTGGTATCCTTTGTTAATATCTATGTCATGAAGACTTTTCCATGAAGTATATGAATATTGAGTGCCCTAGATTTGCTTCCACTTACTGTAGAGCTCCAATGAGCACCAAAAATGTAGCAACCCCAACATTCTACTCAATAAAATTCCAAATTTTTTCGAGTTGAGTGAATATTCTATGATGCCATGACTTAGCATTAAAAAAATTTCTTTCCATAATGTAAATTACATGCACATTTGAGATAACACTATTTCTAAACTTTCATTGCAATCCATTGTAATTTCACATATGTAACATAGATTTCATATTGAATAAACTCAAGTTTGTCATACAAGATTACAACCTTCCATTTAAATGGGTACATGATACATAAATAGCTCTTTTGAGCTTCATATGGAAATAGATATACAAACTGATCTTGATGTTTCCGCAATGGTGCATAACTTTTGGATGTCCCTGCTCTTTGGTGCACACACTCTATTTTTCCCCAATGCTAGTGGAAACATCCACAAACCTCAACCGTTGACTGATGAGGAGAAGCATCACTCAAATTTTTTTCCACCAACCACGGACTCATATGTGGTCCCCCACACATCTATCATTTGATAGATGGCCCTACCCTTCCACGAAGAGATTGGTTGGTAAACCTCGTAACATTAGCCTATCTGAGCTTAGTGTTGTGTCCTACATGACTAGAACTTATAAACCCACAATATAGGACTAGCATGCAAATAAATGGATCACGATGAATTGACAATGTAAACAGTGGCTACTTACACTACTTTGGCCAAAGTATTCTCACCTAGTACTTTGAGTGATAGTCTCCCTATTCACATACACTTTTATAGCTCGGCTTGGATTATGACCGTTCGTACACTATGCTTAGGTAATTTCTTCTATAGGTAGTCCCTAACCTTAGAAATAACCTAATCCATTTTTCAAAATTATAATGGTATCTCTACCAATAAATCCTAAGCATAAGTTATTTTCCCTTCAATGGATATTCTACTTCCTAGGTATAACATACAAGTTTTCTTAGTCCATGAATTAACTTTGCATAGACAAGCTATTTGCTTTAAAAGAAAACCTAGTCTCAAGTATATCTTTATAATCTAAAGTTTAGCTACATAAGCTTTATTTAATCATAGTTAAATTTTCTTAAATAAACGGCTCCAATCGGTAATATATCACATGAATAAGTGGTTATCATCAAGAGAATAGCCACATCAAGGATGGACCTCAATTGAAGAGTAATCATAACAATGGATGATTCCATTCGAGAGTGTATTCCCCTTAGTAAAAAGAGTTATTCAAGGTAGAATTTTTTCAACATTGTGACTTCATTTCAAGAGTATAGAGTAGCTAACCAAGTAGTTACTTTAACTCAAAAGGTAATCCTACCTATAGTTCTAAGTAAATCTAGTACTCCATAAGCTCAAGTGATCAACTTAATCACATAGGTGAGTTTTCAACCTAAGTATACCCCAACCACGGATATACTCAATAATCAACAAGCAGTGTACAACCAAGTAGGCTAACCTAAACCTATGTGTTCCAACAAGAACATAATACAACCCATCCAAGCAAGTTATTCTTAACCTATTGGTTCCAATGGGTAACCAAATAAATATCCCATCCTAACAGGTTAATCTTAACCTAGGTTTCAATATACTTCTCAACCCAAATAGGTTATTCTAAGCCTAAGGTTTCATTCGAGTATAAAGTAATGATCAAGTGATCATAAATATAGAATAGTAATGTAACTTCTCATCATATCATAGTTCTTACTATCTCTTGTTGACGTTCTACAAAACCTTACTATTCCTAAGGTCTCCTAGCATCATAAGCCATCAAATGACTTTGCAATGAATAACCCTTAAGCTATCCTTTATTAGTTATATCTAGTATATAATTTATAACTATGACAAAAAAATCTCTCCTATTACGGAGTAAATACAAGTACTTCATTGAAATTTATAAATTAGCTTATTTTTCCTTTCTAAAGCAAACACTATATTTTCCAAATGCACAAGTATTCTCATGTAGCCCAAACAAAGCATACAAAACTCAATCTTTCATAAACAAAGACGAATAAGAAAAAATAGATCCTCATGCATATGTTACACTTATTCTAACTGATTGATCTGTTGCATAGTCTCCATCAACAACTTCCTAGCTTCGCTTGTCCTCACTAAACAAGAATCCTTCTCACAAGTTGATAAAATGCTCTTACTAATAAACTCTCACAATATAACTCCCCTCAAATGTTCAAGGCTCTCTCAAAACAACTCTCAGCTCTCACATAATAATGTAGCAAAGTAAAATAGCATAATAAGTTTGTAGAAGAGAAGTGCGTCCCAAATGAGAGCTCTACCTCTCTATTTATAGAAACAAAAAGGAGATTTCATAGCCTACAGAAAAGGCATGGAATTTGATAGCAATCTCCATGCTAGTTGACTCATTGCACTTGGAAAATGGGTGGTAGCAAATAAATAGTTTACTCAACACACTAAGCTACAGGTTGACCTCCAAATTTTGACAACAGTTTAAGACTTTCAATCTGCACATGCCTATTAACAACAAATCAATTTGTAGCTGTAGAATTCTATTGCAATGCAACCATTCCTAGTTTGGCGCCCATAGAACCCATACCTATTCTATCACCCAAACCGTTGAAGACAAAGTCATCAATGTCTTACTCAACTATATTTTCTTCATGTTCTATTAATCCTTCTATCCCTGCCTTTCATCTTCTGCACATTACTAATGTGGTGCATTGTCTTAAGCTTCTATAAGCGCTATATATGTGCAGTCCTTCCTTGCATAGGACTATGCTTATTTCTTCTTATCCAAACACTGGTCAAATCATAATGAGCTGGTCCAATGCGCATTCTATTATGTTCCATGTGTTGGATTTGTATTCTTAAGTTTGCAGTGCCTTTGACTTAGTCATGACAACCTTTTATTTGCACATTGGCAGAGTTTATAGATGCAACACTTAGTATATTTATTGTTATCTTTTCTATTGTTTTAAACTTTATAATCTTTACACATTACTCCCTTACTTATGCGCATATGGGTTAAGCGCATTAATGTCTTCTTGAGCGCTATATTTCCATTCATTGGGCTAAGCATTTACTTATGTGATTCAGCCTCTACTCTTTACTAAAGTTGCGCTATACCTCATGTGCCCTTTATATAAACTAACTTTATAGAAAGTATTAGTATTGACATATGTATATATCATAATATCTCTCATTATGATATATATGTATATATATAATTGTATATCGACTATGTCGCATATGTTTAGCACTCTAATATTGGTTCATAATATACTATTTAATACACATACATAAATATATATATACAACATATCATGTATATATAGGGGAAGATATATATATAAGTTTATCAACTTATATTTCCCCTATCGTTCATGATGTATATTGTTTTCATTCAATTGATATACCAATAAGAACATCTATTCATATGAATCGTCCTTTTATTCTTTGAATAGTATATGTATAAATCGGCCCCTATTTAATATAATAATATATTATATATATGTATACACACTCCTCTATATAAGCATTAATGCTCATGTGTGTGTGTGTGTATATCGGGACACATTTATACATATACATATTTCGTTCAAAGCAATAAATCGATAATCGAATGATTATGACCAAGTGATATTTTCAAAATAATACCATACTAAATAACTTATATACACATATGCATTCTTATATATACACATTCAACATATATTCAACTCATCAATCAAGCATAGCAATAAAAGGAAGAACTCATAAGCTCAAAACATATGAACATCATCCAAGAATGCACTCAACAGTAATCAAGACCCTTACTAATGCAAACACATCACACTAAGGATGACTTACCAATTCCTAATACTACAACTTGAATCAACCATTCTATTGTGAGTGTGTGTGTGTGTGTAGCTCATATAGGTTTCATTTAGGGTTATCCAACCAATCACTTCTCCTGAGTGATACTTCCCCTCCACATGGAGGATTGAACCTGTCCCTGCAACCAACTTAGCACATTTGCAATGGTAGTTAGACGTTTATAATAAATCCATATACATCATAAAACTTAAGCATATTCATATGCATGTTCATCATCAATGTAAACATAATTACTCTTTCAAAGCATTTGTCAACACTTTTACATAATACCTATTTTAGTATTTCATTCTTTGAGAAAGCACATCAAATCATGATTGCATTTACCATCCTATTTACTCGTGAAGGTAAAAGTAAATCAATAATAACAAAACAAAGTGTGACACCAAAAATCATTTTCATGATACCCACACTCTTGACAACTCAATTCATCACCTTGAGCCCTACAATGTGAATTCCATTTAAATGCAATGATGCTTACAAGGTAAGTACTTTACATATATTCTCATTTTTCTTACAATAATTATGGTTAACTATACTTGTATTAAATGTACCAAGTCCTCATTTGTATTACCTTTTATCCTATGCCCACGACAATATGTGGAATATTTTCCATAAAGATATGAGGCAAATTCATATGATCTTTGTTAGATCATGGAGTGAGTTTTACATTTGTTATGATAGATCACCCCCCTTCATATGTAGTATGACATGGAGTGGAATTTGAATCATAGGTTCAGTTGCACTTTATTGAAGCATAATTATACATTTAATGCAATAGATAAAGGCCAAATGATCCCTGGTACAATGACATTGTCATTAATTTACACCTTATTGGTATAATTAAAATTTGAAATTGTTGCCAAAGGGGTGAAAGGCATCTCACATGAGTCATCACTAGGAAAGCATAAAGGAAAAAATTACAGTAACTCGGTGTTGGATTGGGGCAGATCACCAGCTTGTGTGAATTCATTACCATTATGATGTCTATTCATCATGGTACAAATCTCCACATACATTTCATCATTACCGTGCCATCTTTTACAAGACAAATAGATAACTGATTATAATACACATAAATTCATGCAAAAATTGCTTTCATAATCTGTAACCATCACCTCAATTATCCCCACAACACTTTGATCTATTACATTCTTCCATCTATGTGTATACAAAGTTGAAGTTCTCTAGAGTTTTGCATGAATACAAAAGTTCTCAGGGCAACCATGATATAGAAGAGGAAAAGCCAAAATAATGTTTTTTTTTAACCCCCAAGTGTAAAAATATTTACACATGCTAGTTGTTTGGAGTTCTCGACAAAGTTTGAGGGGTTTGAAATGGAGTTGGTCATGTAATTTGTACAAAATTACCACCTTGTATTTTCCATGTTAAAAAGGGTTCTCATTGCAATAATTTCTTCCACAATCAGTTAGCTTGTAGGAATTCCTAAATATTCTTATGAGGAGATCATTTAGAGTAAAGAGGTATGGTATGTGAATTCTTCTAGTGTGGGTTTCTGATGAGGCACAACCACATTTCCATGCTAAATTTATATGTGGGAAAAGTAAAATTGATGGGATTTATTTCTCTTCTCCACATTTATCTATGGAATAGGAGAATCAAATAGTAAATTAACACAACTCTCAAAAAAAATTCATTATAAAAATTTAAGAATAGGATCACCACTTTGAGACCGAAAAACCTTACCGCAGATTCCTTCAAGGCACCACCTTAGATTGATAAAATTAAATGATAGGAAACAAACAACCTACAATGATACTATCACTAATCTTGGTAGAGGTCATTGGGTGGTAGCTAAGAGGGTCTTTAAATAATCATGAGGGACTACAAAATATTCTATTTTATATTTGGGTGGTACTTTGAGTGAATTATAACTAACCTATGAAGGGCATGTATATGACTTATAACTGACCTATAATAATTCCATGGGTCACTTGAACCATGTCTACATTGGTGTTGGTGGTACCTATATTAGACCTACAAGGGAATTGTAACTAACCTATAGGGGACATGTAGATGAACTGTAGCTAGTAGAGAAACTATAAATTAATTACAACACTCTTTATATATTCATGGACATGTAGACTTAGATTGGGCATGAGATATTTATAGAAAATTATCTACCAATGGCTATGTGTATATCCTATTTAGTGTTCTACTGATTTATTTGAGTAAATGGTAAGCTATGATCACTTTATCCATGATAAAGGTAGATTATACAATATCTATTTATGCCTATAAGGAGGCTGTTTGGATTTTAATACCATGTTCAAATATGAGGATGAGTCAAAGAGAATTTAGAGTTCATTGTGATAGTTAGTACCATTACTTTGTAAAGAACCCAAACTTTCATGTATGGACAAAGAATATTGATGTCTAGTCCATTCTGTTTGAGATATGGTAGTCTTTAGTGGATGAGAGGTGATGTTGAAGAAGATTGGCACTTTAAAGAATGTTACAGATGTATTAGAAAAGAAAGTGAACATAAATAAATTTAGGTGGTTACAGATGTTATAAATGTATTGGAAAAGAAAGTGAACTTAATTGAATTAGAAGCATAAGATCAAATAACTTAAAATAGAGGTCAAAGATCATGATTCAATTATGTAGATAAAATATTTATGTTTTGATATGTGAACTATGATGTATCTAATTGTAAAAAAGGGATAGGTGGGCATTACTATCTGAAATGAACCTTGAGGTTTAGTCTTCGCTCTAGGGATTCATCCTTTTGTGTGAGCTTATGTTATTCAGTGAAATATTGCATTCTATTTTATATATGTTACTTAAAGCTCTATGAGTTGGAGGCGTTTGAAGAGGATAGAGCTCAAGTATCATTTATTGGAACGAGATATTCTCCAATTAAGTATAGAAAATTGTTGTTTTTGTTACATGATCTTCTTTAATTATGTAAGCTATCACCAAATATTTCCATACAATAGACTCTTGTAATCGTCTTGTTTTGTAAAAGTAACTGGCATGGAAAGAACAATATCTAATTCGGCATAACCATTTGCCATTTGGAATCAAATAGAAACTGCAGAATGGCTGCGTGTGACACAGATTTGTATCAGTTACCAACAGAACGAACAATGTCTGATTGGGTATAACCATTCGCCATTGATAACGATCGCGCAGCATATATAATAAGTGCAAAGTGTTTGCAGCAATACTCAGCATTAACAAAAGACGGGAGAAGCAGCCATGGGTCGACGTTTACTCTTTAACGTTGCAGTATTCGTAATGATTACTAGCCCAAATACTATGTTTGGAAATGCAGTAGGAGAAACAAGCATTAAAGAAGAAGTTGATAGCGATCCAGCTTTGGGCATGGCAGCCTACATCTCAGCCACAACGCTGGCCCAGGAAGCCCAGTCACTGGTAGATTATGTTAAGAGTCAAAGATTAAGCTATTGTGTGGGTTTTTACCAACATATAACCACACAGGCGAATAAGGCAGTGGAGCAGTTGCAGGATATGTTTGGAGACAAGGGCAAAGCAGCTGTTGCCCTTTCTGATCTATCAGATTCGGTTACTACGGCAAACAAATGCGTTCCCTTAATGCAAAAGGACAACGATCAGAGGATAAAGGGTCTCATCCAAGCGGTGACTGATAAGACTGCAAATCTTGTAGTAGCCATCAAGGACACTAGGACCTTTTGTTCTCAGATTATCAATGGGTAATTTAGATAATGCAGTTTCCTTTCACAAGTGAGTAGTGAGTGATATGGAATGACATGAACTCTTCAGGAGTTCTTTTTGAAGCTTTGTGGTGAAGGGGATCATGAGGTTTCACCATTGCAGGTTTTCTACTTGTGATCAATAAAACTATAATAAAATTTAATATAGATCTTATCTTATCCTTTTTTTTTAATGAGATTTTTTAAATAATTTAAATGGATGTTGGGAATAATAGATTTTTTTTAAATTATTAATCCATAGGTTACATATAGTGTGAGATTTGAGCCTCAAACAAGTCTCAGCCTGCAAACCACTGTGAAGACAAGTTCCAGCTGCCGTTTAATGGTAAACCAGCTGTCGTTTAATGGTAAAAGCCTACAAAATCTCACTTATCACATAAAAGCCAGATAAATATTGATTTGACAACTGGATGGGAACATTTTATTTTCATTTGCAGTGTTTTTTGTCAATTTGATAGCAACTTTCTTTTTTCATTTGCATTGCTTTATGTTTTTAAATCTATATGCAAATATTTCATAATCAGATAATACTTAATTTCTTTTAAGGAAAAAATCTAGATTTGTCTAAGTTTATTTCATTCCATTATTTAACACTTATTATTAATTGTTTAATCCATCTGCATGCATCTAAAATTTGTTGTGCATCCATGCACAAACACACTCTCTAACATATTAATATACATATAGTTTTCTATCAGTGTAATCCTTGAATCTCCTTTAGATGCAAGTGCTAGTTAATTATTTTTCTATAAAATTTTGCATATAATTGAATTGATTTACTTAAATGAGATTTTGTAAATAATTTAAATGGATATTTTGAATAATAGTTTTTTTTCTAATTGATTAATTATTTTTGTATAAAGTTTGGTGTATAATTGAATTGATTTATTTAAGATTTTTAATATGTTTATATTTTATTTAAAATTTTATTGCAAAAGAGATTATACAATTTTTAGAGTTTAGTTTAAGTTAATGGATAAATGTATATAAATAAGTATATAATTAATTTAGACTAAAGAGTAGATGAAGGGATCCAAAATATTAAGGTAGTAGGTCCAATTTGTTGTGAAGAGAATAAATAGGAGGGTAAAATGATTCTCTCAATGGTCAAAGACATTGAGATCTATGTGCCTTGGGATTAGGAAATGTTCTTGATAGTAAAATTTGTGAACCAAAATTGAAATCTTTATCTTTGCTCTTTTGTGTTTCAGTTTATTGCTTTGAGTCTAGATCATCACACATGTATATGTAGATTATAGTACACAACTACTTGCATTTTATCAAATAACTTAGCCTTGTATTAGCTCATCTAATGGTTGTAATCAAATATATTTTTAAATCATTCAATTAAAATAATTCATATCCTCAAAATGTGTAACTAGTAGTTCTAACAAATCATATCAATCATTTTTAATGGTAAAATATAGGTCAATATGGTCAATTTTTTTCCATGTACACAATTTTTTACCTCATTTTGACAATCTCCATTTGGTTATGCACTAATACTTCTATTTTATAGTTGTTCACATTCATTTCTAATATTTAGTATAAGTCTAGATTCAATTATAAAATATGATTTTACAAGTGCATAACCAAATGGAGATTGTAAAAAGGTAAATCAACAACCTAAAGAAATATTGAGTAGAAGAACAAACACATAATATATAATTTATTTGCATGGAGAAACCCTTTTAGAAAAAAAAAATCCATAAAGAAGAGAGGTCTGAGACTATGTTATTTTGAAGAATAAATATTAAATACAATCCTTCCCTTCTCCTCTTTAATCTTCACTCCTTAAGAACTTGGAAATAGATTTTTCATTCCCTCTCTCTCCCACTCCCTCTCTCGCACTCCCTCTTTCTCCCTATCTCTCTCTCTCATAGATTAAGAAAATAAGCATTTTACTGTGTTATTACATGTGCAATTTTGTAATTACAAATTGTAAGCTCTAATATTCTATACATTTTCTCTCCTCATATATTAAGAAAAGAAGCATTTTTTAATATAAGCTTCCTTTCATATTGATCATACCATTACTTAAAAGATTCATAGAGAACCAATAACAAATTTATTTTTTATGTGTCTGCTGGTGTCTTTGTGTCGTCGAAACCTTCTGCTATTGATGTTATGTCCGAACCTGCCCGTCCTTCATTTTTCGACTCAGCTGGACCTTTGTTAGCTCTTGTCTCCGCTACTTCGTTGTCATCTCCCTCATTGCGTGGTGACTCCTCTCCCAAGGTGGCTATTGTGGATTCACTCCCCTCGCCTCACTCGTTGGTTCTTGATTTCGAGCCTTCCTGGTCGATTGTGTTGCGGAAGAAGAAGGGTCTCCCAAATCTGTTGCCTCTTCACGGCCTTGGGTACGAGGAGTCAGTTTAGACCCCTCTATTTCAGAGGTTGTCTATTTTTTTAGTTTTCTACAACTGTCAGTCTGATGTTTCTATTTGTTCTTCTAATTCAAGTTTTGTTTGAACTATGATTTCCTTTGGCCCTTTGGACTTTCTGTGTGAAGGTTACAACACCCTGTAAATGTTACTTATCTTATTAAAAACAAATTTAATTTTTATTATATTTTATCTACAAATATTGTCTTCATATTAATCCCTAAACTAAAGGTAAACTTCTTTCTCAAACCTTTATAAATGATTCCTTAGAATGCTGCATTTGATTATTTATCCCTTCTATTAAAGACTTTGATGATTTACTTAGTAACCTTCAACTTAAATATCGTTTTAGTGTCAAACCATACATGACACTTTATTCTTTAAATTTACAAATTCTTTATGCACACTACTTAAATACACATTGTTCTAGATTTCAACACAAAAACATTGAATATAAAATCATGGACCAAGCCAAGCATCAAGATGATTCATATCATAATAATTCATCCTTAATGCTATCAAAACTAATGCTAATTTTCCAACTCATCACATCATCATTTATGATTTATGTAACCATCTTAAACATGAAAACACATTTATCACATAGATATCCAACAAATCAACCAAATTATTATTCTACATAGAATAAAATCCCTATCAACATACCCAAATGAAAACAACATAACATACACTTAAAAAACAAAACATTTGATGAAATTTAGGAACTTCCTCCCACATATATCTAAGTATACAATACTAATCAATGCATAAATCTTTTTTAACACTACCAAAATTATACTCTATAAATTCACATGGTCGTTTCTTGAATCTAACTTAGATTTAGAATGATTTATAATTTATTTACAACATTCAATCAATAAGATTAATCTCACCATCCTCCCTTTTAACATAACAAATACCAACAACAACAATCATACACCTTTCTAAAACACCAAAAATTACCCTAAAAATTAGCAAACCAGTACACAACTTACCACGAAAGCACAAATGACACTATTATCCATGATAATGTCAGAAGCCAAATTAATTTCATTGAGGTCACTTAAGATTTAGGAAATGAAAAATCCCTTTAAGATAACTCTTTTCAACACTTAGAAGCAATACTATATGATCATAGAAAGCTCATTTCATTTTAGCAGAGTCCAACATTAACAACCAACATATCCGACTTGGATCAAAAAAGTGAAGAATAGCTTCACAAATTTGACAGTCATCGAAGCCATTGCTAGGAAATATTTATAATTTCAACAGGATTCCTGTGGGACAGAAAAAATTCTCAAACAAGGTGAACTCCACATAAAATAATATCTTCATCAGGATTCACCAGAGAACCTCTTTATTCCCAACACCGTACGTTTTGTCCAACATAACTGACACTACAAGAATTTCAGTTCAGACCATTATTCCCATTGCGACCATTTCTACCCAGTTCCTTACATTCACCTACCCTAAAAACACTGTTATTCATTCTCTAGCTGACAATGGCAGACACACAGTGATCGCTATCTTTTCTTATCGTACAATCCTACTCCATGCTTTTACCTCCATAGATCCGTATTCTCAAGTTATTCTCATATCTCATATCTTCATTCCTAATAATTTCATTCATTCATCCAGTTTCTAATTTCTCTTTCAATACATCTTGCAATTATAATATAAAAATATCACAGTATTTTTTATTTCTTTTACATGTTTGGATTGCAAAAATAAATGAATACTTGTGAATAGTGTAAATTACATAAAATCAATAATATAATTGTTCATTCATCTCATATCTATCTATTATAATTGAAAAAATCACCTTTAGTGTTATCATTTTGTAATTCTTTAAATAAGGTGTTTATTAATGTCTACAAATACATTATAAAAAATGTAAAGTTTTGTTTTCATATCATTATCAAATAAGACACAAATTAGATGTATGAGACCTTCAAGTGGTGCATGCCCACAAGGAGAGTCATTTTTCATTTACCTTGTACGTTATTTTATAAAGTGTACATATGTCAAACCCCTCTTTTTGAATCAAACATATATCTCTTGTATGGTGTACATAAAAGCCTCCAACATTTTATTTGTATAGGACTAAACAAACTTACATGGAATCCCTACATAAATAACATAATCAATCCCTCTTTTTACCATCATGAAAGCCAAAAAAAAAAAATATATTATTTATTTATTCCAATTTCATATCCCTTAGACCCAATACCCAACCCATTATGTACACTTTTGTTCCCAATACCTAAATAAATCTTAATTAAATTACTCTCTACCTCTTATACCTTGAAATATCTATTGATTTTTTCTGAATATTAAATACCTCATTATGCATTCAAGTGTTATGAATTATATATAAGTGATGGCCATCATACACTCTTTATTCCTTATCCTACTTTGTCATATTCCATCTTTATAAATTTGATAGTAGTCAATCTAGTCTCTATCTCATATTTTTCAACTTCTAAACACCTTATACTGCTTGTAATCACATCTATAATTTTTCTTCATGTTCTTGACTTAGCATGGTAACTTTGCATGAGAATAAATTATTCCCCGTGCCTTTCTTACCTTGCATATTTCACACATTTTCTTACTTGATTTTTGCAAACACGATATCATAGCTAAACTCTTAGAAAAAATATGAACAACACTATCAATGTAGCATCTACAACACAATAATGTTTTATGATAAGCATGGACCATATTTTTCACTAATTTCTTATTTTATGTCACCTTTTAGTCAATGTTTACATTTCAAAACATTTGTATCACTCTTTAAAAGTTCAACTATAACTGAACATGGTATTTACATTTTTTTTTTATTATTGTTTTTATAGAACTTCACCTACGGAGTATATTAGCAATTACTTTTATTACAAAACATTCACACATTTTATTATAATAATTGCATTCTTCTCATTCTATTATGAATTCATCATATAAGAGGCATTTCTTGTCAGTTAGACTTAATTTCTCTCACACACACACATTTCAACTAAGGGACATAACAATATATATTTTACACAATCTATGGAATGTGGCATCATCTATTTGGAATCTCAGTAACTTTACACACATTCTCTTAGAAACATTGTCCTTTCCTATACACTTCTCATATCATTGCTTATGCATCTAACTTAGGGTCACGACATGAATGTCTTCACACACACTAATCTAGTAACAATATAAATTTGTATAGACTTGGAAGCATCATACTATTATATATACATGGTTTATTGTACACATTCTATATGTACTCCCAAGTGGTCTAACATATACCCTATAGATTATAGAATTTCTCATTCCTTGCATATTTTCCACTCCATGTACTCTTGAGGTAGTACATTAGCACACAATCACAATTGAATGAGGTCACGTTTCTCTTATTCTTTATAAACAAGTAGATCTAAGTATGAAAATTTATTTACAACACTTTATTTTTTAACATTTATTTTCAATTTAATTTTAGTCAAATCCTTTCAAGAATTATTTCAATATTTATTTCTTATTCAAAGGAATCTTTGGTTTATTCATAATTAGAAAGCCTAGCACCATAAGGAGTTAAATATTTACAAACCTTCTAATAAAAATAACAAATTTTATATTTCTTAATGTTTTATTTCATTTGATGATTTTTTTTGGATTCAATTGTGTATGCTTATTTGGATCGACATTCTAAAACATTCTCTTCCCGGCGATGAATCATTGAGTGTGATCTAAAACATTAATACAAATAAACATATATAGTTGAATCCAAAATAAATCATCTAATTCTCATGGACTATGGAAAAATTATACCTACTAATGTTATTTCATATCCTACATCCCTTAGCATGGGAACATGGAAAATGGGTTAGTGACAAGGAGAATCCAACAATTCTTAGATCACATCTAAAATATTTTCCCCTTATTGATATCCCCTAGTTACTATAAATACACTTCCTTTATCCTTTCCTCATATTTTCTCTAAGGTTGATAGGTTCAACCATGATCTAACTCATCCCTTATGATAGGTGTGACCATAGCCAACCTTATTTACACCAAACTAGGAAATGGTATAAATGAGAAACCAATTGTTTATTCCAAATTAGTAAATCCACTTACACTAGTGTGTTATCATATGATATGATTTTATCTTTACTCTCTCTTATTATCTTTTAGTCATTATTTTTCATTAGTTTGTTTTCATTTTCCAAGTCCATTGGACTTTATATTGAAAGTGTAATTTTTTAGTTGAGGTCTACTTAAAAAATGAAATTCATTTAGGAATTAAATTATATCTTTGGTTGGTGATAATATGATCATCCTTTGGACTAATTTGACATTTTTATTAACATTTATTAAGGGAGATGATTTTTGGCGGGTAACAATGACTCATGATGGTTCTTTTATAATGAGATCAATTTATTTCCCCTTTAAAATTTTGATTCTTCAAGATGGTTTTCAAGATGTAAAAGTTGAAGATTATTATTATTTATTGAAGGAAAAAAATACTTCCCTTCATTTGTATGTATATATATATATATATATAAGTTGATGTAATTTTCTATTAGATGGATCTCAAAACTTCTCTTTTTTCTCAAAAAAACCCTTCCTCTATTTGTTTCATCTAAGCTAAGTTTCAAGTTGATTGTTATAATTATTTAGAACACAACTTATTGGGTCTTATTAGTTTATTACTCTAGTGATCACGCCTCAAGATTGTATTCAATTTAATTATGAATTATGTACCTTGTCTATGGTATCTACATGTTTAAGTAGCCTTATTGTATTAAGTGACCTACATGTGTAGGGTATAATTCATCACTATATTATAATTGGGATCACTAATGATTCAATCTATCATTACATCATATGCATGTCTGGTGTATAAATAGAATCAAGGTATCTCATTATTTCATTTAGTTCATCCCAATTTTATTTTGCATAGCATTATGAAGTTCAAGTTGTTCTCTTTGGTGTTTTTTAGCAAGAATTATTAGAATAAGTGGTTTTTGAGATCTTATTTATAATTATATACAGTAATGTTTTTGATTTATAGGATTTAATGTAAATTAATTAAAATGATTTAATATATATATGCCTACATATACAATATGACTAATAAGATAGATGTAATTTCTCAATGTATAACATCATTTGTCCATGTGTCTCTTGTACATATGCTCTCTTATTCACTCTTACTTATTGTCTTACTGTAGAATAAAAAATTGTCACCCTTGTCAATTTCACACTATGTTTTGTTCCCCTTAAGTCATTGGACCTAATTGAACCCCTAATTTCCTAAATTATGCATTCCATAGCTCATTTTAGCAATTACTAATAAATAACTATCCATGCCTAAAAGGAGGCCATTTGGATTTTAATACCATGTTCAAATATCAGTGAATCAAAGAGAATTTAGAGTTCACTATGATATTTAGTACCATTAGTTTGTAAAGAACCCAAACTTTCGTGTATAGACAAAAAATATTGATGTCCAGTCCATTTCATTTGAGATATGGTAGTCTTCAAAGGATGGGAGGGTGACGCTGAAGAAGATTGACACTTTATAAAATGTTACAGATGTATTGGAAAATAAACTGAGCATAAATAAATTTAGGTAGTGGTATGAGACTATGTAATAGTTATATGATAGTGTTAAAGTTCCCCTAGGGGAATGTAGGGAAAGGTGTCTCAACCTTGCATTCCCAATGTTCATATTTATTATTTGTTATTTTGTCCTTATATGAGAACTGAGGTGTTCACTTTGAGGTGGCACTCTTTTCTACATGTCAACCATCCTGGAATATGTGTAAGGGTTGTTTAAGAGTGTCTAATATCATTATGATGTAAAAGAGCATATTATAACATTGGAAGGTGTTGGAGTTATTTATGATGGGTTTTATTTTGTATAAGAGAATGATTATGCAAGTTACATTAGAATCTTTCTAAGAAAAATAACAATTATACCTTCAAATATCCTTCTCTATGGATTGAGCTCAAGTTTGCACCTAAGAATTTGTTGATTTTCTCTATTGCTTGTGATTGTGGATTGCTCTAAGTAATATTTCCAACATAATTTAGTTAGCTTGAAGTGTGATGATGAAAATGGGAAGGATAGGCTTCAATTTATAGATTTTTTGATGGATAAATGAAGGGTCAAGATCTTCTCATGAGATGGACGATTGAGATTGAATGAGATGGAAAGGCTTAGCCTTGTGATAAGTGTCACAAGGTGGAGGCATGTGACTATGACATGTGGCATGGGGAAAAGAGAAAGGTGTGGTCACACAAGTGTGAGAACACATTAGGAAGAACAAGAAAATGATATGTGGAAGGAAAGGTGTAAGATGAGTAGGCTTGAGGGATATGACAAGTGGTGAAAAATGAAAATTGTAGGGTGGCTCTCATGGGGAAGAGGATCTCACACATGTGTGAGCATCCAATAAGAGGAGAGGTCAAAGGATGACTTGGAGAATGATGGTGACTTGTGCATGCAACACTTATCACATGTTTCCAAGTTTGGGGGAATCAGTATGTATTAAAAATTGGAGGAAATGTTAATGATGATTAGGCTATGGATTAAGTTAATTAATCATAGAATAATTAACTTAATCAAGATTAGGATATGGGTTAAGTTAATTAATCATGGGTTCATTAACTTAACCAGGATTAGAAGATTTGGAGGAATGTGCACTAAAGATAAACTAATTGAAGAATACAATATTTAATTAATTTGATGAGGACTATAAGATAATTACTTAAATGTGATATTTAATTATTTTTGGAAGAAGTGAGATAATTAATTAAATGATAGATATTAATTAATTATGGGATAAAGAATAATTAATTAAATAATATAATATTTAATTAATTATAGGATAGAATGAGGCAATCAATTAAGTAATGATTTTTAATTAATTGTTAGGGTTATGATTGAGATTAATTAAAATTTAGAATTTTAATTAATCAAATGTGTGATGTCAAAATTATAGTGTCTACAATAGATTCTCTTTCGAAGAGTTGGTGACCACAGTTAAGCTCTCTTGGTGTAGGAAGGCCATGGGCCTTGATCACTGTACATGATTTTATGTTTTGTATCTCTTGGATGTAATTATAGTGTATAGTTTCACATGGGAGAATGTTATGATAAGGTGACATTAACCTTACAATATTTGTTGGAATAATGAAGGAGAAACCCTCTGGTGTGTTGTCATTGATGCCAATATTGTTTGGTGATAGTCTTGTCTAATCTGGTAAACTATATTTGAGTTACCCTGATTCGATAATTTGGTTGAGAATTACTCATAGTAGAAGATTGGCCTATGCAGTTCTAGTATGTTATTCAGGACTATTAAATACATCTATGAACAAGTTTTCAACGATTTTGGTTGAATGGGATGAAAGATACAATTGATAGAAGATCGACATACAGTTTTCGGCTCAGAGTTGTGCATAATGGTATGAGTTATTTGTTTTGCATTCCTCTAGTACTTTGATACAGTCATTACGACTTTGGGAGATAATTTATAGGTGTCAATTCTATATGTATTCCAAAGGGCACACACTCATATGATCATATGGTTGATTGATGTTAATCAGTTTGGTCTATTTTTGTGATCAATTCATCTTCTGGTCAACCCTATACTTGAACAAGTGGTATGAAGATTAATATGTTTTGTGGATGTCAAAGAAATCCTTTTTAGGTTTGTGTTAACCTAAATCATTCCTTGCACATTTTATTTTTTAAGTCGACAAGCTATTTTTTAATTAAGTGTGTGTACATCTAATTGGGCCAACCTAATTGATGTGTGTAGATGTAATAGCATATATATATGAAACATTTTTGTATTGAAGATGTGAGATTTGATAATAGGAGATGTTTGATAGTGTGATATTATGTGAGCTTGTATGTATAAGTTTTGTATCAAGGTAGAATTGTAGTGTATATTGTAAAAATGCAAACTAGTGCAAGATTTTGTATTTCAAAGCTTCATTGGAACTAAGTTCAAGACATGAAAGGTGTATTCTATCGGTTCACCTTTTGGAAGTGAGTCGAACTATTTTTGTAATCATTTCAAGTTGTGAGCCTTTCAAGGATAGTGTGTCCTAGCTATAAGCACCTATAATATCTTATAATAGGTTATAATATATTGTGAGCTAATCCTCACCACGTGGTTTTTCCCATTTTGGGTTTTCCAAGTAAAAATCCTAGTGTTTATATGTTATGTGGTGTTATGATCTCTTTTAGGTCTTTAATTACAGTTGCAGTTAGATATGCTTTAATGGTTGGATGGTTTATAGCTGAATGGTTTAATAGAATACTAATTCACCCCCCCTCTCAATATTCTAGGTGTTCAAAAATTGGTATCAGAGCTTGGTTCCTTTAGAAAATCCTAACAACTTGAGGAAGATCTTGGAGTTTGAACACATGGCTGAAAAAAGGTGTCCTATTCCTCCAAAAAAAATCTCTACAAATAAATGCAAAGAAGATGACTAGACAATCCAGAAATAACTCAATGTTGCTCTTGAAGATCTGGACAAAGTTGAAAGCGAGAAATAAATTTTGAAGGAGGACCTAAAAGAAGAAAATTAATGCATCAAAAAATTAACAGTGAATCAAGAAGTTCAAGGAAAGGCATAGAGAAGTTAGTGATCAGTTGAAGAAAGAAAATGAAGACATCACCGGACTAAAAGTGAAAGTGGAAGAAAACAAGAGAATTGAGGACTTTCAGAAAGCTGAGATTCAAAGAAAAATTGATGAATGCATCAAGCTTGAATAGGAAGTGGTAACCCTATGATTAGATTTGGAGAAAGTAGGAGCTCATGAGGATAAATTCAAAAAACAATTCTGCAAGGTTGGATGAACTAATTGCAAGACAAAAACCCTCTAAGGATATAAGTGGTTTGGGACTTGAAGAAGGACAAAGCTCAAAGGAAAATCAGACTCCTAATAAGATCGACAACCAAAGGAAGACTCAAAATAATGGTGGATAGATCAAGAATCAAAGAAGAAATACTAGAAGGACTCCTATCAGACAACCTAATGCTCAAAGGTACTCATTTTTCAATGGCACATGTTTTTCATGTAATAAATTTGGTCATAGGGAAATAGAATGTAGAATTGGAATAAATAAGAATGTTGGATTCTTTTCTAGACAATGCTTTGCATGCAATAAATATGGGCATAGAGCTATTGAGTGCATAAGTCAAATGATGATGAATAGATTCAACTCAGGTAGAATGGTTCAATCTTGTTATGGTTACTCCTGCAAATGCAATGCATTTGGTCATAAGGCTAACCAGTGTAGATCAAGGATGAATTCAAATCAGTTTGGTCAAAAAAATGTTTCATGCCACACCTACAACAAATCAGGACATATTTTAAGATTCTGCGGAAGCAAAAATGGGAGGAAATCTAATCCGAAACTAAGGAATAAATCTATGAATAAAATTGACACTACTAAGGTAAAAATGGAAATGGAAAATATTTGGAAGAAGAAGGAATAATTTGAGAACAAGGATGAACCTAACACACCTGTACCTCCATCTGGTGGAGATAATTCTTTCAAAAACTAAATCCAATAATAGATTTAGGGGGAGAAATTACAAAGAAAACTAACAAACCCTTGATATATGATGTAAAATGACATTCTAAATATGTTGAAAAAGATTTGAGCAGAAAACATGCAAATTTGAAGATTTGTGGAGCATTTTAAGGTTTACAATACATTCATAATGTGTTTATCATCTTTTTAGAGATCGAATGCAATAAATGTGAAATAAGGGCAGATCGGTACTTAGTATAAAGTGAAAATATAAGTCATCTTAAATCACTTTTACAAATTTGGAAGAAAGTAGAGCGAGTTGAAGGAGATTCAAAGCATCTGGCATCAAACCCTAGTTTTCGTTGAAGCATGAGAAAGGTATTTACAGGTATCTATACTTTTTGGGTTTGCATTAGAAGTAATTTACATAAGCATATATAAAACAATTAAGGGAGAAATGGCCACACCAACCATGGTTGAGACTTCTAAGAGACCTAGACCAAAATTCAAAAGATTTTCATGGAAGGTTTTCGACATTGACCTTGTCGGTACGTTTTCACAAATTCCAAATAAGGTCTTTCCCATTGAGGACACTAGAACCTACATTCATGGGAAATTGAAGAATTTGATCATCAAGTAATCAAGAATCAATGGATAAAGGAGTTAATTGGAGATAATTTCTTAGTGAATCCAGAGTATGAAAACCTTGTACGGAAGAAGCTATATGTGTGGAGCTAGTTCCTCGACTTTAGCAGTCAAATAGATGTGAAGTATGTGAGAATAGCCCTAAGTAGAATGCATAATAAATTTTTATGGAAAAATGTGCCTGGACTAATTTCTAAAGATGTGATCAAATTTGTGACTGGACTCTGTGATAGTGGACCCGTACCAGTGTTAAACTCAATGAAAAATAATGTGGTCATGAATTTAATTGGTGCCACATATGATGAGAGAGCATTGAAAACCAAACTTATTACCAACCCTACAATGAAGTATGCATCAATCATGATAGGTCACAATATCTACTTCACCAAAAAAGGAAATTCGATGTCTGCAACTGCAATTTATGTTTCACATGACATGGTGGTGAATGGAAAAGACTATGATTTAAGTGAGTCGCTTTGGCAGCAAGTTATGGAGAACTTGAGCCAGACCAAGTCAAAGAAATATCCATTCAAGTTTGGAACACTAATAGTCTATTTGCTATTTTACTTTCTAAGAGAGCTACTTGGAAAGAAAAAAAATTATATGAGATACTAGCAGACCTGTAGCACATCAAATATTTGATTATTTGAGCAACATTGGGGATTTCAAGGCACAATTTGATGCTCTAACTATATTTTGTAGATTTTCATAATAACATGCATGAGAGAGAGAATTCCAAAAAAAATAGTAAGAAAACATGCAAATGACTTAACTTTCTTGGTATCCACTGATGAGTGCATTATAGAGGTAGTAGAACCTAGAACTCTATTGATAGATCCTCTAGGATATGAGATTGATGAACAAATGGCTTAGGGTCTCATTGATTTATTGCTAAATAGCCCCAAGGATCCCTCTCAACCTTGGTATGGTATATATGAAGAGAAGTCAACTAAAGTGTTTTTGGAAACTCCAACACTTCAAAGATCTAAAAGGGTATCTAAAAATGTTGAGGATTATTTGTACTGCATACACTTTCAAAGGATGATGTTGATAGGTTAAGGGAAGTTGTAGTGGAGAAGAGAGCCAAAATAGTTGAAGAGCCCTCCAGACCTAGAAGATTAGGAAGATCACCTTCCACTACTACCTTTTCATTTCCAACAACATCTGGTGTTGCTACAACAATGAAAGAAAAGAAGGTAGAACATAGTATTCCAGTAGCAGTTAATGTATTTGCTTCCTCCAGACCCAAAACCAAAGCTTCTAAGGGAAAAATTCACCTCTTGCTTCACCTTGTGCCACCTCTAGAAGAATAATAAAATAAAATAAAAGTAGAAAAAGGAACATAAATGGTGCAGTTCAAGAGGAGATAGATCTTGGCCTGGAAGAAGAAGTACAGTTGAAAAGAAAGAGAAGAAGCAATGTCTCCACCAGCAATGAAGGTACCTCACAAGAGGTTATAACTGAAATCAAGAAGGCCAAAGGAAATGTTGTGGACTCATCTAATGAAGAGGATAAAGAGAAAGAAAATAATTCTTTCAAAATTTATGTGCATGAGAAGAAGGGTGAAGAAGGCACATCAAAGCCTATAGAGGAAAATCCCAACTCTCCTCTGGTAAGAGACCACTCACCTTTGAAGTTGGAGCCTCTAGTAAATAATATGATAGAATCTAATTATTTTCTAGCTCCTACTAAATTGTATGATGAGGTTAATGATTAAGATAAGGGCATAATTGTAAATTCTTTTATTCAATATATAATTATTTTTTACAAGAGTATGGAAGATATAAGGAAGAAAGTGACTGAAAATGTATGGAAGCTCTAGTACAAAGAAGGTATGAAGTTGTAACTGTTGATGACAAGATCGAGTATGATGCCTTGAACACATATGGATCCTCCTTGTCTGAGGATGATGTAGCTACCCTATTAGAAGAATATTTTAAGAGGTTTAGGGTTAAACAAAGAGTCACCATTCTAACGACAAAAGAAAAAGACAATGTGAAAAATTTGAAGTAAGAGACTTTTTCCATAGTGAAAGATATGGCAGAGAAAATTGGGATGAGTGTTGTTTCTTCATCTCATACCACTCAAGTTTAGGAGCTAGCTAAAGACAAGGGTATTGACATAGAAAAAATGATTCCTTCCACTACCAGTTTACTTATTTGTAAATAATTAAAAGATCATTCCATTGAAGAGATATCACATTTGAATAAGGTTGATGATATACATGCTTCTATAGGGACGTCTGCTCCTTTAGAAGATACAGAGGATACAACCAGAGAACATATTGAAGATCAATTTAAAAATGATACCGGTGACAATCCAGAAGAACACCATGAGAATATTGGAAACAGTGGTGAAGAAGATAAGAATGAAGATGAAGAAAATAAAGATGAAAAGAGTAATGATGAAAAAGATGATGAGGACAAGGAGGAAGAAAATAAAGAAAAACCATCATAAATTCCCTTTGGAGAGGAAGAAGAGGAAAAGAAAGAAGAAAATAAGGAAGAAATAGAGGTTGGAAGAAGTGAAGAAGAATCTCCAAAGACTATTGAGTCATCAAATTCATCTAGAGAATCATCTAAAAATACTCTTAAGGGTATTTTGTCAAGACAAATAAGGATTCAACTTGTGATTTCACCTCAGCTACTTAAGCTCCTGTTACTGTAATGTCACAGAATTGCACCTAGGGGCAATTCCACATTTTAGCACTTTTCTTAGCATTTATGACACCTAAACACATTAATGGAAAAAACACCATGGATCAGAATTTCATAGTTCTACCTCCATGTGGACCAATGGCAAAGCAACAACCTAATGACATGTTTCCCAAAAATTGATGCTTTGGATGCCAACATGATGTGCTAGCGTCCTGGTGGTTTTTCGAGTTTGAAATGAGGAATCTCAAATCTTGACTCTTGACACATGTCTTAGCAATCAGGCTTTTGGGTGTAATAGCTCTTTTTCACCCTTGCATGCAACAAAACCCCCCATTTTCTCTCATTTTGGGGCTTCATTCATTTGATCAAGCTTCTCTCTTCAACTCGGCTCTTGAATCTTTCTCATTCTTGACAAGCAATACTTCTACAAGCAAAGTTCTACCAGAATGAGGTCCCTCCAATAGCCAAAGCTCTCTAGAAGGAATTCAACAGTGCGTCTATGTGTTCCAGAGGGGGTCAAGGCCTATTGGTAACTCTCTCTCTCTCTCACACTCTTTTCTATGTACATCTCTTGTTAATTTACTACTTGGTGGTGCAGGTTCTACTCGTAAAGTGGGTTTTTCTTTCACCACTCCCTTTGTCCATTTCGATTACACTCTCTTTCTATTTGGTTTTCCATGGAGGTGAGAACACCAAAGCGAGGGTCTGACTTTGGAAGGCCCCTATACAACCCCAACATTTTCCCCTCGTTCATTTTGTGTGTAGGTTGCAAAGTGAAGCTTGGAGTGAAGACTCAGACATCTGGTTGCTAGTAAGTTTTCTCCAAGTTCTCCTTGTACTTTACTTAATTTTTTTGTTCTTTGTTCTATTGTTCTATTTGGTAGACCTTAGATCCGAGTTAGGAAGTAAAATTTTGTTCTGCTTGCCTGAGCTCCTGAGATTTTTGTTGCTCAGGACTCTAGCACGCCATTTGGATGAAAACACGCCATGTTGGCATCATGAATCTGTGTTGCCATCCTTTTTCCAAGAGTTCCTCTATCAGAGGAAAAAATCTAGAAGTCTCACTCTCTCAGGATCTGTAGTAGTCTTCTCTGATAATTAACTTTTATATGTTTCCTTTGCAATTTCGTCATTCAGCTTATGTTGAAGTGGATAAGGGTAGTTTGTTCCCTAGGATTCTCTTGAGAACAAAGAGAGTCATGTGCAGTGAATCCCTCTTATCTCACAGCTACATCAAACTTGTGTGGATTTTAGTAAGATCTCACAAGTTCAAAGGATAGAGCTTAGTGGTACCTTTCTTGACTTTGGTAAAAAGGAAATTATTGAAACCCATCAAAAAGGGACTGAACTGGTAAATGATGTCATCAAGGATTTGTGGGATACAACTCTCAATGTCATAATTGATGACTCCTTAGCTCCTATTGAGAACCTAAATCTTTTGGTTGAGTCACTCAAAGAATACACCTCTAACCTAAAGGAGCAGACTAAAAAAGAGGTAGAGTCAAGACTTTTGGAGAAAAGGTTACTATTATTGCAAGATAAATGTGCAACCACACACAGCAAGGTGATGCAATGTTTAAAAGAGGTAAAGGAATGTGAAGAGGAAGCTCAAATATTGTTTGGGTATTGCATGTGGTGGTTAGATGCCACTCGAGGCATTAAAGAATTAATGGACTCAATAGAGTCACAGCTTGTCAATGCCTCTAGAGCCTAAAACATTATAGATGACAGAGATTATGCTTCCTAGACTTCCATTTCAAACTTGCAGAGTAATTTTTTCACCTTAAAAAGGCAATGTAATGTAGAAAAATGTATCCCTTTACATTTTCACACTTGTTTGGGCCCTCCCTATTTAAATTGGGCTTCTTTATGCCTTATTTGGTCCTATTTTGCATCCACATGCCTTATTTAATGCATTTTTTTTAGGATAATCCTGACACTTATCTAATGACATATCATAATTCATGGTTTTCAATTATGTGTCCCATATTTAGTGATATGGGACTCATATGCCACTTTGGGCATATGGTTCCCACCTAAGTCTCAGGGCATGATCTCGAATTTGGCATAGAACTTAACATTTCTTGAAATTTGTGTCCCAAATTTAGTGATATGGGACTTATATGCCCCAACTGGTATATGACTATCACTATAGCTTGGACCTATTTTGAATTCAATTCTTGGCATGATTTTATTCTCCTAGATCTAATGTTGGCTTGTAGTGTTGTAATTTTGGGAAATTTGGCATAAACAAGTAAAAATACAAGGTTATTTCACATAATTTCTCCTAGCAAGTTTACAAGTGACCTAGCAATTCAAGTATTCAATCATTATATAAATTTTATGATCAAGAGAGCAGTCAAGATAATTCGAGAGCATTCAAGAGCTGATTATCAAGAATTTTGGAGCTATATTCAAGACTCAAGGAGGATGTCAAAGTCATCATGCATCATGTTTGTTTTTTATCTAACATTTGTGATGTAGGTTTCATGATTCAAGCAAGCATTCAAATAAATCATCTCATATCAATAATCAAGAGTCAAGATCTACATTCATGCTAACCATTTCATACAAGATTGCAACCTTTGCTCTAAGGGTTTGGTGAGTTGCAACATAGCATATTTGTTTATTCACCATTCCTTCATTCTATTTCATTTCATTTCAAGGTTTGATTACCAAAATGGGGTTTGACCAAGGAAAACCCCTATCCACTAACAAAACAACATTTTTCTCTCCTCTACATGTGTGATTACAGATCTAGGTGTTTTTGAGCTTGAAGATCCTTTGAAGACTAAGTTGCAATATTGAAGAAAGTTTTCAATGTTGCCAAGAAGTTTTCATATTCATGAAAATTCACATACAAAAAAGAATTCAAAGTTTCAAACTCAAAGATCAAATAGGAGATAAGCTATAGAAGATAACTAGAGGATACCTAAGTTTTAGCAAAACCCTGATACTAGGACTAAATCACCACCTTGGACGTATGAGTCCCAGTACCATTTTTAGTCATTTTTTTAGATCCTGATTTACCTATTGCAAATTCTAGATTCAACCTAAAACCCTAAATTGGGACTAAATCACCCAGTCTAGCGTATGAGTTCCAGTTCACATCAAAATTCATAATTTTGGGATTGCAAACCTTGCTTCATGCATCTTCAATTTTATAGGTGCCCCTTTGTTCATTCTCAATTTTTTATTCTGCTTTCAAGTTTCATTTCCTAGGTTACATAGCTAGACAAGTGCATATCATTTGCATTTCCTTCTTTCTAAAACTTTTCTTAGTGGTGAGCCCCCCTTTTCTTTAATCACACCCAAGGAGACCTTTGTAACAACCCCTTCTCTCAATTAAATCAATAGATTGAGACCTCTAGGGTTTCCTTGAATGAACTAAGAGAAAAATAGGGTCCCCCTCTCTTGTTGTTCCATCTCCTAAAAGGTGGATAAATCCTCCCCTATTTCTTTGTGTTCATTTTGGTGAACCTAGCCTATGGACAACTTATTTCTGATTCGGAATGCATTTCAGTCATAGATCTAGCTTACATTAACTTTGCATTAGGTCTTGCATTAGTTAATTTGCATTTAGGGATTCTAAATCTTGCATTAGTGAAAGTGCACATAGGTTTCATTTTGCATCTTGCATCATTGAATTTTATTTAAAATTTGTAATTGCATACATTCAAGACAACATACAAACCAAAAACCTTAACATTCACTCAAAAATTTCTGAATTTAGTGTCAAAACCCTAATTTGGGACTCATATGCCCCTTTGGGTGATTTAGTCATGATTTAGGTTGTTTTACCTGACTTCTAGGAATTTTGTGTTGACTATTTTTCAACATTTTAACCCTTCAAAAACCCTAACTAGGAATCATAAGTCCCTCTGGGTGATTTAGTCCCATATCATACTTGAATCTGTTTTTCATAGCATTAAAAACCTTGTTTTTGTGCTTTTGTTTGATGTTGTTAGATCTTTGTTTCAGATTACTGAGATTCTATTTCATTCATTTCATCAGATCTAGCTTAATTTGGTGCATTTGTAAACATAAGAATCAAAATTAAAGAATATCATTTATCTTGTGTTCATTGCATTTATCTTGCATTCATTGATTTTCCCTTGCATGAGCTTTACAACTTGGTGTCCTATTGCTAATACTATAATGAGACGTAGTTCAAGACTCATGTTATCCCGCAATAGCACACTCATTATGGATCTTGGGTTATCTATCTCTTTCACTCATAGTGTTGACACTAGTTAACTAGGTATGGACCATACCCTTAACAACTCTTTACCTTCAAGTAGTGCGACAAGTATTGAAACAATGGTTTCTAGTGTTCCTCAAGAAAACATAATCCAAATCCATGAAGAGTTAGCAAACCTACAACATCAAGTGAGTACTGAAAAAATTTCCAACACTGTGATTCCTACCATAGATAACATACATCGCATGATTGAAATTTAACAAGGAGTAGAACTTGTGCATAACCTAGCTCATATTTTGGCAAACATCTTACCTCAACAACTAGTTGTGCTCAAACTTCAAACAATACTCAAAGTCAAGGAGGAACTCAAATTCCTCCTCCCACAACCATTGCCTCTATTCCTGCCTATACCAACCCTCAAGTTACCACAATGATGCAACCTACTAGTAATGTCTTTCCTACCTTGGGTATTTTCGCTAGCAATCCTAGTACCTTTGTGGCATCTCACGTCATATTTCCTACCACTTAACCTGTTGATGTTTTTTTCAGCAGGACCTTGAAATCCTCTAAAGGGTAGCCAACCCTTATGCTCAAGAATCTTTAAAGTTAGTGGCCAACAAACAAGTAAGAGTTTTGAGGCCCTTACTTCTACTCTTCGGGATCTATGAAACCCAGGAGGGTATTCCTTATCATGTTCATGTGATATTTATTTATTCAAGAATATTTCTCCACACAGATCAATTCCTATAAAGTAAAAACAGATATCCTTCATTAAATATTTACCCAGGACCTTTAAACAAATTATTATCTACTGCAAGGAATTAGATGGCACTTCATATTGGTGCATTGTAATTGAAAGTTTTTTAATGATTTTAATTATCATTCCAAATCCCTAGTCAAGTGCATTACTAGCTCACTTATCTTTAAGATAATCTAATGAAGAGATCAGTGCTTCATCTATTGGGCTAATGGAGTCACAATTGCAATAACCAGTAATACCATAGCCATTTAACTCATAAATTGGTGGACTATTGTTATACTACTTTGTAGTATTCAACTCACTATGTCTAAAACATAACTTCTTACCAAATCCTATGTTCTTTCCTCCCAAATTTTTAACCTTATTTTAACATTTAATCAATTATTTGAATTGAAGCAGAAATAAACCCACTCATTCAATTAAAACAACTGAATATAAACAAAAATATCATTAACCATTTCATTCATAATTTGCAAGAGAATTACATAGGAGAGTATACACTTTAGAACTAATATTTATTCTGTAATTGTTGCTATTGTAAAACTATTTTAGGATCACTACATACACGACTCATACCCTAGACTCCTTACTATTCTATTCATCAGTCTTTTTTACAAAATGCTCCTTCCTAAGCTTAGCTTTTCACCTAGACCATTCTGAGACTCAAAACTCGAACCTCTGTAATCAGCCTTGAAATCCCTTTTATAGAGTAAGGGAGCAACAAGCAACAAGCTGAATTACAGTTACATTTCATTCCATTTTAAAACTAATTTCACCTGAATTCGAGACATTCCCCAGATAGTTACATGTAATCATTTACAAAAAAGGAGAAAGAAAAAGAACAAAATTCCACATGATTTGTCGAAGAAAACCAATTGAGCCACCAAACGGTAACGTTAATTGTTGCATCATCCTCCAAATTCCATGTCTGCATTGAACAAAAAGATTCTTCATCATACCTGCCGAAAGGCACCCAAGTCAGCACAAAGGAAAAAAACCAACATATGCAGAGAAAAGCGAAAAAATGTCACCAAGGCAATATTATCATCAAAATGAAAAAACTAGGACAAAGATGGAATCCTTCTCAATCAAAACTAGAGTACACATGCCCGCTTTGTATCCTTATAGAGATTGGAGAATCCACCCCTTCATCTTCATCAAAGTCCATCAAACTAGCCATGGTGAGTAAGTAATGGCGATAGCCTAAGTCAGTTTCAACCTCACTATCCAAGGGACCATCCGAGATTTCAATGGGAGAACTATGTCATCCCATGATTATACTTATTCTTCCTTCGTGCTTTCCTCACAATTTTCACAAGATCTTTCCCTTTATATTTGACCACTTCTCCCAAGACGACTCGACTCCTCAAATGATAATTTCTCTTCACACGAACCTGCACCGACTTCTTACCATAGGAACCCTTCTTGCCCTTCTCCTTTGGAGTTATTATAACTCTAGGTGTATTTTTCTCTTTCTCAGGAACATCATCATATGACTTTAGCAAACTAAGTCTTCTAGACCTTCATACTAGGGAAGTGGATACAATGGAATTACTCATTTTCACTGAAAATAAGCTAAGAGCAATAAAACCTCACAATTGCAGATTGACCCTTCACTAGTTTCTCAAAAGGATTTTGCAGAAACAAGACACTCAAATCCTCATGATTCTTATGAACCTAAAGAGATTACAAAATATAACACTCTCACTACCCTTCTCATGGACTTAGAATTTTTCAATTTTTGATTGTAATTATGAAAAAATAAAGGCTATCAACTCCTATTTATCAAGCAACTTGAGCGTCTGAACCATCAATGCTCAAAGAAGTCCAAAATGAGTGAGCAGATGATCAACAGATGGATTTCGAATCACAGTCGTTAATCTCTTAGGGGCCTTAAAACTTGTTTATCATCTTCAATGATTGCAGGAGAGAAATAATTCATGTACATTAGGATCGAATTTGAGTAATCCTGCATGTTTCTTCTACCATTAATGCTTGCTCATGCAAAGCAAAATGACTATTATGTTCATATCTCTGGTTTTTAATAATAGTCAGCGATCTCCTAGTGAAGTGGCCTATTGAATGACTCAGATTGAGTCAACAAGATTTGAATTCCATCCCCATCACTTGAAAATCCATTGGCCAATGAAAATATGCCAACTAGATGCCAACTCATCCATCCCTGGGCTCCACCATCTTCTTCCGAGAGTGGGAAGAGATACATGTGTCATTAGCCCACTAACCCCACTGCCTTTTAGAAAACATTATTTTAATCTCACAGGGTAGTGAGGAACGATTGAGATTAACCCACAACATCATATCTCGACCGTTGATTTGGAACCTTAAAGCGTTGAGCATGATAGCGGAGACTAGGCCCTACACCTTTGGTGGTACACTCGTCCTTAGCTCGCTGACCCCACTATATTTCAAAAAATATTATTTAAATCTCGCGGGGTTGGCGGGGAACGGTCATGATCTAACCTTCATATCTAACGGTCAGTAAATTTGCACATGCAACAAATTTATTTTTAAACATGGGGACCAGACAAGTTCGATGAGACCTAGACCCTCAGGAAGTTATGACTTAAAAGACTTAAGTCATTTAATACGAAATCTTTAGCTGGACCATAGGAATTATTAAAATGATGAAAAGGCACTTGGTGATAGACAGACCTAGACCAGGGGGCCAATAATATATGATTCTGATGGCTCAAGATATAACTCAAAAGACCTGAAACCGAGTGTCACAAGTTAATGAAGAGATAGAATGCCCAAGGTTAAAATAAAGGAAATATAAAATGAGGTTCTTTAGACCAAAACCCTAAACCCTACCCTAAGGCAAAGAGGCAATAGAACATAACCAAGCAAAGAATTAGCTCAAATTCTTAGGATTTTAGAAGCTCTACCAGTGGCTCATGCTCGAGGACATATACCCCTGGCGGGTATGGTGAGAATTTAGATCTCATGGTTGAATAAAACTAGCTCAAAGAGACAAAAACCCAAGAGCTTGCTAGGACAAGGCAAGCAGACACAACCAAAAGCAAACACACCAGACCTATATATAGTATATACAATGTGCCTTCCTTTTTAAAATTTCCATAAGCCTCTTTTGATGTACAAATATTAAGTCTGCCTCATGTAATTCATAGGCTTCAATCCTCAAACTGGTGGCCCAAGGCCCCTAAAAACTTAGAACAAACTCTTACCTTTGTCAAAGACTTTATTCTTTGTTGTCTGCAGTGGATCAATAGTTCTACCAATAATTTCCCAACAATCAACTCCATTGTGATTAGCATCATCAACCATACATGTCATGTTTCCAAATCCACCCTCATCATCATAGAATGTGCTTGACTGAAAAATACAATCAAATGACATTTGGAACCCATACATTCTATAATGTATATAACCAATATGTTCATTAGCCTGCTCCATTACATTCTTATCTAATTGAATTGAGAAAGTGAAGCATTCTTATTCCACTTGATCATTGACATCATATTCAGTTTTCACATCAAACTAAAAACTTTCATAAACACTTTGTTGTGTACTATGCACACAACCCCCAGGTGCATCAAAAAGAAAAAAATGCATATTCAAGAGCCTCCTTGAATTGGGAATCATATGCATCATCAACATCCAAGAAATAAGTAAATGCATTCATTTCGGTTTCAATGACAAGTGTTGATTCATTCTTCAAATCATCATCCAACTCAATGCAAAATACTTCAAAAGTAGGCTCAAACAATTCATAACCAATAAGGTCAACGAAAATACATTCATGTGCATTGGTAACTTCATGTGCACTATCAGTTGATAGGTGTATTGACCCAAATGTGAAAGACTCATTGTAATATAAAATTGGTCCATTAACAATTGAGCAAGAACCTCCATTCTCTTTCACATAGATGCTTTTCTCATTAGAAGAAGATATGTCCATATTCATATTGTGAAGATAAGAAACATCAACAGAGAAACAATTGTATTCAATTTGACATTCACTAACATGAGATCCACCATTATTTTTCACTTTTGGATGCTTTGCACATGGATCAAGAAGCTTTGCAATATCAACACAACTTGAAACTTTATTGACATATGAATCAACAGGCTTTTCAATATTATTAATGGGTAACAATGTTGATTCAAAATCCATATGCCCATCACAATGTACAATTTGGTCATTCAAAAATGAACCCCATGTTCCATCAATGTGTACATCATCATCCTCTTTATACATCACAAATATTTCCATATTTGCTTCATATAAACAATCGTGAACAACAGGGGCATAAGCACATTCATCAATGTATTTATCATCTCTAGCATTTTGTTCAGGATCAGCATATTGAACACGCACATTCTTATCTTCAAATTCTTCATCATTTGCACAATTAACATGCCCCATTGATGGGAAACCCAAACTACATTCTAGGCACTCATCATATGAAATTTTTTCATTCACTTGTGGACAAGTGACATCATGAACACTTATATCATTGCATCCTTCATGTGAGGAAAATACCTCTAGAGAATCCTCATAAAAGCCACCACAATCCTCAGAGAAACAATCAAAAAATTCAATCTCATCATGATCCTCACCACAAGAAAATTCATCACTACATAAACCATGCTCAACATTTTCAGAATAAATGCTTAAAGTTGCATTTGCAAGATCATGATCACTGGATTGCAATGAAATATCAGCTACACTTGCATTGTCTTTACTGATCAAAACATGATGTGTGATGACATCTTGCACCTCTTTTACTTCTTCATCACCTAAGATATTACAAGGAGAGCCTTCATGCATATTTATTTTGTCATCACCCCATGTACTTTTGTCCTCATCACTGTTGTATTGATCCAAATATGTGTTCATGAATTGATTATAACCATTACCCTCATCCATACAACAAGCTAGATATTCATTTTTTGATATTCTCTTTTCCTTTGCTTGCATTTTTTTCTGATCTTTCTCAATAAGAGAATTGATAGCTTCATTTTGATACATCACATTTTGTGCATAACCATACTTGGTTGCTTCTACAATCTTTATCCAATCAAGTACTTGATCAAAACTATGGGGTTTCAATTCCTTTGGTAGAGTAATCAGCCTAGACTCATAGATTTCACAAAAAAATCAATGCACACTAAATCCTCAGGTCTGAAATATTTGGGGAATTCCAGCAAGGCATCCAAAAACCTCAAAAATAAATCATCTGGTGATTCTCCCTTATGTCTTTTCATTTCATACAATCCTTGAACAAATTTTTTTTGATCAGCTTTGCTCAAATTTTGTGATGTTCAATTTAGAGCTCACTATGATTCGCATGTTGTGATGATGGAGAAATCAAGACACTTGAAGCATTATCACCTTGACCATCATTTATATTGTCTAATTTGTTAATCCTATTTGCATGAGGTGTGCTAGGATAATCAACACTCGCAGCCATATATCCTTTCATCATTGAATATTTCAAGTTGTTCTCAATATCCATAGAAATTTGATATGCATGATGTAATGTTGTAGGATCTTTATCTCTTAAAAAATAACTCATCTTATTGTCAAATGCACCTAAATACACAACCAAAAATTCAGCATCATTTGGTCGCACATTTTCACAAATATCCCTTATTTCATTTGCAAATCTTAGGTTGAAAGCAAGAACCAACTCATCTTCATTTCTATGGATTTCCATAATTTTTTTCTTACCATATTTGGATTTACCCTTTTACCAAATTGTTCTACAAATGCTATCATAAATTGATTCCATGAAGCTATAGAACATACTGACAAATATGAGAACCAATCTCTAGCATCTTCCTTCAAAGACTAAACAAAAAGCTTCATGACAACATGCTCGTGATTTACCTCATAATCTCCCATCATATCCATGAATGCATACAAATTCTTATAAATTTACTATGAACTCTGCCCTGTGAATTTGGGAAATTGTTTCCTAACATTTTTAGGAATCAGATTTAAGAAACCTTGAATACCACTAAAATCCAATGGAATATATCTTTTGATAGAGAAATTATTTTGAGGGCAAGATAAAAATTGTGTGCCCTACATATTCTTACATGATGTTTCACAGGGAAACTTTCTTGTATCCATATTTAGTCATTATCAACTTCACATTTGGTTATAAACTGCCTCATTCACTAATTTGACCATGATTTTAAGATATAGATCAAACATTCGTGCCTTAAGCTTCTCAGAGACATAATTCAAAAATAAGCATACTTCTTCAACCCATTGCAGATATTACACATTAGAAGTATGAAAATGATTACTACTATTCCATTTCTTAGTGTTGTTTCACCTAATAGGGAACCATTTATCATCTTAAGTCTTGAAGACTTCCCATAAACTACTCTCAAACATACTAATATTTTCTTTAGATTTATGAGAATACCTCGAAACTTATAGCAACTGTGAATCTTTCCTCTTGACTAAAAATTATGAAGATCTGGAACTTTCCTTCACATCTTTAATAGGTTCTTTAGAAAAAGTAGCCACCTCTCTTCACAAAGAACTGCACTTCATGCAGTATGAAGCTCTTTCAAAGATAAATCTCATTCTGGATCTTCTCCAATAGCGGAGTCACACATAAATTCTTTGAACTTTACTACAACAATACCTCTTCCAAGTCATAGAACTTCTCAACATCTGAACCAGATGTTTAGATCCGCCAAATGCTTGACTTTGTGATATTATAGTCTGCAACTGGAGATACAAAAATTCTCCCCAGCGGAGTCACCAATTTTGTTGGTTTTTTTTCCAGCTGAACCTTGAAATCCTCTAAAGGGTACCCAACACTTATGCTCAAGAATCTTCAAAGTCAATGGCCAACAAACAAGTAAGAGATTTGAGGCCCTTACTTCTACTCTTCGGGATTTTTGAAACCTAGGAGGGTATTCTTTATCATGTTCATGTGATATTTATTTATTCAAGAACATTTCTCCACATAGATCAATTCCTATAAAGTGAAAATAGATATACTTCATTAAATATTTTCTTGACCTTTAAACAAATTATTATCTACTACAAGGAATAAGATGGTACTTCATATTGGTGCATTGTAATTGAAAGTTTTTTAATGATTTTCATTCTCGTTCCAAATCCCTAGTTAGGTGCATTGCTAACTCACTAATCTTTAAGATAATCTAATGAAGAGACCAGTGCTTCATCTATTGGGCTAATGGAGTCACATTTGCAATAACCAACAATATCGTAGCCATTTAACTCAAAAATTGGTGGACAATTGTTATACTACTTTGTAGTATTCAACTCACTATGTCTAGAATATAACTTCTTACCAAATCCTATTCTCTTTCCTCCCAAAGCTATGACCTTATTTTAGAATTTAATCAATTCTTTGAATTGAAGCAGAAATAAACCCACTCATTCAATTAAAACAACTGAAGATAAATGAAAATATCATTAACCATTTCATTCATAATTTACAAGAGAATATAGGAGAGTATACGCTTTAGAACTAATATTTTCTTTCATAACTGTTGTTATTGTAAAACTATTTTAAGATCACTACATACATGAGTCATACCCAGACTCCTTACTATTCTATTCATCGATCTTTTTTATAAATGGCTCCTTCCTGAGCTTAGCTTTTCACCTAGACGATTCTGAGACTCAAAACTCAAACCTCTATAATCAGCCTTGAAATCCCTTTTATAGAGTAAGGGAGAAACAAGCAACAGGCTAAATTACAATTACATTTCATTTCATTTTAAAACTAATTTCACCTGAATTCGATACATTCCCTAGATAGTTACACGTAATCATTTAGAAAAAAGTGGAAAGCAAAAGAACAAAATTCCACATGATTTGTTGAACAAAACCAATCGAGCCACCAAAAGGTAACATTAATTGTTGCAACATCCTCCAAATTGCATGTCCACGTTGATCAAAAATATTCTTCATCATACCAGTTGAAAGGCACCCAAGTCAGCACAAAGGACAAAAACCAACATATGCAGAGAAAAGCGAAAATGTCACCAAGGCAATATTATTGAATCAAAATGAAAAAACCAAGAAAAAGATGCAATCCTACTCAATTAGAACTAGGGTACACATGCCCACTTCATGTCCTTGTAGAGACTGGAGAATCCACCCCTTCATCTTCATCAGAGTCCATCAAACTAGCCATGGTGAGTAAGTAATGGCGATAGCTTGAGTCAGTTTCAGCCTCACTATCGGAGGGACCATCCGAGATTTCAATGGGAGAAATATGTCATCCCATGTAAGCCCAATTATACTTATTCTTCCTTTGTGCTTCCCTCACAATTTTCACAGGCTCTTTCCCTTTAGATTTGATCGCTTCTCCCAATATGACTTGGCTCCTCAAATGATAATTTCTCTTCACACCAACCTACACCAACTTCTTACCGTGGGCACCCTTTTTTCCCTTCTCCTTTGGAATTATTATAACTCTAGGTATGTTTTTCTCATTCTCAGGAACATCATCTTGTGACTCCAACAAACTGAGTCTTCTATACATTCATGTTGGGGAAGCAGATACAATGGACTTACTCATTTTCACTGAAAATAAGTTGAGAGCAATAAAACCTCACAATTGCAGATTGACCCTTCACTGGTTTCTCAAAAGGATTTTGCAAAAACAAGACACTCAAATCCTCACAATTCCTATGAACCTAAAGAGATTGCAGAATATAACATTCTCACTACCGTTCTCACATACTTAGAATTTTTCAACTTCTGATTGCAATTGTGAAAAAAAAGGCTATCAACTCCCATTTATCGAGCAACTTGAGCGTGTGAATCATCAATGCTCAAAGAAGGCCAACACGAGTGAGCAGACGATCAATGACTGCATTTCGAATCACAATTGTTAATCTCCCAAGTACCTTAAAACTTGTTTATCATCTTTAATGATTGCAGGAGAGAAATTATTCACGTGCATCAGGATTGAATTTGAGTAATCCTTAATGTTCACTTACACAAAGAAAAGCAGCTATTATTTTCATATCTCTAGTTTTAAATAATAGTCGTCGATCTCCTGGTGAAGTGTCGTGTTGAACGACTCAGATTGAGTCAACAAGATTTGAATTCCATCCCCGTCGCTCGCAAATCCATCAACCAATGAAAATATGTCAGCTAGATGCCAACTCATCCATCCCTAGGCTCCACCATCTTCTTTCGAGAGTAGGAAGAGATACATGTGTCGTTAGCCCGCTAACCCCACTACCTTTTAGAAAACATTATTTTAATCTTGAGGGGTAGTAGGGAACGACAAAGATCAACCCACAACATTGCATCTTGATCATTGATTTAGAACCTTGAAGCACCGAGCATGATAGTGGGGACCAGACCCCACACCTGTAGCGATACATGTGTCCTTAGCTCGTTGACCCCGTTTCATTTTAGAAACTATTATTTAAATCTAGCAGTGTTGGCGAGGAGCAGTCACGATCTAACCTTCATATCCGATGGTCAGTAAATCTGCACATGTAACAAAGTTAGTTTTAAATATGTTTATCAAACAAGGTCGATGAGACCTAGACCCTCAAGAAATGACTTAAGACTTAAGTCATTCAATACAAAATCTTTAGCCTGACCATAGGAAATATTAAAATGATGAAAAGGCGCTTGGTGACCGACAAACCTAGATCAGGGGGCTGGTAATAAGGCAATTCTAATGGCTCAAGATAGAACTCAAAAGATTGGAAACTGAGTGTAACAAGTCAATGAAGAGATAGAACACCCAGGGTTAAAATCAAGCAAATATAAAAATGAGGGTTTTTTAGACCAAAACCCTAAACCCTACCCTAAGGAAAAGAGGAAATAGAACATAACCAGGCAAAGAATTAGCTCAAATTCTCATAATTTTAGAATCTCTACCATTACCTCTCGCAATAATTCCATTTAATTCCCCATCGAACACATATACACCTCCATCTCAAAACACAACCAACGATGCCATCCTTAACTAACTTTTACAAAATGTTTCATCCCTTCAAAAGAAAATTTCCACCATAAACAAAAATCAAAATGGACAACTTACATACTATATCAAAAGAAATCCCTTATCCTTAGGGGTGATCCCATAAAACTAGTTTGCAATTCCGTTGAGGAAGGAAAATTGCAAAAAATGCCCCCATGGAGAAAATTTTGGTTTTTGCAGGGTTTGAACGAACTAGTGGTTCAACCAAACCCAAAGGGGGTTCGACCAAACCCCCCTTCGAGTGAACCATAATCAATGATAGGACACACATTTTTCATGTTTCTAGAATGGAAACAAAAGAAAATTTTGAAAAAAAGGGGTGTTCGCTCGAACCCCCCTTCGAGTGAACCCCCCTTTTTCCTCCTTCTCCCCCTCTTGCACCAATTTTTTTCCATTCAAAGCTTGGGTTTAGGATTAAAATGGAGGATACTTCACAAACCCAACTGGATGATGGTATTCCTCAAAACAAGCTATCCATTGAATATAATTTTAATATGTTTTGGTTTTATTATGTTTTTTTTTTAGTTTGATTAAACATAGGTTTTTCACTGAAAATCAAGCTCTATATTTTGCACATGTGGAAAAATAGCAAGTTATCAAAAAAATTTAAATATCAGTGCACTAGATATTGATGTCCCTAATCCAACAAAAAACAAATGAATTTCAATACATACAAAAAAAGTTATGCTTTAGCTAGTGAATCATGTCTAAATTGTAACTAGTTTGACTTTGAAACTTAATTACAAAAAAAAAATTCAATGAAATGCTATAAAACCAATTCCATGCACTATATATTGTAGTTACAAATCTAAATCTGAAAAAAAAAAAAAAATTATCCTTCATAGAAAAAAAGTTGTGTGTTAGCCAATGACATCACTCTTTAAATATGGTGTTTACTGTTAAAAACTAGTTTTCAAAGGAGATGGAAAAAGAAGTGCAATATAATTCCAAAAAAAATGAAAAAATTATATTTAGAATCTATAGACAAAATGTCACAAATCACTATTTTGCATCATCTTCAAATTCCTCATGGTTTAGCTGCTATAGGTGCGCGAAAGTGAAGATTTAGTTAAAAAAAATAGTTCAATGTCCAATTTGGCCAAAAATTGTAAACCAGTATTGTGGGATCACCCATAGAGATATTGAGAATGTCGTTACCACAAGGTATAGAGATTCCTAGATTTGAGAAATATGGGGGGAAAGGAGATCCTTCTAACCATGTTTTCACTTACACCACCTTATGTAGTGATTTCATCCTTGAAGATAAACTCTTGGCTAATCTTTTCCCTAGTTCCTTGAGAGATACCACTTTAGAATGGTTTTCCTTATTACCGAACAACTCAATTTTTTCATTCAATGAACTTGTTGAGGCCTTTATAAACCATTTCCAAGTGAACATGACTCCTAAGATGACATTAGTTGATTTGATGAGATGTAAGACAAAGGATGATGAAAAGGTTATTGACTTTATTTTACACTACCAAATACTTTATTCCCAAATCGACGTAAAGATTCTCGATCCTCACCTTCAACGAATGTTCATTGAAAACTTGTAACTAAGATACAAGATAAGCTTGGCATGGTGAATTTCCCTTCCTTTGTACACTTGTGTACTGCCCTTCATGATTATCAAAACTTGGTTAGTAGTCGTGAAACAAAACCCACCTCTAGCCATCCTAAAAAGTTTGAATCTACAAATTAAAACAATTATCAACCTTTTAGGAAACAAAATAAAGGATTCCTTCAACTTAATCCCCCTCAACCAACTCAACATGTTGGTATCCAAGTGGCTGCTATAAAGAAGACAACTTCTTTTACATTTGGGGATCTAGCTAGATAATTTACTCCCCTACTCAATACCCTCCATAACACAATGTTACAACTTCTAGAACAAAAGATGATTTCCTTAACTCCCGTTAAAACTTTTGATCCTAATAAGTCTTTACCTCCGAATTTTAGATTAAATTCATATTGTCATTATCACCAACAAAATGGACATGATGTATATAACATTGTAAGCATCTTAAGAATATTGTGCAAGACCTCATTGATTCTAGTTGATTTCAAATTGGAGGTATTAATGATCAAGGAAATAATTTTGTTGCCCCTCCTAACCAAAACATGCAAATCTTTACCAACCCCATGCCAAATCATAATATTTCATTTTCCAAACTAGTGAAACTAAGAAGAACGATGTGATGAGTGTTGACATGGATGATGAAAATGTGGATATTGATAAACAAGGTCCTATGGATACTAATGAACAAAATCCTATGGTGTTAGGGTTCAGGTAGATTGGAGCAATAAACATTAACAATTATATGCAGATTAAATAACCTAGAAATAACAATGAAGAATAACAAAAAAGAGATCAACACAGAATTTAATGTGGTTCTCCCAATATGGGTTACATCCATAGAAACTTGACCATCTGATGATTATATTATCCAATGCAAAATATATTACAATCTCGCAAACACCAAACCACAACATACATCCCAACCACTTATAACAAGTTTTTGGAAGCTTCTAGAATTAGGGTTTTACAAAGTCATTTTCATTTGTCAGTTAAAAAAATAACTACCAACCCCTTGACGTGTTAATAGGAAAACCTTGATGTGTTAATGGGAAAACCTTGACATGTTAACGAGAAAAAAATTCAAGGGTTGCATCCCTGAACCCCTGCTATCAAGGGTTGTCGCCCCCAAACCCTTGTTATTCAGGGCTACCACCCTTGAAACCCCGTTGTCGGGGGTTGTTGCCCCTGAACCCCCGCACCCGACCCTGGACCCTAGTGAGGATACGCAAAGAGTATACATTATTTGCATGATCAGTCACCGCCAACCAACAATCTCCTACCATGATCAGGCTCCATACCAAACAATCTCCCACTTGGAGATTGGTCCTGGACGACACCGCTGTATTTTGAACTCCCAGTGGGTTACAGGTCTAGCTAGTTTCTTATGTCCACCATTATCAGTTGTGTAGTCCAATGGAAACTGATCAGGATATCAATTTCTCCCATATAACTACCTTTGTGAACATATCTTTAGGATTCTCACTTGTGTGAAATTTATCCAACTTCAATTGTCCATCCTCCAAAATTGACCAGATGAAGTGGTATTCTAAGTTTTATGTGCTGCATAGTTGAATTCTTAATAGCTCTTTGTCTCCACTGTTGCAAGAAATTGGTGAAATATTCTCCTTTGTTTTGTATGAGATTATACAATTCTTCTAGGCTTACATCCATGTCAAGATTAAAGGAGAAGTGATCTATGAATTTATCGGTGATTTCTTGAAAAAATTTGATACCTGGAGGTAGTTGAGAAAACCAATCCATGGCAAGACTTGTTAAACTCTGGAGGAAGAGGTGCATTAAATAAGAATTTTTGTAGGCAACCTCCATACACATGACGTCAAACTCTTTGACATGGTCCATAGGACTTCGTCTCCCTTTGTATATCAAATTTTGGTATTTCAAAGATAGGAGGGAATGGTACCATTGTGATGTTTCGATCGAATGGATAGGGACATAAGTTTTGTGTATGGAGCTGCATTATCTTTCCTATCCAAAGATCTTTCATTTCTTGTGACAACATCTTAAGTTGTGATGCTAGATCTTGCGGGTTTGGTGGAGGAACATGTGTTGCATATTTTAGGATGGCAGATGGGTTGTACATGGGATTCTGATATGATAAGGTGTTGTATGGATTATATGGTGGTGTGGGATTTTGTGAGGGAGATTGAGGTGTTGATGTATATGTTCCTAATGTGTTCGGGCCGATGATGTTCTTTTGAGGGTTATAGTATAAACTTTGTTGTTGTTGTTGGGAATACTACTGAGCTAGTAAGGCTTGTTGTTGTTGTTGAGCCACAAGGGTTGCTTGTTGGGATTTTTTTTGTTGTTGTGATGCTAAGGCTTGTTGTTGAGCTTGTTTATGTTGTTGTGCTACTAAGGTTGCTTGATGGGATTGATGTTTTTGTTTTTCTAAGGTTGTTTGTTGTTGTTTCTATTGTTGTGCTACTAGGGTTGCTTGTTGTTGCTGTGTTGCTAGGGTTGCTTGCTCTTGTTGTTGTTGCTACTGTTGGATGGCTTGCTAATAAGCCTGTTGTGCTTTTTATAAAGCTAAGGCATGTGCTTCTAATGTAGGATCATGTGGTTGTTGGGACATCTAATCGATTTTGGGTGTTGATGTTTTGAGTGGGTTGTGGGTTGTTGATGAGAGTTTGGGGGGTCCCTTGGTTCAAAATTCCTTGTAATATGGTGGATTGATATAGAGAAATGTAAGTCTGAGGTCCCATTTGATTTTACATGGTGAAGGGGACCATGGGGAAAGATGATGATGGTGCTAGTAGATTTTGTGATGGTAATAAAACACTAGGACCTTGATTCCATTGATTGAAAAGGTTCCCTTGTCCAATGTCTTGGGGATTTCCTTATGTTAGGGATGTGGACAAGGTATTAACTTGGTTGATGGGATTCACGACCAAGGGATTTTTTTGATTTAGATTGATGATGGATGGGATGGATTTTTTTTGTGAAACCAAGGGTGTAGATGAACCAGTCGGAGGATCGGATAGAGATGCCCCTATTTGCATTAAGGGTTGACTTTGTGTCAGGGTGTTGGCATGCCCTTGTGGGTCGATTTGAGATGCTTGGTACACACTTCCTTGTGTGATGTTGGGTACACTTGTGGTATTTGTGGGGATAGATGAAGATGGGTACCCAAGATATGTTAAGGTTGTCATGGATTCATGAAGTGTAAGTGGTTTATGTTGAAGCAAGGGGTGTTTGGGAATGGTAGAAGCACCAAATGTTGGCGTCCAACTGGTGTTTTGAGGTGGATTACTTTTGAGATTACCCACAAGAATGTTGCTTTCGAATGGAAGAGTTAGACCAAATTCCTTGGCAAGACTAGTTGCAAGACTGGGAGTGGATGTTTGGTTTAGCACTAGCAATGGAGTTGTGAAACCTTGTGTCAGAGGTTACATGACAAATGATGGGGAAATTGGAGCTATGTTTTTTAAGGCTTGGTGTTCCATGATTTCCTCCCTAGTAAGTTCAAATGAGTTATTTGTAATATCTTCTATCTCATATGGTCCTGATGGGGAAGATGGTTTTTGTGATGGGGTAACTTGACTTCTTATATCAAATTCTTGAGGATTTGGATCACTTGAGGTGAATGTGACTTTGGTTTTCTCCATGATCTTCTCTTGTCTTTACTATAAATTTTGGGTCACCTATGGGAGAGTTATGTTGAGATTTGTAATGTTTAAACTCTCAAGTTGACTCAAATCTAGGTAAAAGGGATTCTCTAAGTCTTTTTGGAGCAATGATGATAATGGGAGATGAAAAGATGAATGATGTGGGAAGTGATTTTTACAAACATCTTGGGACAACACTTTTGACTTAAGAGTTTGATGTTTGATGTTTGGATAAATGATGTTTATGAACTTTGAAACCTTTAGGGTAGACTCATGATCTTAGATTCATTTCACATACAAAGTAGCTAAGTTAGGGGTTGGTTTGATAGATGTTTAAGTCAAAAAGTGTTGGTGTATTCAAATTTTTTGAAAAGTTTGGTGAAGTGAAGGATTAAATTTGATGAAGGGGTGGATGAAATGTTTGACCCAATGTTGACTTAGAGTGAACCTTTGTTTGATGAAACCAAGGTGGTGAGAAATATGTTGGATCTCTAAGGTTTCTAATGATTTAGAGAAGTTCAAGATCATGAAAAATACCAGGGTTTTGACTCCAAAAGAATTCATACAAGTTTGGATTGTTCCTTGAAGCATGTTTATAAAAGTTCCTTACCAACCTGTTTCTATTTTTGTAAAGTGCTAAAAGGTGTATTTTGATGGATTTTGGACTATGATGCCTAAGTTTGAAGTGACAACTTGTAGACCTTCTCTTGGGGATTTTGATTTTTCATGAGATCATCTAAGCCTAAGTTTGGAAAAAAAGACCAATTTTTTGACTTAAATGAGAGGTTTGTATTGAGCATACATGTCTGGATCATTCAGGGGAACAAGTCTATAAAACCTTGTTGCCAACTTGTTCCTATTGCGGTACTTTTTTAGGATACGTCTTTTAATGTACTTTGAACTATGATGTCTAAGTTTGAAATAGCGACATTTAGACCTTCTCTTGGGGATTTTGATTTTTCATGAGATCATTTAGAGAAGTTAAGATCATGAAAAAGATGATATTTATTGCCACGCGGGTGGTGGTGATATGAGCCTTCTAGCCACAATATCAGCTTGTTCCTCTTCTTCGTCTATGATATATGTTTTGTTTCTCCACTAGGTTGATTTTTCTTTTATTTCAAAATTGAAGCTTCTCAAACTACTAATTATATCAATTTGTTCTCCTTCAATGAGTTCAAAGTTTGGTTGAATGATAACGAGCATAAGATTGGGTTGTTCAATTGGAGTGATCGGTCTCCAAATGGTCATGTGGGGTTCAATTTGTTAATTTATCTTGGTTAAGTGAGTTTCTTTTACCACAAAAACTTGACTTGATTAAGTTCAAACTAAATTTCTATGTCAAAAACATCATCAATTCCACAAGGTTCATTTTGTGAAAATCATGAGGTTAAAGCCATAGTTGCCTATGTTAACTTTGGGAAGTATATATTGAGATATAAACCAAAATATTTATAATTCTCTAAGAATAAATTCTTAGGACAATCATTAATATCAAGATTTTTTCAAAGGGTATCCATACTTAGAACAAAGGGTTTGAAATTTTGAAAAGACTTTGTTGATGTTTCTTTGCAATGTTTTGGAACCAAGCAAAGTATTAAATGACTCGCAAGCATTTACCATCCTAGGTTCAGAAGATACTACTTGTTGAATCCCCACTTGGATTTCTCCAAACACTAAGATAATGCAAACACTTAAGAGATTTAGTGACAATGGCTCCCCCTTACACGGCACACACTTCTCAGGTACACCAAATCTCAAATCCTTAAGATCCATAGATAAAAAGGATTTTTCTATTTCCACAATGAATAGTAAAATGTAGGGTGGCTTCGAAATGACCATTCCTGCACTAGCAAGCATAAAGGTTTTTTTCTTCTAAACAATTGTTTCTTAGTAAGGACTTTCATTCAAGGTGGCCATACATGCAACAAGATTAGCTCAAGATTATTTCAAGCAAGAGGCCTCCCAGTCCTTTCCTAAGAAAGGATTTTAATGTGTCACCAGACATTAGGTGCGGCACTTGTCGGTATGAGACATCCGCACTTGTTACTTATGACTTTCATCACAAACACATTTTTTATATAGTGGTTCAAAAGAGCTTGGTTTTAGCTTGTTACCACTTGGGTCATTCTCACCTTTCGAAGTGGGGTGGAAGGCCCTCTAAAGGTATACAAAAGCAAGGAAGTACATTTTTTTTTATCTCCTAGATCGCACAAAGCGCAAGGAGAGAGCATACACAATGCCTTTTCCTCACACTAGTATGGGGTTCATTTTAAATCCAAATCAAAATATGTGGTTGGTTATACAAAAATTCAAATGAATGCTTTTGATTCTCAAGATCATCGAGTGGCATGAGAGAAGAGCATACACATTCAATGACGAAAATATAAACCACAAGACATGACAAACACTTGTTAATTTTAACCCTCAAAGCAAAGGTAATTTCATTTTAAGTACCAAACTAAGTATGAAAGTTGTATTGTTCAATTTTAAACCGATAAGAAAAATGATGTGAGGGTTCAATTTTAACCAATTTGAGCATTCATTTTAAAACCCAATAGAAAGATAGTGTGGTCCTAAAGCATGATAAATGGGTTATAATTGCCCCAAAAGTATCACAACACTTGTTACAATTATAATTAAAATGATAGTAGTATTCTTCTTCACATCAAGTTGTATTGTCCAAACCTGAAAAACCCAGTTATCCTAAGAAAGCGAGAAGTTAGTGATGTGTTTGAAAAGTAGAGAAAATAAAAAATTTAAAGCGCATGCTGAAAATTACCCACTATTTTTGCTTATCAATAAAAACCATTGCTATTCATGATAGCATCTCCATAAATCAAATGAGCATTGCTCTGGTGAAAAATAGTGTCACTCTACAGTAAGACAATGATGATGATAGCATCGCTATTTGGTGGCGTCGCCATTTTTAAATTCTTAATACTTCTAAAAAGTATTAGCATCATCGTTTGTTTTAATCAGCGTCAGTGTTTTAATTAGGTGTTGGTTTATTAGATGGAAATAGTGTCGTTATATGGTGACACCTTACAAAGACATCGCTAAAATCTCCTGGAGCGTCACTGTATCTGCAAAAACTAGAAAAGAAAACTTCGAGAGAAAAATTTGTCAAATGTGATCGGTTAAGCCCTCCCTCTAGTGCCAAAATGTGACCAACGGATTAGTATGGGCTAACTACACTTGATCCATGAGGCTATGAAGCATAATCGTGCCACTAAATTTCAATCCCAATAGAGATCATTCAACAAAATTAAATTAGGAATCCATTAAAAAATTAACATATTAAACTACAAAAGTTATAGAAAGACCTATTCCAATCCATTTAAACTTATCCTATTGGGGGAGTGGTGTCGCATTGATGTGGAACGATGACCCTTTCCCAATCCCTCAGATAATTAGCTTATTTCAATTAGTTTTATTAAAGAAAATTGATGAAACCATTGTGAGATGTGTGATGAAACAAGATTTTAAAGCTAAATGAACAAGATGCAAGCTATTTTAACATTATTTACTGTAAAATTATCAAGATGTGTGAGTGCAAAGCTAATCTAAATGGATTCTAAGCTAAAAATATTGAAACCCTAATTACCAAATAAGCTACATGAATGCATCTACATTACCATGGAAGCCATTAATGGAAGCTAAGATAATTAACGCAAGTGATTAAGCTAAAATGATACTAAATAAATGCTAAATATGAGTGTGAGTGTGAGTGATTTCAACAACATGATTTTGCTCTGAAAAAAGATGGATCTATTTGTCTTCAACTAGTGACCTATTTATAGGAGGACAAATGAGAAATGAAGGGTTGAGATCAAAAGGTTAATCAATGGTCAAGGATGGAGGAAAAAATGAGACATGGATCATGGATTCTCATCAATGGATGGGAATCAATGATCACATGGATCAAGGAAAGAATCAAGGGCTCTCATTCCTTCAAACAAACACACTTTTAACTTGCACAAGAAGTCTTGTAAGTTACCTTGCACATGAATTCTCCTAAGTTTGTTATGAAAGATGATATTCCTTTTTTCAAATAAGTGAAGAAGAGATAATATTCTTTGGAATATTCTCATGGGTGAGGGAAATAGATATTTAGCAAAATAAAACAAAGTTTTAATGTGTAAAAGGGGAAGGAATATTCCATGGAAATATTCCATTTTGGAGGAATGTGCAAAGGAGGAATATTCCCTTGCAAGTTGGGGGAATTAGATTTAATTAGGTAATTGATAATTAAACAAAGGTTTGATTATGCAATTAGGGGAATTTCATGATTTTCATTAAATAAAGTGATTTAATGAAAAGGGGAAAAGTGGAATAATATTTAATTAAATAACTTAGGGTTATTTAATTAAATAAGAAGACTTAAGGATTTAAATTAAATAACTTGATGTATTTAATTTAATACGACGAAGTGTTAGCATGAAAGGGGTGAATTAACTTGATTAAATTAATTAGGTTAATAGATACGAAAAGAGGATGTGTTTCAAGACAAAATGATGCTAGTATACCTGATTCAAGTGCATGATATCATTCAGGACATTTTTAAGTGTCTAAATTAGGGTTTTATGATTCAAGCAAGCATTCAAGTCAAGATCCATATCATTTGAACAAGAGTCAAGATCCACATTCATACTAGCCATTTCATACATGTTTGCATCCTTTTATTCTAAGGTTTGGTGAGTTGCAACATTGCATATTGGTTCATTCATCGTTTATTCTTTCTATTTGATTTCATATCAAGGTTTGATTACCAAAATGGGGTTTGACCAAGGCAAACCAATTATCCACTAATAAAACAACATTTTTCCCTCTCTTTAGTGTGTGATTTATAAATCTAGGTTGAAGAAACATTAAAGAGCAAGATTGGAAAGAAGTTGTCAAGTTTGCAAAGTTGTCAAAGTTGCCACCTTGTTTACAAGATCACTAAAAGAGGCCTACAGAGTAGAATTTATCATTTCAAACTTGAAAATTAGATTGAGAAGGAAGAGCATAAACAGGAGAGAAGATTCATATCTTGACCTTTCGAAAAAGTTGAACTAGACCGATACTTCACTTTTGGTGTATGAGTCTCAGTATAGGCCTTTTTCTATATTTCAGGAGTTCCAGACTTGTCACTGCCAAATTCCTATTCTTTCCCAGAAACCCTAATCTGGGACTAAATCACCCAGCCTAGCATATGAGTCCTAGTGTGCATTAAATTCAACATTTTCAGCATTTTAGACCTTGTTCCAAGCTTCTACAAGTTTCCAGGTGCACCTCTTTGATTTCTTAGTTTATTATTTTGATTTGTATTCATTTTTAGGCCATTCATTTAAGTTTTACATAGCATTAGGTTTTATCATTAGATCTTTCATGTTACTAGTATTTACAAGCCCTAGCTTGGTGGTGAACCCCCTTTTCATCTCTAAACATACCCTAGGACAACCTTTAGTAGATCTCTTTCGTTCATTCCATCCTTGCATTGAGATCTCTAGGGTTTCCTTGAGTGAAACTAAGTGAAATAGGACATTATCCCTTGTGTTCCATCTCCTAAAAGGTGGAGCACCCTATTTATTTGTTTTCATCTGTTATAGTAAGTTGATATGAAGACTATTTGGGAGAATGATTTGTATTCCTCCATTGTTAAAGATATGGTCTTGCAGTTTGGGATTTAGTGCATGTGTTATGTCAATGTTGCACTCCTATATTTTTCAGGTCACCAGTGTTGCCAAGGAGGTTTTTGATAATTGCAAAAAGGTTGGAAATTTTGTTGGTTGTCTCGATTGGTCTAAAAAATGCTCCACATTTCTCTACTTGATGTTTTTGCTCCTGCAGCTTGGTGGGCATTCTCTCAGTTTTTGTGCAGTGTCTCAATTCAGTTTTCATGTAATGAAGTGATCCACAAGTTGGTCTGATAATGTTCTATCTCATGGTTGTGTTTTTAGTGCTTCTGGGATGAAGTACTTTATTTCAATTTTGTTTGTGGTGGTTGTTGGTGGCAAGACAATAAGAAATAATTTTCCAAAAAAAAAATTGGATGTTCATGGAACATCTCTGTGTGGTCCGCACATCAATAATTGATCTCTTTGGTGTCGCATATTGTGTTGAGTTGGTTTTTTGGGAAAATTATTAATATCTAGCCAATAGGGTTTGTTCTCTTGCTTGTGCTATGTGCTTGGGGGTTTGTGTCAACATATGTATTTGTGTCCTGACCTATCTTTTTGAGAATCACATTGAGTGAATTCAATTGAAGATGTGTTTTTGGGTTGATTGGTAATGTTTTACATGTTTCATCCTCATGTTTCCTTGTTGTCGACTTAGGTTGATGTGTGCTTTTGTGTGAGTTGTTTGGATCACATTGGAATATGTAATAAGATTGTTTTTGGTCCTCTTTATCTTCTGGATAGGACCACATTCTATTTTTGTGGCTGACCTGTTGAAACCATTGTTTACATATTCTTTTTGGCTGACCTAATTGATGTTTTGAGATCTTGTGGTGGATATATATGCAAGAAAATTTTAGTTGAAAGATGAGAGTTTGTGTGGTGGTGTGCAAAGATGAATTAATGTAGTAAATTATAGAAAATTACAATCAAATGAACTTTAACGCCTTAGTCAATAGAGTGTACTTTTGACAAATGTTGTAATTCATAAATCTTCATGTATCCTTCTTGAGATAGTGAATCTCATTAGGTCATTGTAATTTGTATCTTGCCTTGGGTTTTTGTGACTCAATAATGCAATCCCTTTGTATCTTTCCCTAAGGTTGTGCACCTTAGCTTGTAAGTCCTTCTAGGAGCAATGTGCTTCCTTAGGCAATGAGCCTTAAAACAAACTATAATTCTATAAGCAACGAGCTTCTATATTGAGATATTTCTCTATATGGTTTTTCCCTCGGGTTTTCCATGTAAATTTGGTGGTCTTGTGCATGTGTGTTCATTGTCTTATCTTTCATTACTATTGATATGTTTAAGTGGTTTTGATCTATTTAAGAGCTGCTAATTTGGTTAAGGGTTAGTGGTCTTGTAAATAGTTTGATTTTGTACATTGTTGAAGGGTTTAAAGATCTAAATATTTTAAGTTTTGATTGATACTAATTCACCCCCCTCTCAGTATTTGGGTGTGTTCAACACATTATTCTTTAGCTTTTAAAGAATAAATTTGGATATGAACTATATTAGGTCAATCTTGGTTAGCCACAACAATAGCTCATTGACTACTGATTAGGAAACATGACTATTTATAATGCAACTAATCTTAAATAAATATTTGTATACCCACCTACTAAACCTTCTATGTAATATGACAAAAAAATTGTATAGATGATGTTATAGATTCAAATGAGGAAGATTCATCCACACTGGCCATGGCCACAATAGCCAAACATCTAGAATAATACCAAGTGTAGGACGATAAGGATGAATTTCCCTTTTAAGATAAAATATAGTTGGATGTCTATAAATGGCTCTAGATATGCTCAAGGTACTATATAAAATAATTTAAAAACCCTTTTGCAAATGAAATCTCACCTCAACTAGGCTACCATCATGTAAGCACACTACACCATCTAATTCCTCATTCTTGTCCCTTAAACACATTTATTATCCCTTATAAGTAAATGCAGTATGTTCATTCAAGGACAAAACAAGGTTCTATTTGACTACATAAGCAATTATCCATTAAAATTTGGTTGATAGATGTAGAGGAAGTACATTTAACCAAGATATTATAAAACCACAGATAAGATTTTTCTTGGGAGTATAAATATATAAAATAAATTCATCCAATAATTTGTGTGTACCATATCTACATTGAATATTTTCAACCCATGAGACAATCTGAGAGAAGAATTAAATTTTCTCTAAAAGAAACAATGAAAGAAGAGAGAAAAACTATTGCAAGTTGGATTCATCTATCCTATTTTTGACAACCAATGGATCTCACTAGGTTGAAAAATAATTGGAAATGGTATGTTTGTATATATTCTAGGGAGTTTAATAAAGAAAACGAAAAGGATTATTTTTATTTCCCCTTCATTGACCAAGTATTAGAAAACCTAGCTAGTAGCCATTATTTCTCTTTCTTAGATGGTTTTAATGGTTATAGATCCATGTGATTTTGGAGGATCAAGAAAAAACTACATTCAAGTTCTAATGGGAAACATATGCCTATATATTTAAATTGCCCTTTGGATTACGATTTCCCAACCACTTTCCAACGAGTTTCTCCTTGAAATCTTTGCAGATTTGACCAATTCTCGAGTTGAGTGTGCATAGATGATTTTATAGTCCATGGAAAAAATATTTTAGGAAGCCTTAAAAATTATAAACCATGTACTAGAATGGTGTAAAGAGCATCAATTATCCTTGAATCATGAGAAATTTCTTCATATGATGATTGAAGGAATCGTTCTAGGACATCATGTTTCTTAGGAAGGTATTAAAGTAGATCCTAAGAATATTAAAATCATTATGCACATTACTGCATTGCAAACTCGAACTAAACTAAAAAAATTCTAGGGCATGTTCGCTAATATATATAGTTCATTGAAGGCTTTAGTAAGATAACATACCCACTGTCTACCCTGTTGAGTAAGGACTCTAATTTTAACTAGAAGTTAGTGAGTTTCAACAATATTTTGAACCCATTAAGAAGTTCTTGATTACATCACTTGTTATCAAAGGACCGAATGGGTAGAACATTTTCACATTCACATAGATGTATCTAGCCAAGCAATAGGGGCTATTTTAGGACAAAAAAATAATTTAGAGGTATTCATTCCATTCACTACATTAGTAAGAACTTGAATCTAGCAAAGAAAAACTACATCACCACATAAAAAGTTTCTAGTAGTTGTCTATGCCATTAATAAAATTCATCACTACATCGTAGGGTGCAAAATAATTGTTTGTACTAGTCATTCTACAATTAAATACCTCATGAATAAAGTTGTGATTGGAGGAATAATCATTCACTAATTATTGTTATTGTATGAATTTGGCATAACTATCATTGAAAAACTATGTAAAGATAATGTGGTTGTTGACTTCTGTCAAGATTGATTATGTAGAGGATTTGTGAACTAGTGGATGACATTTTTCTAGATGAACACGTGTTTGCTATACCAATTCAATCTCCATGGTTTTTTTATTTGGTCAACTATTTTTTCACCAATGAGTTTCCTCCACATTTTAACCGAAAATCAATCAAGCGATTAACCAAGAATAGCTCTATATTTACATGGCTAAATTGTATATTATTTAAATGCTACCCTAATCATGTTTTTTAAATATCTATATAGGAAACTAAAGTATATGATATCATCAATGCATGTCATTATGAACCCTAAAGAGGACATTTTTCATCTCTACAAAGGAGACATAAGTTTCTTGGGCTAGCTAACATTGGCCTACCATGAGTAAGGACATACAATGATATGCCAATAAATATGACTAGTACCAATGGATGGTATATCCCACACTCTCTAGCGAAATACCTGTTCACCTTCAAGCGGTTCCTAAACCATTTTATAAGTGGGGAATAAAATTTGTTTTTCCTATTGATACACTCTCTAAGGTAATCACTACATCTTGATTTGCACTAATTATGCCACTAAATGGGTCAAAGGAAAGAAGTCCTTGCCTACACCATGAGAAGAGAAGGCAAAGCTACAAGGGTTCTTGTCTCATATCAAGGCCCACAATTCATATCAAATCATTCATAGAAGTCATTCACTTGTTTCCAATTGATGGAAGTTGATGGACCCTCCTGTTCAACAATGAAAAATTAAACATCTATCATAAATTGTTATCTAAATAAGAGTTCTTTGTAAAATTGAAATGTCAGATTGAGAATTTTACCCTAGAAGATATCTCTTCCATGGGTTTAATTCCTTGATTCTTGAGCACTTATCTATTAGTAAAAAACCACCAAATAAAAGGGTAGGGCCAAAAAAATAGAAATGGTGGACCTCTTCAAAAAAAAAAAGAGCTGAGGATTGAAAATAAAAAATGGTGGCCCTTTCACTAGAAAAGGAGAGAAGGAAGAAAATAAAAAATGGTGGTCTTCTTTTTTAATCTCTCTTTCATGAATTGGTTGATCTACCTAAAGATTTTTCCATGAACCATCTGAATCTTGAGTACCCCAAATCTACTGCCACTTATTGTAGAGCTCCAATGGGCACCCAAAATCATTTTTGTGACACCCACACTCTAGACAACTCCATTCATCACCTTGAGCCCTATAATGTGAATTCCATTCAAATGCAATGATGCTTATGAGGTAAGTACTTTACATATATATTTATTTTTCTTACAATAATTATGGTAACTATACCTGTACTAAATGGACCAAGTCCCCATGTGTATTACCTTTCATTCTATTCTCATGACAATATGTGGAATATTTTCCGTAAAGATATGAGGCTTGAATTCATATGATCTCTATTAGATCATCGAGCGAGTTTTACATTTTTTATGATAGATCACCCCCCTTCATATATAGTATGACATAGAGTGGAATTCATCATAGGTTTAGTTGCACTTTATTGAAGCATAATTATACATTTAATGTAGTATATAAAGGCCAAACAATCCCCAATACATTGTCAATAATTCACATCTTAATGGTATAATTAAAATTTGAAATGGCTACCAAAGAGGTGAAAGGCATCTCACATGAGTCATCACTAGGAAAGAATAATGGTAAGATTATAGTAATAGTGTTGGATTGGGGTGGATCACAGTTAGTGTAAATTCATTACCATTATGATGCCTATTCATCATGGTATGATATCCACATACAATTCATCATTACCATGTGTCATTTTTTACAAGACAAATAGATAATTGATTGCAATACACATGAATTCATGCAAAAATCACTTTCATAATCTATAACCATCACCTCAGTTATCTCCATAACACTTTGATCTATCACATTCTTCCATTTGTCAGTATACAGATTTGAAGCTCTCTAGAGTTTTACATTATTCTATTTGCATGAGTAAAAACGTTGTCAGGGAAGCCATGATATGGAAGAGGAAGTCCAATCCAAAAAATGTATTTTTTTGACCCCCTAAGTGCAAAAATATTTGCATATGCTAGTTGTTTGGATTTCTTGATAAAGTTTGAGGGGTTTGAAATGGATTTGGTCAAGTAATTTGTACAAAATTACCACCTTCTATTTTCCATGTTAAAAAGCATTCTCATTGCAATAATTTCTTCCATAATCAGCTAGCTTGTAGGAATCCCTAAATCTTCTAATGAGGAGCTCATTTAGAGTAGAGAGATATGGTATGTGAATTCTTCTAGTGTGGGTTTCTAATGAGGCACAACCACACTTTCATGCTAAATTTATGTGGGAAAAGTAAAATTGATGGGATTTATTTCTCTTCTCCACAACTATATGGAATAGGAGAATCAAATAGTCAAATAACACAACTCTCAAACTATTTTCATTATAAAAATTTAAGAATAGGATCACCACTTTGAGACGTAAAAACCTTACATAAGATTGCTTCAAGGAACCACCTTAGATTGATAAAATTAAATGATAGGAAACAAGCAACCTATAATGATACTGTCACTAATCTTAGTAAAGGTCATTGGGTGGTAGCTAAGAGGCTCTTTAAATACTTATGAGGTTCTACAAAGTATTCTATTTTATATTTGGGTGGTACTTTGAGTGAATTATAACTAACCTATGAAGGGCATGTAGAAGACTTATAACTGGCCTATAATAATTTCATAGGTCACTTGGACCATGTCTGCATTGGTGTTGGTGGTCCCTATATTAGACGTACAAGGGAATTATAACTAGCCTATAGGGGGCATGTTGATGAACTGTACCTAGTAGAGAAACTATAAATTAATTACAATACTCTTTATATATTTATGGATATGTAGACTTAGATTGGGCATGAGATATTTATAGAAAATTGTCTACCCATGGCTATGTGTATAACTTATTTAGTGTTGTAGTGAGTTATTTGAGTAAATGGTTGAGCTATGATCACTTTATCCATGACAAAGGTATATTATACAATATTTATTCATGCCTATAAGGAGGCCATTTGGATTTCAATACCATGTTCAAATATGGGGATGAGTCAAAGAGAATTTAGAGTTCATTGTGATAGTTACTACCATTACTTTGTAAAGAACCCAAACTTTCATGTATGGACAAAGAATATTGATGTCTAGTCCATTTTGTTTGAGATATGGTACTCTTTAGTGGATGGGAGGGTGATGTTGAAGAAGATTGGCACTTTAAAGAATGTTATAGATGTATTGGAAAAGAAAGTGAACTTAATTGAATTAGAAGCATAAGATCAAATAATGGTTGACTTAAAATAGAGGTCAAAGATCACGATCCAATTATGTAGATAAAATATTTTTATTTTGATATGTGAACTATGATGTACCTAATTGTAAGAAAGGGATAGGTGGGCATGACTATCTCAAAAGAACCTTGAGGTTTAATCCTGGCTCTAAGGATTTATCCTTTTGTGTGAGCTTATGTTATTTAGTGCAATATTGTATTCTATTTTATATATGTTACTTAACCTCTATGAATTGAGGCATTTGAAGAAGATAAACTTAAGTATCATATTATCCAACATTATATATATAGGATAGATTTGGAGATAACGTTAGAGCAGGTGTTGCCCTTTTTGATCTATCAGATTCAGTTACTAAGGTAAACAAATATGTTCCCTTAATGTAAAAGGACAACGATCAAAGGATAAAGGGTATCATCCAAGTGATGAATGATAAGACTACAAATCTTGTAGTAGTCATCAAGGACACTAGGACCTTTTGTTCTCATATTATCAATGGGTATTAATTTAGATAATGTAGTTTCCTTTCATAAGTGAGTAGTGAGTGATATGGAATGACATGAACTCTTCATTGTTGAAGGGGATGAGGTTTCACCATTGTAGGTTTTCTACTTGTGATCAATAAAACTATAATAAAATTTAATATACATCTTTTCTTATGAGATTTTTTAAATAATTTCAATGGATGTTTGGAATAATAGATTTTTTAATTAATTAATTAATTTTTTATAAAATTTTGGGTATAATTGAATTGATTTATTTAAATAATATTTTGTAAATAATTTAAATAGATATTTTGAATAATAGTTTTTTTCTAATTGATTGATTATTTTTGTATAAAGTTTGATGTCTAATTGAATTTATTTATTTGAATGAGATTTTATAAATAATTTAAATAGATGTTTTGAATAATAGTGTTTTCTTTTTAATTGATTAATTATCTCCAAAGGCATAACACTACTGCAAACTTCAAACAGTTCGAATTAGAAATGTCAATTCAATTAGAAAATTTTTATTTAAATTTAAAGCAAGTTTCTATATTCATTAAATGCACATGTTAGTTGTATACTTCAAACATATCGAATTAGAAATGTTTTATTTAAATTTAAATCAAGTTTCCATATTCATTAAAGACAATGTGAGATCACTAAGTTGATAGCAATTTGAATTAGAAATGTTTTATTTAAATTTAAAGCAAGTTTCCATATTCATTAAATGTAGTGTGATTGATTACTAAGTTGAAAGACATTATAGAAAGTTGCCTCTTAAAGACAACTTTCTATATAAATCACTCTAACAAATTAGAACCAAAGTTTTAAATGAATGAGCTATTTTATGTGGTTTCATTAAGCTTATCTTCAGCAAAACTTTTCTATTCAACGATTCAACAAATTAGTTTATTTTAAACACATAAAATATTTTTAAATGTTAAATTAAGACACATAAAAAAAGTTTCTTAAATTTAAAAAATTAAGTATAAAATAATTAGAGAAGTTATTTGTAGATTGAAATTGTGTGTCAATCAAGAAATTAGCTCTCTAATTTATTATGGACTATGAAACTTCATGCTATAAAATAATTATTCTAAATTTATTATTACATATAAAAAAAATCTAAATTAATATATTTAAATTTTAAAAATATTATAAAGAAAAATATTCTTTGATGTGATTGTGATATATTTTTTTAGTAATAGAATAGAAATAAAACTATAAAGGAATGAAAAACAATAGTTCTTTTAGAAATTTCTAAATTAATGTATCTAAAATTAAAAAATTTAATAGAAAATAATTATCATAAATTTTATATTACACATAAAAATATGTTTCTAAATTAAAAATTTTAAAGTATAAAAAGACTTTTTATAATAAGTATAAATCTATAACAATTTAAAGTTATAAAATTAAGTACAATAAATTTGTTATTACACAAAAATAAGCTTTTAAATTTATATATTTAAAATTGGCATATATATCTTTAAAACAATAATGTAATTACATTTACACTTTATCATATAATTTCAAAATAATTTACAACATTACTATTTTTTTTATGCATTTAAATTATATTTATTGCATTTTTTAAAATTTATTTTTAATTATAAATAATATTTTTTTAAGGTGAATATTATTAATTGGCATAGATATCTTTAAAGCAATAATGTAATTAAGAATTACATTTTACACTTAACTTTATCATATAATTTTAAAATAATTTATAACATTATTATTATTTATGTATTTATTATCATTTTTATATTCTTTTTTAATTTATTTTTAATTGTAAAAATTAATCTTCAAGTGAATGTCATTAATAAATTTGGTAAAATTATTTTTTAAATTATAGGTTGGTATTTTTTAAATTATTTATTAATGAAAGACTTGAGGGGTAAATGACAGTAATAAGTTTGATTGCTTCAACCCTAACCCTATTCTCAACTTTAAAATAATAAGAATAACTCACAACCTAACCTTAATCTTAACCCTAACCATACACTTATCCTTAATCCTCACCTAAATAGTAAACCCTAAAAAAACATAAATTTAACCTAACCATAATATCATAAATTTAACCTATTTCTAACCCAAACACTAACCCTAACAATAATTCCTAAATCATAATCCTAACCCTAAACCTATCTCTAAGCCTAACTGTAACTGTAACACTAACTATAACTGTAAACATATCCTTAAATCATAAACCATAATCACAATCATAACCTTTCCCTAACCCTAACCATAAACCAAAACCCTAATCCTAACCCTAACCAAAAATTGTAACCTTAAACCTAACCTTGATTGAAACATAATTCAACCTTAACCTTAACCCTAATTCAACCCTAACCCTTAATCTAATTAAACCCTAATCATGTCCATAACTAAAATAATCCTAATTGAATCCTAACCCTAACTTTAATGCTAACCATAACACTAACCTTAACCCTTAAGATATTATTAATAAGCCTAATTGAGCCCTAACCCTAGCCCTGATGCTAAACCTAACACTAACCCTAAACCTAAACATAACCATAAACCTTATCCTAAACCCAATTTTCACTTTAAATTAACCCTAACCCTAATCTTAAACTTAAATTTTACCCTAAATTTTACCCTAATCCTAACCCTAATTTAACTAGGTAACCCTTGCTCTAATTAAACCCTAATCATAACCTTAACCAAAATAAGACTAATTGAACCTTAAACACAACCCTAACACTAACCTTAACGCTAAATCTAACCCTATTTGAATCCTAATTAGACCTTAGAGTTCAGAGTTAACATTAGAGTTCAATTAGGGTTAGAGTTAGGGTAGAGTTACATTACATTTAGGGTTATTGTTAGGTTTAAGGTTGGGATTATGGTTTTGGTTTTATTGTTTGGCTTTCATTTAGGGTTACAGTTAGGGTTAAGGCTCCCTCTGAACCCTCTCTCTCTCTCTCTCTCTCTCTCTCTCTCTCTCTCTCTCTCTCTCTCTCTCTCTCTCTCTCTCTCTCTCTCTCTCTCTCCTCTCTCTCTCTCTCACACACACACACACACACACACACACCCTCTCTCCCT